>LPNX010018111.1:509760-548480 GCA_001517045.1 Pseudotsuga menziesii | reverse complement strand
GGGGGGGGGGGGGGGGGGGGGGGGGGGGGGGGGGGGAATTCGCCTTAGTAAGCTGGGAAACCATAAAACTGCCCTGGTCTGAGGGTGGTCTCCAAATCAGAGATTTGAGAATCCAAAACTTAGCTATGGGAGCTAAGTTACTCTAGAATTTGATTGGGCCCAAACCTTCCTGGAGTAGCCGGGTGCGAAATTGTAAATATTTTCCGGGACCAAGATTAAGATCTTTGGATGAGAATCGTGAGATAAAGAATGGATCCCCAATCCTTCACATCTGTAAGAAGGCCCTGCCCCACTTCAAAACTGAGCTACATTGGATCCCAGGCAATGGGAAACGAACTAGACTGTGGCACGACGTGATTCTTGGCCAACGTCCTCCACATCTCCCTCGTTTGTAGATTTGGATGTCAGCGCAGGGTCTCAAATCACTTTGGGATATTTCGGTCTGGGAGAATGCAAACTCAAATCGCTGGACAGGATGGAGTCTGTCGAACTGCCCTGCTCATTTAAACAATGAAAAAAAATATGTTGCTAAATTACTTGGCTGGATTGGCACCGTTAGACAAGACCACGAAGGATAAACGTGGTTGGGGATCGATCTCTAGTAGGTATTCAATTGCTGAAGGTTATCAAAGATTCAGTTAAAATTATAATGTGCCAAGAAATCCTGAAAAAAGGAACAGCCTGTGGAATTGTCGGACATTGCCGAAAATAGATCTGTTCAGCTGGACGTTGTTGCATGGGAAAATACTAACTGGAGAGAATCTGGAGAAAAAGGGAATCGTTGGGCCTTTTCGATGCCCCCTCTGCACTGAAGATTCTGAAACCATCAGCCATATATTTTTAAAATGCCCGTACACTATCTCTGTGTGGAGAGAGGTGCTGAAGCCCTGGGGAGATGAGATGAGCCTTCTGGACCATATTCAAAACTGTTATCCCAATTGGGGAAAACGTTATCAGGGAGACTTGGAAGAAAAAAAAAGGAGTGAAATCTTGCTGGATGAAAATCCCTAAAATTATATGCTGGTGCATCTGAAACAAGAGAAATCAAAGAATATTTCAAAACAAGACTCAGCCAGAGTGGAAGACTGTTGTTAAAGCAATTGCTTTACATGGGGAGGTGGTTAGCAATTCAAACATTCCAAGTAATAACGAAAAATTGACTAAAATTGAAAAAGTCTGGATGCAAAGTCTCAACATTCTGGCTGCAAATCCAAAGGAAGGAAAAAAATTGGAGGACTGGGACATCAGGATGGACAAGACCCAATTTGAAAACTGGCTAAGAGAAAGGAAGATCTTCAAACTATTTTTTGACGGAGTCTCCAAAGGGAATCCGGGAAGAGCAGGAGGAGGAGGAATTGTTATTGATCTGGGAGGGAACGTCGAGATCGAATACTATTGGAATATTGGAATTAACACCAATAACATGGCTGAAGCCTACGGGCTCTAGCAAGGACTCAAGCAGTTACAGAAGAAAGGTGTGAAAGAGTTTATGGTCTTTGGCGATTCTAGATTAATTATTCAGGCCATGAACGGAGGAAAAAAGGGTAAGAATGAAAGAACTGCAAGGATGATTAAGAGAATTCAATCCAAAATCAAAATGTTTAGGAAAATCTATTTCTTCCACATTCTAAGGGAGTTAAATTCTCTGGCAGATCTCGCAGCAAATAAATCCATTGTTGTTGGTCTTAATGAACTGGTTATTAATTCGGTTGTAAAAATTGAAATACCTCCTTAGCTCCTGTGACGGGTGTTTAACCGAAGGAAGCAGAGAATAGGTATCTTGATGTTTCTAGGATCTTTTCCAGCTCTTTTTGGCTGACTCTTTAATATCATAATAGTTTTTGTTATTAAAAAAAAAAAAAACTCATGAGGCAAAATATCCGCAGGAAGAAAATGAAAAAGCAGCAGAACAAGGAGAAAATGAGGCCACAAAAAATAACCAGTTTATCCTTTGACTATGGAGGAGGGGGAAATCATAGTGAATGGAGAAACCATTGAAGAAGGAAGATATGATCTACACAATGACTTAGCAGGCAACAACATTCCACCAACTTCTCTCAGGAATGAAAGGATTGAAGCAGATATGGCCGACTCTCCATCGCTTAGAGGATCTTGGGCTGAAAGAGTAAAACAAAGCAGAGTTTCTACCTTTGTGCGATCCCCTGACTCATCCTCAAATGGATCACAAGAGATTCCTGAAACTGCACCAAACACTAGAGGAAGAAAATCTCAAAGGCACCATAGAGAGCAGGAAGCAGAGAGAGAAATGGAACTCGGAAGGCAGAGGAGCATTGAAGAGACAAAGCTCCTGCAAAATACCAAAAGCTCAGGGAAAGCTGACAGAAGGCCTAAAATAGGGACCCAATCAAGTAAGAAATAATGAAATCTATCTCTTGGAATTGTAGAGGACTTGGCGGAGAAAACAAAGTGGAGGCCATAAGAAACATTATTAAGTCTCAAAGGCCAGACATTTTGCTTCTCCAAGAGACAAAAATGAATGATGTAGAAGTTCTAGTGCTCTCATAACACTTTTGGAAAACCAGCTAGGGTATCGCCATTATCTCCAGAGGGGCCATAGGAGGAATTGCAACTTTTTTTGCAAGCAAGTATGAGATCAAAACTATCAAGGAGAATCAACATTGGCTCCTATCTGAATTTAAGGAAAAAGATGATCCAAATATTAGTTATGTATGCAATGTGTATGGACCAACACATTGTAGAGACAAGAAAATTTTCTAGAATAGTTTAGCAACTCTAAAAGAGGAAATGGAAAGGAAGGATATCATTGTTGCCGAGGATTTTAATGTTACTAAAGCACAGCCAAAGAAAAGAGGGGGCTCCAGTGTTAGAGATCCCTACGGGGAAAAATTGGAGGATCTAATCTTCAAGATGGATCTGCTTAATCTACTATTGAAAAATGGGAAATACACGTAGAGCAAGAGAAGGACGGGGGCAGGTTACATTGCGGCTAGGCTTGATCGCTTCCTGGTAAGTGACACATTCCTTCTTAGAGATATTATTCCTGCTTCATTTGCTTTTCCCTCTGCAATATCGGATCACAAACCAATCTCTTTGGTGATAGCACCCTCTGTAAATCTTGGCCCCATCCCATTCCGATTCAATGCCTCATGGTTGCAAGAGGAAAAAGCAATGACCATTATAAGAGAATCTTGGAGAATGGACATCTCAGGCTCTCCTAGTTACATTTGGGAGAGCAAGTTGAGAAGGGTTCAATGTGATCTAAAAGCATGAGTAAAATTAGATTACACAAGCGCTAGCAATAAGAAAAGTCAGTTGCAATCTGGACTAGCAGCCCTTCACACTAGGATGGAAAAGGAGGAAATCACTCCTCTTCTAATCAGCTAATAAAAATATTTAAGCTTTTAGATTCTCAAAGCAACCAGATGTGAGGAAGAGGAATTGAGGGTGAAGTCCAAACAACTTTGGTTAAAAGGAGGGGACAAAAACACAACTTACTTCCATAAGCAAACAAAGGCAAGACTATGTTTTAACATGATCAAAGAGCTTAAGGATAGGGACGGAAAGAGGATGGTTGAGCAGGAAGAGATCAAAGATCGTGTTTTTCGGCACTTCAGATAACTTTACAGGGATAAGGAAGAGACTGGTGCACTTTCCCAGGCCGGACTACTCTCAGGAATACCCTCCATTATCACGGAGCAGGATGATAAGGAGCTGTCGAAACCCATTATGGAAGATGAGATCAAGGCATCCATTTGGTATCTAAAAGTTGATAAGGCACCTGAGCCAGATGGGTACACCATCAAATTCTATAGGGCTTCCTGGGATATTATCAAGGGGGATTTGAAAAGAATGCTTAATTGGACGAGAAGAAAGGACAAGGTTGGGGGAGCCACCAATTCTTGTTTTCTCACGTTGATTCCAAAAGAAAAAAAACCCATCACAATAGATCGATTCAAGCCTATTTCCCTTTGTAATACCTCTTACAAAATCCTCTCAAAAATGTTAGCCACAATACTGAAGAAATTTTATGGGAAGGATTATTTTGGATACACAGGGAAGGTTTATTGTCGGGCGTCAAATCCTTGACAACATTATAATCGTGCAGGAAGCAATTCACTCCAGCATGGAGAAAAAGAAGCAATTCACTCAAACTTGACATGGCAAATACATTTGACCGAGTAAATCATTTCTTTTTATTTGAAATCATGTCAAAGTTTGGATTCTCCCCAAGGTTCATCAGATGGATCAAGGCGTGCATAAGCAGTCCATGGATTTCCCCGTTGGTAAATGGTAGACCAACCAATTTCTTTCAAGTCACCAGGGGAATTAGGCAAGGCTGCCCATTGTATCCATATCTTTATACAATGGTAGCAGATTCACTGAGCAGGAATTTGCAGCAGTAGCAGCAAGATCTGGGGGAGCTCAAGGGTCTAAAATTTTGCAGGAGGGGTTAGAGCGGCAAACCTGTTATCAACCCAAATGGCACTTCTGCGTCTGAGTGCCGACATTCTTTATGTTGGTACACAAAAGGACATATTAGGATTGAAGTTTGCCAAAGCACTATAGATGGGCATGACTTGGGATGCATTTACCCTTAAACTAGCTTGCTATATAATTTTTCTAAGTGTTGAGTTGCGTACATGACTATCTCCATTGCAACTCGCGTACTGTACGCGACTATCTGCATTGCAACCCATGTACATCAGCATACACGGGTTTCCTTTGAGCAACTCGTGTGTCATACGCGGGTTGCCTATATCAATAGTCACATACACCTTAGTTTGACCTTAAAAAATATAAAACACGATTAATTGAGATTAGTTGGGCCCTAATCCTTAACTATCCCAACTGTTTCAACCACCCCAACCTTCGAAATCACTCTATTTCCTAAAGTATAAATAGAGGCCTTGGGGAGGGTATTAATCAATCAAGATAGGAGAGCAAAGTTATGTTGGTGGTATATCTTTAGAAGTCTTGGAGTAGAAGAACTCAAAGTCCTTTGGTTTCATAGGAGTCCTTGTCTCAGAAGCTGGGTTGTACTCTTATCTCATTCACTGATTGTTAATAAATAGAATTCTTCTTCCAACATTGTGTTAAGTCTATTTCATGTATTGTGGTTAATGAATGTATTTGATTATATATTTAATATATTGTTTATCTAACCTCTTATATATACATGCATGAGATATTACTTGGAGAATTTTCTCTTTACAGGTGAAAGAGGTGCATCCCTGGAAGCTTTGAAGAGAAGAGGAGCGAGAGAAGATCAAGCTTGGATCAACCGTCGGTAATCGAGTAAGTCAAGACTTTCTTCCTATTCCCTTTCCATTCTCTGGTGAAGCTGATTGTCTGCAAGGTTAGTAGTAAGTTGGTAACCCCAGACCCTAGGTTACAAGGGTGCTTAATCCTGAACAACAGAACTGGTGACTCCACTGAGGAGTCCAGCCTGTTGTGGGTTAGTCCTGTAGATACTTGCTCAGTCTTTGCTCTGATTCAATGTATGGTTTTCTATCTTGGCTTTGATTTGCAGTAGTGTTTTAGAGACCTATATTATTTTTTCTTTTTGAAATTTTTTTGTTATGTACGCGGGTTGCTGTGCTACACAGTCGCATACAACAACTTGTATACGCAGGTTTCTATATTGGACATTCGTGTACAGTACGCGGGTTGTTCTATTAGATAGTCGCGTACATCTTTTAGCAGCACTTTTTTTTGGAGTAGGGTTGCTTGTCCCTATCTTATTTGGATTTTCATCTGCTTTGGGGTCTTCTAGTGCCGGCATCTTGCTGTAGGTATGAAAGTCTTGTACACCATACTTTGTGCTTTTCAATAAGCCCTTGAGTTTTTGTTGTTTTAGTCTTCTTTCACATAGTGATTTGAAGTGGATTATCCTGTTTGGGTGATAGGTTTAGTGATGTGTATCTAAATCAGTGATCAGGATTTTAGATACCTTGTACTGTTTACTAATTTCGAGTAGTTTCAGTTTGTCACTTTCCCTTTAGTGATTTTAGTGGATTTTATTCATTGTTTCTTCCCAAGCTAGGTGTTTTCCAAGTCTCCTCCTTAGGTGATTGAATTTGGTTCTTACAAGTCTGCTATACTTCATATTGCTTGCTTTATGGTCTGATTATTCAATCATACTCAGGAATTTTTGCATTTAGGTGCATAGTAATTTTTGAAGAGTTTGAAAAGTGAAGAAAAAACATTGGAAACATTTGCATTTTAATTGCATATTGTAGTTTTATTTTTAGTATTTTCGAATAAAATTTCAAAAATTACAAAAAATAAGTCTTAGTCTTCTCATACTTAGTTGTAATTTCATTAGTTCATATCTAAAAAAAGAAAAAGAAGCTTGAGTTAAGTAGTTATAATTTGTTTTGGAATTCATTTTATACACCTGTTTACTTTTCTTATCGAGTCTATAATATCATAGTCATTCACGCCACTTACCCTCTAACTAAGAACAACCCTTAAAGTGAATGCTATAATTTAAAATTTATTAGTAAGTTTTGTTTTATAGGGTCATACACCTACTAGCTTAGGCTAGACTTGTGAGATAGGAAGTGTAAACTCCCCACAAGTACTTAAATTCAGACGTAGTTGGCCAATCGATAGGTAAATCCTTCCCTGTGTTGATAGTATCTAGGAAGCTCCTCTCAAACGGGAGTTAAGCACGATGCCACGTGGAGGCTTGGATTGAGGAGATAACCCTCTGATTCCTTGTCAAAACGTAGACCAAGGTTTTTGCGCATATGGCGATTCTGTCCTAGACAGAGTTTCAGGATTTGATACCCTACCCAAGGTTTTTGCGCATCAGGCTTGTGACTATCCCCCCAGACTATTGATATAGTTAAGGTATCCTTTAGTCTCTTTGACATCTAGGGTTTATACACAGGTAAACCGGAAGGCTATTTCTGGTTCACCTTGGACGGGCTTGGAAGGTGACCCTTGTTGAAAGTGTAGGAGGGCGGTGGGTGATTCCTTTGCTTGTGACTAAGAACCTCTTAAAGGACGCCAAGAAACTGTCTCTCAGTTTTCTTCTAGAAAGCATATCTTATATCCCTCATGATTGTTGACACTTTAGGAAATTTTGTAGTTATTGCTCTGTGGTTTGTCTGTGTTTAGCCGACCTCAGGGTGTGAAGAGTCAAATTTACAATCGTGGAGGACCAATCTATCAGAAGGTCATGAAGGTTGCAAAACCTTCCTCCACTTATCACATTGGAACCTCCACCTCCCCCTCAAAGGCAGAGATTAGACACGGACGGTTCTTTCGAACCGATAGGAGTTAGTGAAGTTTCGGGTGAACTAGAACTTAGGACAGACCAGTTTTATTTAACTACAGTTGAGATAGAAGACTTGTAGGATGACGAGTTTCTAAGGAACGTTAATTCACCTCTAACTGACTTAAACGATCATGTGATCGTTCAGGTTCGTCCTTTCAATTCACCCGTGATTGGCGTCCCTTTGGGCAGACTAATGTCTGCTGCAGGAGAAATTTCTTCTACTTCCACCTCAACCGCTCCAGCTAAAGGGGTGCCACCTCCCTCGATAGGTGCCCCTAGAACAAGTATACCTACTACACCTTTAACTCCAGCTAGCTGGGTGGTTCAACCATCGGCTCCCACAAATTTAGCAGGTACTTCTGGTGGTATGGTCACTGGGATTCCTAGTATACTTTAAGTTCAAACTTCCTTCGCACACAACGCTCAGAGTGGTCCTATAGGATCCTAGGCATTTGTCCAGCATTTTCCTTTGAATGGGGGGCACATTCCCCCACCCACTTGATATGTAGGTCCAACACCCGCATATGTAGGGGTGCAGTTCAGAAACCCTAATCCTTATGGTCAAGGTTTTCAAACTCTGGTTTCAGCTCCTTTCACAAGCTCTCCTTTCTCACTTTTCAGCAGAGGGATACCTGCTCTTGTGTTCCAAACCCCAGCTTCGACTGGGGTAGCTAGAACCTCATACACTACATCGCACATAAATAATCCACTAGCTTATGGATGGAATTTTTTCCAAATCATCCCAACCACTTCGCAATCGGCAGCAGAAGGCAACCCCACCTTCACATACGGGAACATGGGGGCAAGTCCCTCTAATCCCCAAGCTGGTACTTTTGATGCTCCGGTTAGACCCAAGCTCCCTTTCCTGGCAATGTTAAGCTTGCCATATTTTTCAAAACTAATGAATGACTTGGTGAGACATAACTCCTCCTGGCCACCCGTTCCTACCAAGCTGCCCTTAGACATCCCAAAATTTGAAGGAAAACTTGGTGATGATCCAGGAGCTCATGTCACCACTTTCCATTTGTGGTGCTCTTCCAACTCACTGAATGATGATACAGTTCGGTTGAGTCTGTTCCAAAAAAATCTAACCAGTACTGCAGCAAAATGGTACATTGAACTTCCTTCTGCTGCGTTTGATAGTTTTTGGGACTTGGCTAATGTATTCCTTAGTCACTTCCAACTTCCTATCCGATATGATTTCAGGACAGACTTGTTGTCTACCTTTCGGCAGGACAAGGCCACTCATATTTCAGATCACATCCAATAGTGGAGAAGATGAAAGCACCTTATCAAAGCCACTATTCCTCCCAAGTTTTTACTAAAATGGTTCCTTAAATCCCTATTGCCATATATATCTAAGGATGTATCTACTTCGGGAGTGACCAATGAGGAAGAGGCTATCCTTAGGTCCCAGCAGCTAGATTTTATATATTCTCAGTATGGTATTTTATATGAAATCATCCCTCATGCACCGAGGCCAACGCACAATGTAGGAAAACCTAAGCTTGGACCCCATGTCGATGGTGTGGTTGGTTCTGTGAAATCTCCCACTGTAGAGTCTTTAGCTAAATAGCTCCATGAGTTGTTTGTCAAACATTCTACAGTGGAGGCAGCAAAGGCAGCCCCCTCACCCTAGAATGCAAATTTTTTTGCACAATCTTCTCAGAAGGGCAATCAGCGGCCTGGTAGGAAAAAGAAGAAAGGAAAAAAAGGTGAGGGAAACCAAAACAAGCAAAAACCCACAAACAATGCTAATGGGGGTAAAAAACAAAAGAAGAAGGCGAAATTCCCATGTAAGTTGTGCCGTGAAGATCACCTGACCCATCAATGTCCCCTTATGGAATAAGCTCAGAAGCTATTAAAATGCCAACAACCGGCTGTCCTAAAGGATCCTTTTCCCCAAGGACAGAATTATGCTTCAGCTTCAAATGCAGTAGGGGGCACTCCAAATACTCCTGAACCTAATTATATCAACATGGTTGGATCCCAGACTTTAATCCATACTAGGAACAAGAACAATGAAACAGAGGCTTCAGAGAAAGGTAAGTCGATAAGTGAAACTTTCAACCCTCTCACGATTGAGAAACCTGCCGAACCTATTCCCAAGATACCGAAAGGTGTCTTCAAGAAAACCTTGCACAATCCCAACGCTAGGGTTGCTGCAAAATACTCTGTAGTTGAAGATCTATCCCAAACTCCTTGTGCAATGTCGACTTTAGAGGTGTTACAGAGTTGTCTCGCCCAGCGAGATGCACTATTAGCAGCCTTAGGCAGTATGGACTCATCGAGCCCCATTGCGAAGTTTAATTTGTCCGATGTCAAAATTCGCCTGCCATATCATGTAACCTTATTGATAGATGTCATCCATGGTGGAAAAACCATTGGAAGGGCAGTTGTCAATGAGGGTGCTTCTACATGTGTCATGTTCCTGTCTTGCTGGAAAGCTCTTGGATCTCCAGCGCTGGTTCCATCGAACACCCTACTTACTTCTTTTGATGGAAGATCATTTCATCTACATGGTATCCTACCGGCTTTCGAAATTAAGTTGGCAGGGAAAGCAGTGTCTGTTGAGGTAGAAGTGATTGATGCACCTTTGAATTATAACTTGCTCTTAGGAGAAGTTGGACTTGCGCCATGTCAGCTATTGCATCGACCGTATTTCGGGTAGTAGTGTTTCCACATGAAGGGAAGTTGGTTACTGTAGACCAACTCAGTTTTACTCGAAAAGGCCGCATGGAAACTAACGAGTCCACTGTACCATTGGTTGATCATGTTAAACCTTCTTCAAAGAGCTTAGGGGCTGGAATGTATGCATCATTCATGGGCACATTCGATATTCCATCTCTGATTAATTATCTAGGTTCTACTAGTGTAGGGAAGTCTATAACAACGGTTGTTGATAGAACAGATCCTTGGGTTCTTCCTTCCCACCATGAACTTGAAGTTCCCTTATCGGTAGCGGAAGTAGCTTATCAAGCTATCGTTCATACTACTATTGATCCCATTCCGGTCCCTCTCACAGTCTTGGAGGAGCTGGAAGAAGCTTAACTGCCCACTTGGGCAGTGAACTCATTGCATTCTAGAGATTGGTTAGATATGGTTTTTCCTTCTAATGAAGCCATTCTAGAAGCCATGTTCAGATGAGATAAGATCTGCAGAGATATTCACCATCGATCCTATTTTCTTCCAGAGTTAAGCAGGATTGAGAACCAGGAGTTCCATATGAGACTGGCAGGTGATGTTGATACACCTATTAATCCCTTACCAAGGGAACGAATATTTGTTGAGGGGAATATGGAAAACATTTATGCTACCATTCCTATCAACATCTCTGCAAACCCAAATGTTGTGGAAAATGTACACATCGATGCAAACAGCTCTCCAGAGGAGATTGCGATCTATATAGCCTTGTTTAAGGAATTCTGCGACGTATTTTCTTGGTCATATGAGGAGATTCCAGGCATAGATCCATCAATAGTCGAGAATGAAATCTGAACTTACCCTGATGCTAGACACATTCGAGAAAAGTTGAGACCTATCAATCCGCGTAAAGCGGCAGCTGTAAAGGCTAAAGTTGAGAAACTGTTGAAAGCCAGTTTCATTTACCCGATAGATTTGACAGAATGGGTATCCAACCCCATTCCTGTCAACAAAAAGCAAGGGACCATACGCGTTTGTACTGACTTTCGAGATCTAAACAAAGACTATCCTAAGGATAACTACCCCACACCATTCATAGTTCAGATCATTGATTCCTGTGTGTGGAGTGAAGTCTTTTCGTTTATGGATGGTTTCTCCGGGTATAATCAAATCTAAATTAAACCGAAAGACCAACATAAAACATCTTTCATCTGTCCTTGGGGTACCTTCGCATACAAGAAAATTCCCTTTGGATTGAAAAATGTAAGGGAAACCTTTCAGCAGGCAATGAATTTTTCCTTTCACGACATTAAAGCCATTGTCGAACCCTACCTTGATGATCTGCCAGCACATTCTCGTAAGAGGATTGATCACCCAGATCACTTGCGTTTGATTTTTGAACGATGCAGATACTACAAAATTCACTTGAATACCCATAAGTGCATTTTCTGTGTTGAGTCAGGGAGACTGCTCGAATTCATTATTTCCAACAAAGGCATTCAGGTGGATCCTTTGAAAGTTGAGGCCATCGTAAATCTACCTCCTTGTTCTATCAGGAAGCTTCAAAGCCTGCAAGGGAAGTCCAACTTCCTTAGATGTTTTATTGTAAATTATGCCAAGATTACTAAAGGTTTCATGCGCCTGTTGAAGCAGGACGCCCCATTTATATGGGATGAAATCGCACAACTTGCATTCAAGGCATTAAAGAAAGCTTTGTTGTCGGCACCATTACTACGCCCGCCAGATTACTCTCGGGATTTTATATTGTATCTGGCCGGATCTGAGTCGACCATGTGATTTTTGAATGATGTAGATACTACAAAATTCACTTGAATCCCCACAAGTGCGTTTTTTGTGTCGAGTCAGGGAGACTGCTCGGATTCATTGTTTCCAACAAAGGCATTTAGGGTTAACCTTGACTCAGGATTGAGTCAAAGGAGGTTTAGGTCTAGCACATGGTTTGTTGTAGCCCATGGTATTGTCCTATGGTATTTCATGTGATGAAGCCTTTATAAGGCTTGAGGAGGCTCCATTGTAAAATGGCCTGGAGGTGAGTGGTGACTAGCTCGCTTGGCCCGGATGGTTGGTTTTGGCCATGTAATGAAGATCTTCATTGGTGCTAGTTTTTCCCGCATGGGGTTTCCAGGGTATATTGTGTGTCTATATGTGGTTGCTTGTGATAATGTTTATTTCTCGCTCATTATTATGTTAGTGTTGCTCATTTTAACCTAACAAACCCTACCTTGATGATCTGCCAGCACATTCTCGTAAGAGGATTGATCACCCAGATCACTTGCGTTTGATTTTTGAACAATGCAGATACTACAAAATTTGCTTGAATCCCCGCAAGTGTGTTTTCTGTGTCGAGTCAGGGAGACTGCTCGGATTCATTACTTCCAACAAAGGCATTTAGGTGGATCCTTTGAAAGTTGAGGCCATCGTAAATCTGCCTCCTTCTTGTTCTATCAGGAAGATTCAAAGCCTGCAAGGGAAGTCCAACTTCCTTCGACGTTTTATTGTAAATTATGCCAAGATTACTAAAGGTTTCATGCGCCTGTTGAAGTAGGACACCCCGTTTGTATGGGATGAAATTGCACAACTTGCATTCAAGGCATTAAAGAAAGCTTTGTTGTCGGCACCATTACTACGCCCGCCAGATTACTCTCAGGATTTTATATTGTATCTGGCCGGATCTGAGTCGACCATAGGGGTAGAACTAGTCCAGGAGGACAATAAGCTCCAAGAGCATGTTGTCTACTATCTTAGTCATGCTTTAGGTGGCCCTAAACTTAGGTATTCCCATGTCGAGAAGTTGGCCTTGGCAGCTGTGTATGCTGTTCATAGGTTGCGTCACTACATCTTACTGAGGACCACGATGGTAGTGGAGGATGTTAATCCATTCCAATATGTTTTGTCCCGATGGATAGTTGGAGGCAAATTCAATAAATGGATAGTCATTCTTCAGGAGTTTGACTTAGATTTCCAATACGCCAAATCCAAAAAATCCTTAGTTTTTGCTGAGCTCATTGCAGAATTTTCGGTAGAGGAAGATGTAGCGATTGAATAAGACTCATTCCCAGATGAGCATATCTTTTTTATTTCCACCTATGACCCTTGGTACGGAGATATACTTGTCTATCTCCAGACTTTGAAGTACCCTACAGCCTTCTCGCGGGAAGAACGGTGCAAACTACGCGTACATGCCAAAAACTACCTCATTATTGGAGATACTTTATATCGTAGGGGGGTAGATTCCATTTTGCGTCAATTTCTTACCCACGAAGAAGCAGAGACTATCCTAAATGATGCCCATAGTGGAGCATGTGGGGGTCATTTATGTGGGTTAGCAACGGCCCAGAAGATATTACGTGCCGGTTATTTCTGGCCCACGATCTTTAAAGATTGTGTGGAAGCCGTGAAGTGCTGTCATCCTTGTCAGCTTTACACTAGAGAGATGCGGTCGCATCCTGCTCCATTATTTCCCGTCATCTCAGTGGGCCCATTCACGAAGTGGGGGATAGATTACGTGACGTGCAACCTAGTCTCGGCTGGGGAGCACAAACATATCATTGTCACTGTAGATTATTTCACGAAGTGGGCAGAGGCAATTCCCACCTATAAAGCTGACGGGGAAACATCAGCTTTTTTCGTTTTTAACCAAATTATCACACGGTTCGGTATCCCTAAAGAGATTGTCACTGACCATGGCAGTCACTTCCAAAATAGTATGATGAATGAATTGACCACTATGCTAGGGTTTAGACAAGAGCATTAATATTCTTTCTATCCTCAAGCGAAAGGTCAAGTCGAGGTTGTAAATAAAACCTTGAAGACTATTCTCAAGTGCACTATTAATGCAGCCCATTCCAATTGGCATCATGCTTTATCCTGCACTTTGGGCATATCGAACCAATGTGAAAACTGCTATAGGGTTCTTTCCTTTCCAACTCGTTCACGGAGTGGAAGCAGTCACCACGGTTGAATGCGAAATCCCATCCTTAAATATTGTTATTCATGTGTTACCTGATATGACTGAGTTGGAAGAATATTTGTTACACTTAGAACATCTAGATGAGCAACATAGAGATGCGCTGACAGCAAATGAGGCTCATAAAAATAGGGTAAAAAATCAATACGATAAATCGGTCAAACCTCGGATTTTTTCTGAAGGGGAGCTTGTCTTTCTCTGGGATGAGGACAAAGAACCCCTAGGGGCAGGGAAATTCAGGTCTATGTGGTTAGGACCTTATGTCGTGTCAAAAGTACTGAAGAAAGGTGCATATGAATTAACATATTTCAAGGGGAATACGCTACCCAAGCCTAGAAATGGGATCTACTTGAAAAAGTACTATGCTTAGACTTAGCGCTTTTCCTGTATTTTTATTGTATGTATTTTATGTACAATAGTTCATTGGTTTGTGTTCTTATACCATATGTTGGATGTTACAGATGTCTTCCGAGTGGTTCGTAGGTTTCGCAGATGGCGCTAGTCACCACACTTGTAACCTAGCTTCAACCGCATGGGTCATCTACTCGCCCTCAGGACAGCTAGTTGCCTCTAGAGGAACTTGCCTAGGTCCTACTACGAATAATGTGGCCGAATACAGGGCTCTCATTGAGCTTTTATGGGATGCTTTGTCACGTGGTATCACTCAGCTAGAAGTTAGACTTGACTCTCAACTGGTGGTTTCCCAGCTCAATCGAGCTTATCAGGTGATGAACCCTATTTTACTACGTCAGTTTATGCAAGTTAGGTTATTGGAAAGAAATTTTGAGTTTATTACATTCAATCATATTCCAAGAAATCAAAATTCATTAACTGCTGCGTATGCTCATTATATCTTGGAATGGCACTTAACACATTTTGCATAAAAATATACAACAAATACATTACAAAACACATGTAAATAAAACCGACAATATGTGTGTGTGTGTGTGTGTGTGTGTGTGTGTGTGTGTGAATATCTGTCCATATAGATAGGTCGAGTTTCTGATACTCAGATCTATTCATAACTGTATAATATACAAAAAAATATACAAAAAATGGATCGAATTCCATAAAATGCTCCTAGGTCTAAGCTTGACCACCCTGGTCATTATGTCCACCCTGGTCATCTGGACCACCCTGGTCCCCCTGATCATCCTGATCACCCTCCTCTCAGGCTACTTCTGCTTCCTCAGTTGCAGTAGCCTCAACAATTTCGATATACACAAGTAATGCTCTAGCTACCTGCCTCATAAGGCGTATCCAGACAGGTGGTATACCAACCACTAGCTCCTGCATAACGGCAAGGATATGCTCAATATGTAAAGTAGGTACTCTTTAGCTAAGCCTAGCTAGATTTCCCTCAAGAACCCTAATCAAACCATGGTCTTCTCCCACCACAGGATGCACATACATACGTGGACTCCCAGCAGGGCGGACTGGTCCAATATCTACTTTTTAACATTAAAAAGGATTAAAATCTCTTATACATATGTATATATCTTTATGACTAAAATTAATAAAAATTTAAAAACTTGAAAACAAAATACCTGATGCTCCCCATGCTCCTCTAGGAGGGAGGACAAGGTCGGTGTCACCTCAGAAATCTATCCCAGCATATGGAAACTATTCCAGTGCTGGAAGTTGTCGCTCCCACCATAAGTAGAAGTCGTCATCGTATACACTCTGAACCGATCGACTGCCTCCCTGGCAGAGGAATATTTCTCCCCACCTACTCAATCTAGGCTGATGGGGAGAACGAACTGGTAGTGGTACTGTAGGACTCAAACCGAGCACCCTCTCAAAGAAAAAGGCCACTAATAGGCTAGAATAACCGAAGTTTTTTCATCAGCCTCTTTTACAGTCAGAGAGTTGCTTCCTCATTATCGGGATTACTCCCGAGCACCAGCCATATAGGGCTCCCTGTAGACAATCCATTGCAAGCCTCATTTGGTTTCGAGTTGCAAGGTGAAGTGATGATAACCCTGCAACCCTCACTATAGTACTCGCCAACAAATGTAATGGCAAGCTGCGAATATGAACAATTGGATGCAGCTACCCCTCTTTTGAGTACCAGGCACATAGTATGCATCAATGTAGTTCTGCACACTTAGAAGGTCACCGCCTACCGGTACCTTCCAAGTTAACAGGAGCTCCTCGTCGTGACAAACCAGAGATGAAGTAGATATCTTCCAAGGTAATCTCTAGAAACTCACCTTGTAGGTCAAACATACCAAGATCATGATCCCAATAGTTTATCATAAACTCTAGTAGGCAGACATTGGATCGCATAGGTGAGGTACAGAAGAATTTTAGCAACCCACTTTGCCACAAATCATTCACCGTGGGGGCATTCCGTAGAGCTTCTTGGTCCATGTCTTCATGCTCCCTCTCCCTCCACTCAAGCACCATATTTCAATCTGATAACAATCCATTTCTCAAACATTAAATTCATGAAAAAATTTGTTTTTTGGCCCTACATAGCTTTTTCCTACCTCACACAGTGTACGCGACTGTCCTTTGGACAAGTCGTGTATTGTACACGACTTGCTTTCAGGAAACCCGCATACAAAACACGTGTACGCGACTGTTGATATACCATACCCGCGTACACAGCATGGCTACTTTGAAGACGGTGGAAAACATCAAATTTTAGCCAAAAATTTAAATTTGCTTGGATCAAATGAAAGAGCATGGAGTGTAGTTTTACCTGGCACTTGCGGTTTTGAGAATTGTCCACCGAGTTGTCAACGAGCAATCAAAGGAAGAGGTAAAACTTGTCTATTTTGGGTAAAAAGTCAAATGGTGAGTTTTTTATTTCTATTTTGAACTATTTATAGAAATATTATTTTAAAAGTGGGTTTTTACCTATAGTTCATTTTTTTTATAAAAATCAAACTAATACCATGTCTTTTTCTTCAATGTGACAGGTCTAGGGTCGTTTGAAGATGTTTTTCACTCATACAGGATAGGATTTTGGCCATTCACATGCTTTTTTGCATTCACACCTAATCCATCTTAACCCTAGAATTACCACTTTAACCACGGACTATGGTATTTTAACCATCGGTACCTCATTTATGCCATTGTTCTTCCGTGGATGGGACCCTCCTCACATGAGTATCCTCGATTAGAGCCCAGTTATGGTATTTTGATACTCATGTTGCATTTGTCAATAGGTTCAAGGGAGTCTCCTTAGCTATTTTTCATGCCAAATTGAGCCTGATTTTGGTCTCTTTTTACAAGCTATCCTTTTATAAGACTCCCCACCCTTATGGATTTTCTTTAGGCCCAGATCTAACTCCTCAAAATAGACTTGACTGCTGAGTAAACTTGTCCATTCAGGCTCGTTAAGAATATGTGAATGGGAATCCACATTGGTGGTAGGTTATCTTTCTTGAACCATGTGGAATAATACGAGAAAGGATCACTCTCTTTTCTGCGGAAATGAGAAGGGTATTCTCAGGTATAGGTTTATCACTTTTCCGGACTTGAGGGACTAAATTTACAAAAAAGGAACACCCGGTATGAGCTCAGTTTTCTCTTTTTTGTGCTCTGGACCTAAACATGAAAAAAAATTATGAGTGTACTTTATGTCTTTGTCATGCTTGTTAAACATCAAGAACAAAACATCGAGTTTATTGTTGTAAGCCCCATTCCTCGTACTCAAATGGATATTTCCGAGTGATCTTGATTTCCTTCACACTCGTAAAACTCAAGCTATATGCTTCTCTCGAAGGAGCGTTGGGTAGGTGGTAATTTAACCTTTTTCGGACCTCCCTGACTAAGTACGAAAAAGGTTCACCTTTTCTTCTACGGAAGTTAAGAGATTTCTTTTGTGGTATGTTTTATACTTTTCCAGCCTCAGGAGACTAAATTGGACGAAAAAGGACACCCCTGGAGTTTTTAGACTCTCTAAATATGAAAACACCAAGTGAGCATGTACTAGTTCGGGCTCATAAAATCCATGAATCAGTGACACTATCAAGCATTATTCCCTCTTCTCTTCAAGCTTGTCAAAAATGAAGAGAGACTTGAGTTGACTTTATTGGACTCATTAAAATTTAACAGGAAAGATAAGGAAGAAGTTTTCTTTTGATTCTCAGTCGGTGCCAACATGTCTTCCTTGAACATAGCACTCTCTGTACTTTTCGATACTCATGTCTTAGTGAACGAAAGAATATAAATAGAGGTGAGGTACTTCCCATTTGAACACACTCACACTCACTTGTGTAGCACATAAGAGAGAGAGAGAGAGAGAGAGAGAGAGAGAGAGTTGTAGCTAGAGAAGGAGGAGTATCCATCTTTTGAGTTTTACCTTTTATCTTTTTGGGGCATCCATATTGAGGAAGCTTTTGTTGGGTTTTTTCCCTTTAGGGTTTTCCCAAGACAAATCTGTGTTGTTCTTGTGATACTGTTTCTTTCAGTGATCCTGTCCATATGCTTTTATTATGAAATTGAAATTAAATGCTAATAATCTAGCTTAGCATATGGAATTTTAACATGGTATCAGAGCCAGGTTGAATAGGACAGCTTTCATAAGGTGAAAAAGCCCTCTCTTTCCCCAAAAGAAATTAGGGTTTTGGGGAAAATTTTAATTTTTGGAAAATTGCTTGCATAGAAAATTGCGCCCTCCCAGAGCACTTCTATTGAGCCTGGAATCGAGGTTTTTGGGTGAGTGAGTCTCTGGAAAATTCAAACCCTAGTTTGACACTTGCACCAGAAAACAGCTGGAAGCTACATAATCTGAATCATGCAAGTCTGATTTGGAAGATGATGACTTGAGATCTCCAGAATCCAAGCATACCAGTCAACTCACCTCATTCAAGCGCATCTCTTGGTAAGTTCGGTTTCTTATTCTGCAGAATTCCAATTTTTTGTGATTTTCTAACAAGATGGCCCCAAGCACTAAGCTTGAGGACAAGATCGAAGGCATAGAGAATTTTCGAGCATGGAAATACAGGATTGGTCTCATTCTCCAAGAGAATGATCTTGATAAGTATACCAAAGATGAAGTTGCAGAACCTGAAGAAACTGAAGCTAAGGAGAAGCACAAGAAGGATATGATTAGGGCACAAAGGATTATTGCTGACTCCATCAAGGATCACGTGATCCCTTAAGTGTCATCCAAGAAGACTCCAAAAGAAATGTATGATGCCCTATCAAGAATGCATGAAGGAAGAAACATCAACAAAAAGATGAATCTAAGAGCTCAACTGAAGAGCACCAAGATGATTCATGGAGAATCCATCCAAGACTATTTTACAAGAGTCTCCTAGATCAAAGAACAGATAGAAGCCTTTGGATACAAACTTGATGAAGATGAGTTGGTTATGACTGCTCTCAATGGTCTCACTAGACACTGGGAGTCATTCATCCAGATGATGTGTGCTAGAAAGGAAAGCATGAAGTTTGACATTGTTTGGGAAGACAGTATTCAAGAAGAGACTAGAGTGGCAAATAGAGAAGCCTTACTGAAGGAAGATGATCAAGCCATAGCCACTCACACCAAGAGAAGAAGAAGTAAATCTAATTTCAAGAAGAGAAACCTTAAGGAGTCTCAAACTCCTAGAAGAATCCAAAGAACAAGGAAAAATCCTCCAGATAAAGACTACTCTGGTTTTCAATGTTTTCATTGTGATAAGATAGGACACATTGCCCGAAATTGTCCTATGAAGAACAAGAATATAAGAAGAGGATCAACAACAACAAAATACATCATGCTCATCTAGCTGAAGATGAGGATGAAGAAGAAGAGGAGGAAGGACCTCCAAGAAAGAAAGCAAGAGAAGAAGATGCAGAAGAGTATGTACTATTCTTTGCACTCTCTGGAACTGTAACACTTCGAGAATACACATGGCTTATTGATAGTGGTGCTTCAAAGCACATGACGGGACAAAAGAAAACTTTTTCCAAACTTGAAGAAAATTACTCTCCACAGAAAGTATCCCTAGGAGATGACTATCAATATCTGATCAAAGGAGTTGGTGAAGCAAGTTGCAAGCTTGATTCAGGAAATCCCCTGAAGATGAAGGAAGTATTATATGTACCAGGTCTACAGAAGAATCTACTTTCTATCTCATCCTTGGATAAGAAAGGATTCAAAGTTGCATTCATAGATTGTCAAGTACTCATGTGGCCCAAAGGGAAGAAAATTGAATATGCAATTGTTATCGGTGAAGAAGAAGGAGGTTTGTATAAACTCAAGGGACATTCAAAAAAACCCTTGTTCATGAGTCCATTGACCCTAGTGAACTATGGCATAGAAGGCTTGCCCACATCAATTACAAGGAACTACCTCATGTGAACAAAGTAGTAACGAGACTACCCAAATAGAAGGCTTTCCCACATCAATTACAAGGAACTAAATCATGTGAACAAAGTAGTAACGGGACTACTAGACATGAAGATTAAACATGAAGGCATTTGCAAGGGATGTGCGAAAGGAAAGAACATCAAGAATCCATTTCCAAAGAGTGAAACAAAAACAAAAGGTATGTTGGAATTGATTCATTCAGATGTATGTGGTCCAATTTCTTCCACATCATTAAGTGGATTTGAATATTATATCGCATTTATTGATGACTATTCAAGAAAGACATGGATATACTTCTTGAAAGCAAAGAGTGAAGTGTTTGAGAAATTCAAAGAATTCAAAGCCTTGATTGAGAATATTTCAAACAAGAAAATAAATAGACTCCGATCAGACAATGGCGGAGAATATACTTCAAAAGAGTTTGAAGCCTTTTGCAAAGATGCCGGAATCAAGAGGAAACTAACTACTCCCTACAATCCTCAACAAAATGGGGTTGCGGAAAGAAAGAATAGAACCATCATGGAGGCAGTGAAGACAATGATATATGATCAAGATCTTCCAATGCAGCTATGGGCAGAAGTAGCAAGAACTACTATATATGTACAGAATAGAATATATCACAGTGCTCTTAGATTCAAGACTCTAGAAGAGATGTTCGCGAGAAAGAAGCCTGAGGTAAGTCACCTAAAAATATTTGGTTGTCCACTATATATTCATATACCAAAAGAGAAAAGAACCAAGTTGGACCCTTCCGGAAAGAAGGGAATATTTGTTGGATACCGTGAAGTATCCAAGGCATTCATAATTTTCATTCCTGGATTCCATCACATGGAAATCAGTAGAGATGTAACATTCGATGAAGAAGCAGCTCTCAATAGATCCAAAAAATTCCAACATGAAGAAGTGTATGAGGAAGATGCACCTCCCAGCAATGTAGAGACTACATTCCTTCCTGAAGAGCATGACATGACAGAACCATAAGAACCTCCTATGATGGAGATATCATGAAAGAGAAAGCCTGCTTGGGCAAGAGAGATTATACAAGAAGCAGAAAGATATGGAGCTCCTGAAGGCTCCACAAGGGTAAGTAAGAAGCCTAAGACATTTTCCAACTATGTACCTTTGATGTGTGATCTTGTAGATCAAGAACCTACAAACTACGAAGAAGTAGTACAGAAGAAAGAATGGGTAGAAGCAATGACTAAAGAATACCAATCAATAATGAAGAATGATGCATGAGATATAGTTCCCAAACCAGAAGGAAAGAGTGTAGTATCCTCCAGATGGATCTACAACATAAAACATGTAGCTGACGGAAGTATCGAGAAGTATAAAGCAAGATTTGTGGCCAGAGGTTTCTCTCAGAAAGAGGGAATTGATTATGAAGAAACATTTGCTCCAGTAGCACGGTATACTCCGATTAGAGCCATCATGGCACTTGCATCCATGATGAAGTGGGACTTGCACCAGATGGATGTGAAAAGAACCTTCCTGAATGGTGTGATTGAAGAATAAGTATACATAGAACATCCACAAGGATTTGAAGTTGAATACAGATGAACTCATGTATGCAAGTTGAAGAAGGCCTTGTATTTCCTAAAGCAATCTCCCAGAGCTTGGTATGGAAGGATAGATAGTTTCTTAACGAGTATGGGCTTTTCCATGAGTAAAACCGATCCTAACCTTTACTTCAAGGTTATAAAAGATGAACGTGTCATACTATTATTGTATGTGGATGATCTATTTCTGAAAGGGGACGAGAAACAAATTGTATAATGTAAGAAGAAGCTCGCTGAAGAATTTGAGATGAAAGACCTTGGTCTAATGCATTATTTCCTAGGTCTGGACGTATGGAAGAACTTAGAAAGAATCTTTCTCAATCAGGGAAAGTATGCAGTAGAAATCTTGAAAAGATTTGATATATTGGAATGTAAAGCCATGACCACACCCATGGATTCCAACCTGAAGTTGTTAGCAAATGACTCATCAGAGTTAGTGGATGTGAGTCAGTACAGACAAATTATTGGGTCGTTGATGTATATAACAAATACCAGACCAAACAATTGTTTTGTTGTGAACACCTTTAGTCAATATCTAGTTCAACCTAGATGGGTTCACCTGATAGATGCAAAACATGTGATAAGATATCTGAAAAGGACTATAGACTTTGGTATATACTATGATGAAAACCATGATTACATATTGTATGGATATATAGATGCAGATTGGGCTGGAAGTGTCTCAGACAGGAAAAGCACATCAGGTGGATGCTTTTGTTTGGGGTCCGCTATGATTTCATGGTTTAGCAGGAAACAGTCCAGTATTGCTCTTAGCACAATGGAAGCAAAATGCATAGCAGCTTGCTCTGCTAGTTGTGAAGCCATATGGCTTCGGATGCTGATGTCAGGTCTATTTGACCTAGAGATGGATAATACTGAGATTCTATGTGATAACCAAAGTTGTATAAAGATGGCGGAGAACCCAGTGTTCCATGATAGATCGAAGCACATAGAAATCCAGTATTTCTACATTCGAGATATGATACAGAAAGGAGCCATAAAGCTCCAATATGTGAGTACCGATGAGCAAGTTGTTGATGTGTTGACGAAGCCTCTGTCTCGGATAAAGTTCGAACACTTTCGAGACAAGCTTGGTGTTGTTCGGAAAGACCTTCCTCAAAAGGGGGAGCAATGATGTAGCAGGTGGGACTGTATCATCCCTAGACACTTGTCCTAAAGTGATCCAATGAATTCGGTCCTCGAGAATGAAGAGGGGTTGTATCATCCTGGGACATTTGTCTAGAAGTGATCCAAAGGCTTCGGTCCCCGAGAATGTGGTAGGATTGCATCATCCTTGAACTTCGGTTCAGAAAGGTATCTAGAGGCTTCGATCCCTGAGAATGTGGTGGGATTGCATCATACCTGAACTTCTGTTCATAATGGTATCCAGAGGCTTCGGTCCCCAAGAATGTGGTAGGATTGCATCAGCCTTGAACTTCGGTTCAGAAAGGTATCTGGAGGCTTCGGTCCTCAAGAATGTGGTAGGATTGCATCATCCTTGAACTTCGGCTCAGAAAGGTATCCAGAGGATTCGGTCCTCGAGAATGTGGTAGGATTGCATCATCCTTGAACTTCAGTTCATAAAGGTATCCGCAGGCTTCAGTCCCCAAGAATGTGGTGGGATTGCATCATCCCTGAACTTCGGTTCAGAAAGGTATCCGGAGGCTTCAGTCCCCAAGAATGTGGTGGGATTGCATCATCCCTGAACTTTTGTTCAAAATGTATATGGAGACTTCGGTCCTCATGAATGTTGTAGGATTGTATGAACCTTGGACTTAAGTCCAAAAGTGATCCAAAGACATTCGTCTTCGTATTATGGATTGCAGGTTGATGATGATGATGATGTTCCTGATCGAAAGATCAAAGTGTGATGATGATGATGTACTAATCAAAATATTAGAGTGTGATGATGATGATGTACTGATCGAAAGATTAGAGTGTGATGATGATGATGTACTGATTGAAAGATTAGAGTGTGATGATGATGATGATGTTGATCAAAAGTTCAAAGTACGATGATGATGATGATGCTGATCAAAAGTTTGAAGTATGATGATCATGTTGCTGATGAAAATATCATAGTATGATGATGATGATGATGCTAATATAAAAGTCAAAGTGCTGCTGATGATGATGTTACTGATCGAAAGGTCAAAGTGTCGATGATGATGTTGTTGATCGAAAGGTCAAAGTGCTGATGATGATGTTGTCGATCAAGCTGTCAAAGTGTTGCTGCTGCTAAAGATTGAAGATGAAGACTATATGTTAAAGATGATGAAAACCTTCCAATGATTTACAGATGTATCACCCTAATGATGTTGATGATGTCTTCTCTCTCTCCTACTATTGTTGTTGTAGAATACCCTTCTCGATAAGGGGGAGTGTTGAATTATTATAACTTCGAAGAATATTCTAAATATATTTTAGTGGTCCCCGATGCTCCTATCGGGAGAATCACTTGTATTTCTTTGTACCCTAATGTTCCTAATCAGGAGAATTGATAAGAGTCATGAGGAATTCCCCTCCATTGTAAGTTAGGTCATTAGTACCCTAGCTATGGTTACTCGAGCCTACATAACTAAGTTAGGATTACTCGAGCCTACATAACTGAGTTAAATATTAAGTGAATGAAAGAATCTAAATAGAGGTGAGGTGCTTCTCATTTGAACACACTCACACTCACTTGTGTAGCACATAAGAGAGAGAGAGAGAGCTGTAGCTGGAGAAGGAGGAGTATCAGTCTTTTGGGTTTTACCTTTTATCTTTTTGCGGCATCTATATTGAGGAAGCTTTTGCTGGGTTTTTTCCCTTTAGGGTTTTCCCAAGATAAATCTGTGTTGTTCTTATGATATTGTTTGTTTCAGTGATCCTGTCTATATGCTTTTGTTATGAAATTGAAATTAAATGCTGATCTAGCTTAGCATATGGAATTTTAACATAGAAGAAGGTGCATGGACATGATGAACACGAGCAAAGCCGGATCGCCAGTATGGGAGCTCTGTAAAAAGTCAGAGTTTTTAATAAAAGACAAATTGCATTAGATCACTAGGAATGGAAAAAGAATCTGAATCTGGCATGACAAAATCGGCTTAAATTCGCTAGCAGACAACTGCTAGGAGCTAAACGATTTAATAATTTGGTGTGAGATAAACAATTACATAACACTGTGGGATTTATCTGATTGTACGACATCTAGCAGGTGGATTGGTTGGAAAAACATGGAGCCTCCAGCGCATTTGCAGGTAGACTTTAGATCTCTTCTTTTGCTTCTGCATGGATGAGCACCAACGCATATCAATAATGCTGACAGACGAGGATGGGTGAATTGTGGTGATTACTCTATAAAAGAAGGATATCGCTTGAGGTCTATAAAAGGAAGAACATGATTATAAAAAAAATACAAGTGGAATAAAATCTGGAGCAGAGATGGATTGCCAAAGGTAAATTTCTTCTACTTGATCTTGGCTCACCGGAAAGCTTTGACAGTCGAGAACCTGAGAAAGAGAGGGATAGCAGGCTCGCTTCGATGCATCTTGTGCAAAGAGGAGGAGGAAAGCTTAATGCATGTATTCACACCGTGTAAATTCACTTAGAAACTCTGGAGCAAGGTTCTAAAAGAACCAAAGATGAATATTACGCTGCAAACAAATTGGTATGATTTTTTTTTCAGCTGGAAGGATTACTATCAAGGTTCATTAAATAAAAAGACAGACTTTTCCAGAGCTTGGGATGCTCTCCCAAGGTTTGTATGCTGGAAAATATGGAATGCAAGGAACAAGGATGTATTTGAAGAGAAAGCAACATGTTTTAAAAATGTCTCTGCTGCAACAAAGAATTTATGGGTGGATACTTTAGCCATAAGAGGAATGAAAAACTTACTAAACAAACCTCTTACGGGGGAAGAAAGAGCTTGGTCGGCTGATATTCTTTGGAATCCCTCCCCTCGTAGCAATTCATTAATGAAACCAAGCCTTCTGTGCTGGCAGAACAGATGAGCGTAGAGGAACTGAGTAAGTGGAGGAATAATTCAAGAATTAGTTCATTGTTTTCTATGGTTCCTTGAAAGGAAATCCAGGTATTGTGGGTGCAGGTGGAGTATATTTTACCACAAAGGGAGCAAGCAACAAGAGTATGCATGGGGTATTGGCAGGGCAACAAATAATGGAGTGGAATGGTATGATTTAATTAAAGGTTTGGAGTTGGCTACAGAAATGGGGATAGAGGAAATGAACATCATCAGAGACTCTTTAATCATTATCAGGGAAGTAAGAAAAATCTACAAAAAATGGAAAACACCTTCTACTAAGGTGCATAATACACTGCTATGTTTAGTCAAAGAATTTAAAACCATTTATTTCTTGCATGTTTTGAGAGGAAAGAATCATCAGGCTGATAGCATGGCAAATAAAGGGGCTGGCCTAAACTGCGGAGTTTTAGAAAAGGATAGCGTCATCAGTGAAAATGTTTGGATTCCCTAAATTCTTCTTTGTTTTTATGTATTGTTTATGTATTGTATTGCTTGGGCAATTTGTTAAAAGTTATAGCTCTCATAGGATGGGCAATCCACATGTTTGTTACAAGTTAGAGAAGGAGGATCAAGGAGAAAGGGATGATGCCTCGATTAAGGGACAATCCGCCTTGCATTTTGTATTTTCACTCTTTTTCTTATGTTGGAGCAGGGCCCCGCAGCTACAGGAAAAGCTACTATATCGAAACAAGGAAGTCAAAGGAAACAGTACTTGAAGCGGCCGAGAAGAGAGCTCAACCACTGCATTTAAGGCAGCGACGATGACAGGAGGGCTCAGCTACCCTCATAAATGGAAAAGGAGCAACGAGCTGAGGTATTAAAGACAAAGGACAGAAGGGGAGCAATCGAGGAAGCGACGCCCATACCCACGATCAGCACCAGAAATTGTGGAAGACTGCAGGAAGTTGTGGTGTGACTAGTAAGCGGCAGTCCAAAGTACAGATATGTCGACTATCATAGTTAGGGTTTTGGGTTACTGTTGGGATAGGCCCACAGTGTTGTATCACGGTGAGACCTTCGGGACACCTATTTAAGCATGTATTTTGTATTATGAAAGGTTAGCTAGTTAGATAGTGAGCCAGTTAGCTAGTTGTCATCAGTATTGTAAGAAATTAAGGAAGAGTCGAGCTTTGGTTCTGTTGTTAAGTATGTAGTTATCTTACTGTAACCAGTGGCCGGCTCCTTGAGCATGAATGTAATAATCCGCAGGGATTGAGAGAGAGAGAGGAAGGGTATATTGTAAGAAGAAAGCATTATAGGAAGAGAAGAGATCTAAGAGAGAAGGGCTCCCAGCTGTGTGCATGGAGTTTCCCAGAAGATCTCAAGCTGCATAAGAGGTTGTAGCGGAATTGTGTTACTCTCTCAAGATATAATATAAACACAATTCCTGTGGACGTAGCTTCCCCCCTAGAAGTGAACCACGTACATCTGTGTGTTGTGTGACTGTTTCATGTGATTGTGCTGTACTTATTTGCTATCTGTTATTCGTTACATGAATGTTGCTTATCAGTTAATGAATGTATGTATGCTATCCTTCAATTTACAGTAACATACAAGGTTAAATGTGAGTTGAATGTATCAAGTATTTTGTATATGAGTTTATCGGTGCTTGATTCACGACAACTAACAGTTACAGTGTTGAGTGACTTCTGTATATTTAGTTCAGCGAGTTGAGCGTAGTTGGTGTTAAGCGTGTTAAACTGTAGAAGCTTAAGTGAAGTTGTTTAACATCCTAATGAAGGTTAACTGAGCTACTATACCCAGGGAGAAAGCCTCTGGACCTTGAGAGTGGATGAGCATACTGAGTCTTACTGTAGGAAATATCACAGCGTAGAAAGGCGATATCGCACTGTCGGGGAAGCTGCGGTGTGAGATATCGTAGGTTAAGAGTTGAGCAGAAGAGAAGGTTTGCGCATCGTCCTGGAAGCTGCGATGTGATAAGAGTCAGTCCCATAGCAGAGTCAGCTAGGAAGAGAGAGCAGCCCTTGCTGAGAGATCCCGCTGGTTAAGTAGAGTCAGGAGGACCTAGCATGCTACAAAACCTAGTTGAGGAAACTTGATTCTTCAGCCACCCCATCTAGGATCACTTCGGGTGAGACTTCAGGCCATTCTGTGGTCTGTCGTCGAAAGGGCCAGTGAGCTAGGGGTTTGTTGGTACAATAAAGTAAACCCAGGTCTGCCCAGAGAAGACCAATAAATGGTTCCAATGCCGGTTTTGAACAAATTGAAGAGCTGATGTTCTATTGGAATCCTACTAAAGAAGAACTTAACCAGTGGGTTGAGTCTAAGGAAATAGAATTTGCTGAGAAAGAAAACAAGAGTCCTAGGCTTAGTATAGAGGACTGGCTATAGAAACATATCTTCACAGACCTGCATGAGATATTTTTTGTGACCTATGCAAATGAGTTGTACGATTGGTTGTCAAAGTTGAATGATAAGCATATATTCAAGAAGAAAAGGAACATTGTCTGGACATCGGAGCTGATTCACACCGTGAAGTGCGTAGATAATCCCATTTCACGGGCAGTAGACTTCTGTCTTGCAAGTTTGCTGGAAGGTTTCATTACGGAGTTTGCAGTTGATCAAAGAAAGAGTTTCAGTGAAGCAGAGAGGTACTTCTTCAAAGGATATCGCGGTAAGTACTTGAACTCTTTAAATTTGTCCCTTAAGATGTTATTGTATGAAAAAGGAGTACTGGATATATTCTCAGATGAATAAGTTAAGTAAGTGTAATGTCATAAGATTTTGAGAGTGATTTTGAAGAAATTGGATGTACACGTAGCGGTAAGAAATATAAAGTAGATTTCAGATCTTCCTTCTTTGAAGACAGTTCAGATAGTCCTAGAGAACAGAGCCAAAGTAATAGAGAAAGAATAGCAGGGGATATCCCTTACCACCCTTATACTCCACAGAAACCAACCGGGACTCAGAATAATCCCACAGGAACTCTATCTAGTAGTTCAAACATAATACATACTACCTCTACACCACCTACATTTACACCGCCAAGTGGTAGTAATATAGCAAATCAGAATCCACCTAGTAGAAACAGAATGGGGGATGACATGAAATTACATACCTTTAGGGGTACAGGGGTAGAAGACCCAGAACAACATTGGTTCCTATGTGAAGCTGTATGGACCATTAAACAGATCTAGGATGACAATACTAAGCTTGTCCAGTTGGCCACTACACTTAGAGAAAGAGCTTTAACATGGTATATGAAGTATACATCAGCGCAGATTAGAACACTCGCAGAGCTCAGGACCGCAATGATTAAGGAATTTAAGAAACCCAAGTCTGAGTCACAATGTATGACAGAACTTAAAGACATCAAACAGTTACCCACAGAGTCAGTATGGGATTTCGATCAGAAATTTAAAGCTCTTATAGACCAAGTTAGTTTTGAGTTTGCGCCGGAGCAGCATAAGGAATGGTTCATCGCAGCACTACTCCCTCATATCAGACTTCCACTAATGCAACAGAAACTCCATACGCAGGATGAAGCATTGGAGATGGAAATGAAACTAGAGGCTTCACCTTTAGCTGAGACTAGTGCAGGTATGACAAACTTACAGAATCAGTTATCCAATCTCACTTTACAGCTACATGAGATTAAGAAAGGAAAAGAGGTTGAACAAGAACTATGGTGTACAAAGTGTAAAGGACATGGCCATACCAAAGATAATTGTCCAGTATCTCTTGAGTATCTAGCAAGTGGGGCTCCTAACCCCTTAGTACAGACTGAAGGGCCATGGTGTGAAATCTGTAGAACAAGAGGACATAGACCACAGGAATGCCCTTTACTTCAGAAGTATGTACAAACTCCTAAGAATTTATACTGTAACTTCTGTAAGTCAGTAGGACATGATGAAAATAATTGTAGAGCTTATGATCTCATGATAGAGAGAAAACATGACTTCTACAGAGTCCAATCAGAGACATCAGGACCAGCAGTAGGTCCACAGCATGAACTAGCTCACGATGGCCATGGTGGAGGATTCAGAGGACGAGGCCGTGGTGGAGGCTTTAGCTGTGGCTGTGGACCGATTGTTTGTTACAATTGTGGAGCCATAGGACATTATGCTAGGGATTGTCAGAACCCTACTACAACATGTAAGTATTGCAAGTCCTATGATTATACTATAGAATAATGTCCTATCTTGATAGCCAAGATTAAGGATCCTAAGCCAGCAGTAAACCAGAATATTCAGCTTATTGTTGCTGAGCAGAAAGAACCAGAACCAAGAGTCAATGTTGTGACTCGCAGCGGTGCTTCTACTAGTAGGACATCGCAGGATGCTGAAAAGAATACAGGACCAAAGTGGGTGCGTAAAGCCACTGATAAATCTACCCCACTTAACCTGTAGAAGAACAAAGAAACATTTCAGCAAGCTAAAACTTTCTTTACTGACCCTACACCATCAGGATCGCAGATATTGCCTTATAGGGGTGTATCGCAGCAAAAATCTTGTGGCATTAGTCCTATGCAGATATCGCAGGCTACCACATCTGGAAGGTGCGAAGAGGACGAGTTGACAGGAAGTGTACAATCCTTCCTGCGGAGCTGCTTGAAACTCGTAAGAAATGAGAAAGCCATAGGAGAGCTTCAACGCATCATAGATCAGTATCAGCAGTCTTCTTCCGTGAGCAGTACGCAGCATGTTGTTCATAATATTATGGGCCATACAAGAACAGGAAGAGAAATGAGACTCACAGCACAAATTGGAGAGTTTGAAATGGATGAGGTAATCCTAGATTTAGGATCAGAAGTAAATGTTCTTACTAAGCAGACATGGGAACAGATGGGTAGCCCTAAGTTAGCCAGATCACCTATCCATCTGTGATTATCCAATCAGCAGAGGGTATCGCCACTGGGTCGATTACCGCAAGTACCAGTTGATATTGACGAAGTTCACAGCTTTGCAGACTTTGAAGTCATAGAAATTATTGGCGACAACATATCGTATCCAGCTTTATTAGGTATTGATTGGGCAATTGATAACATGGCTGTTATCGATTTGAAGAAAATACAAATGACCTTTGAGGATAAACAGATTCGAGTCATCGCACTGTTGGATCCTTTTCAGGGTCCTCGATACATTGAACCTATCAGAACAGAGGAAGAGGTGCGTAATATGGAGAGCCTCTATCAGATGACTGCTAACCAGAGTGATTATATCAATCCCACCGCAGAAGGAAATATTAGTTGGCGATGCGATAGCTCATGCGCATTGGATTTGGATGTTGGTTTAGAAAATTGGCAAAATAGACTTTATGAAGTTTCAGCTTGCAGATTTGCATTTATGACTAAGTCACTGCGATGGATTGGAACAGAGGTTAAGGATATTCCGTCGTTTGATGGCTTAGCAGATGTCAATGACTTTTTACAGCAGTTTGAGTAGGAAATCCCTCATGAGCAAAGGATGGCAGCTATTGACCTTGCAGTAAGAGCCACACCTGCAAGATGGTGGCATGCACATAAAGAAAATATCGCATCATGGGATGATTTTAAGAGATTGATGGTGATCAGATTCTCTAATGACAATGAGCGTTTCCAGCAGAAATATACAGGAGAAAGTGACCCCAGGTCACATATTAATATTTGTGAATAGAACAGGTCCGACATTCCAAAGGATGAATGGGCTCACTTATTCATTCACACTTTAGACACAGTCCCAAGGAACTGGTACACTGAGACAGAGTTGCGCAGAGGAACGATTACATGGCCAGTTATGATAGACAACTTTGTACTCACTTTCACTTTTGAATCTAAGTATCTAAGCATCGATTAGGCTCTAGATATTATAAAGACTAAGATATTTGATGACTGTACCCTACCAGTGTATACTCAGCCTGATTGGGCCATCCAATTAGAACATGCGCTAGAGTGTTACAACTTCGCAGAAGAGCCAGGTGATGAGGATGAAAATCCTCGCAGTATCAACATTCCAGAGTCAGAAGGAACTCGCGAAGTTGATGGATCAAAGCTAGAGATTCCAGCTGTTACAGAGCCTATTAAGATTAAAAAGATCAATATTGGCACAGAGACAGAACCCAAGTTTACCTCTATTGGAGACTATTGGGATGATGAAACGGTAGGACACATCGCAGATTTGTTACATGACTATCATGACTTATTTCCCACTAAGTTCATAGAGATGAAGGGAATAGTAGGAGATTTGGGAGTCATGAGGATACCTTTGAAAGATGATGCTAGACCAGTTAAGCAGCGTCCATACAGATTAAATCCTCATTATAAAGAAAAAGTTAAGGATGAGATTGATAAGATGCTAGCAGTAGGTATCATTGAGCCAGTAGAAGAGAGTGAATGGGTCAGTCCCATGGTTGTGCAGGAAAAGAAAACTAAAGGAGAAATCAGAATTTGTGTCGATTTGCGCAAACTCAACGACACATTACTTCATGACCCATTTCCGACACCTTTTATTGATGAAGTTTTAGACAATGTGGGAGGATAGGAGATCTACTCATTCACTGATGGCTTTTCAGGCTATCACCAGATAAGAATCCATCCAGCGGATCGACATAAGACCACCTTTGCGACATAATGGGGCTCATTCTAGTATACAGTAATGCCCTTTGGTCTTAAAAATGCACCAGCTATTTTTTCTAGAGTAGTAGTTGCTGTCTTTAAGGAATACATCCATAAATTCTTAGAAGTCTATTTTGATGATTGGACTGTATTTGGATTAATCAAAAAGCATATAGGAGATTTAAGGCTCATGTTAGAGAAATGTAGGCAATATCATATTTCTCTTAACTTGAAGAAATGTATATTCTATGCACCATTTGGTATTTTGTTGGGTCATATTGTTTGCAGACAAGGCTTGATGGTAGATCCTGCAAAAATTGCCATCATTGTAAATCTTCCAGCACCCAACTCAGTCAAGCAATTGAGGAAAGTGCTTGGTCATACAGGGTATTATAGAAAATTCATCAAAGGCTATGCAAAGATCACAGCACCTATGGAAAAGCTGTTAAAGAAAGAAGTGAAATTCCTATGGAATGAAGAATGCCAGCAAAGTTTAGACACTCTTAAAGAGAAGATGGTTACAACACCCATCTTAGTATTTCCAGATTGGAACAAACCATTTCATGTACATGTGGATGCATCTGGCATCGCACTGGGGATTGTCTTAACACAGCCAGGAGAAGGGGGTATCGATCACCCTATCACATACTCAAGTAGAAAGTTATCCACCGCAGAAAAGAACTACACCACTACAGAAAGAGAAGGATTAGCTATGGTGTATGCTCTACAGAAGTTCAGGCACTACCTGTTGGGTGCCCCATTCAAGATGTTCACTGACCATTCCGCTTTAAAGTATTTGGTCAATAAGCCAGTGTTAGGGGGAAGGATATGTAGATGGTTACTCCTATTTCAGGAGTATGATTTTGAAATTATTGTAAAACCAGGGAGATTAAATGTCGGACCTGATCATCTGTCACGGATAGACTCAGGAGAAGAACCAAGTAATATAGAGGATAATTTGCTAGATGTGCAATTGTTTTCTATCCAGATCGCAGATGAGTATTACGCAGATATTATTCACTTTCTCACTACAGGGTGGGCACCAGTTGAGTTTACTAAGCAGCAAAAGAAATAGTTAGTTGTTAAAGCAGCAGACTTCACTTTGATCGCAGGACATTTATACAAGTTAGGTCCAGATGAAGTCCTGCGCAGATGCGTTATGCCGTACGAGAAAGAGGCCATTATCAGAGAAGCACATTCAGGTACCGCAGGAGGTCATTTCGCAGGAAAGCTGACTGCTCAGAAAATTCTAGCCGCAGGATTATGGTGGCCTACTTTGCATAAAGAGACTAAGGAGTTTTGCAGATGCTGCGATATCTGCCAGAGGGTAGGAAAACCTTCGAGGAGAGATGAAATGCTGCTGCGACCATAGATTACGCTGCGGGCATTTGACAAGTGGGCTATAGATTTTGTGGGTCCTATCAACCCACCAGGGAAACGAACTGGTGCGAGATACATCATCACAGGAACATAATACCTCACCAGGTGGGCAGAGGCCAAAGCAGTAAGGAATTGTGATGCTGCTACAGTTGCACAGTTCATTTTTGAAAACATCATAAGTAGATTTGGATGTCCAGCAATTTTGATGAGTGATCAAGGCACACACTTTCTGAATCCCACTATTGAGGCCTTGACAGAGGGATTTCAGATACAGCACCATAAGAGCACTCCCTACCACCCACAAGCTAATGGTACGGTGGAGGCTTTTAACAAGATTCTAGAAAATGCTCTTACTAAGATCTGTAACAGCCAAATAGATGATTGGGACCTCAGGGTTAATGCTGTACTATGGGCTTATAGGACCACATGCAAGAAACTTACAGGACACACACCTTTCAGCTTGGTGTATGGACAAGAGGTTGTTATGCCTATGGAATATATTATTCCCAGTTTAAGAGTTGCTCAAATTACCGAGATGGCTAATACAAATACGATGAATGAAATATTAGCGCAGCTGCTTGCCTTAGAAGAAGACAGATTCATCGCAGGATTTTATTAAAAAGTGCAGAAGGCACGAGAAAAATCTTGGCATGACAGGCACATCAAGAGCAAGATTTTTCAGATAGGAGACCTAGTGCTCCTTTATGACAGCAAGTTTGTTAAGTTTCCAGGGAAGTTCAAGACACATTGGTTGGGGCCATATTAGATTCAGCAAGTCATAGAAGGAGGTGCCATCCAGCTCAGTAAACTGAACGGGGAACTTGTTCCTACCTTGATTAATGGCAGTAGGCTTAAGCTTTATAGTGATAGCCACTCCACCTCCAAACCCTAACTCAGAGAACTAAGTGGTGCAGATGTCCAGTGTAGTTAAAAGGAGGCATCGCACCCATAACTAGTCTACACCAGCTGAAAAAGTTCTAAGTAGAAGGAATCACAGCATGAAAGTTTATTTTGCGCAAGTCATAGGACGCTTGCGGAGTTTCACACCAACTTTTTGGTCCAAGACGATGCGATGTGACATCGCAGTGAGGCGATGTTCCCCGTGTAGTTAAGATGGATTTTGAAAAGGGAAAGAGGGCCAGTCACTTCGCCTTCTGACAAGCAATTAATCTAGATATGATAGGTATACGTTGCCCTAGATTTGGAAACAGTACAGTGATTGTCCTAGATTTGGTAAATCTTGGTCGAGACCGGCGCTTGCACACAATTTTCGAGGGAAATCTGATTGGATTTTTAGCAATTAATGAGGAGCGGGGCGCCGGGTGTTGGCTTGTCCATGCAATAAATGCCACCAACGGGTCCAGCATAAGCGAACGTTGCTTCCGAGATTATTGCCTTCATTACAAATACACAGATCATTCAAACAGAAGGGTTACTTTTGTGATTTCTGAGAGTTATAGAGTAATTTGTAAGAAGTTTTCCTTGTGCAGAGATACTCCAGTTACAGAGTGCTGGTTTCCCCATTTTCACAGCTATTACCAGTCCAGAGTATCGCACCAGGCAGTTTATGTCCGAGAAGGAACCTTTAGAAGACGTCGTGCGACGATTCCAGCGTGGTGGCCTCGAGTTTGCTATGACGACGCCGCCTAGGGTTGTGAAATTAGGTGCACCACAGGTCATTCAAACAGAAGGGTTATAGAGTAATTTGTAAGAAGTTTTCCTTGTGCAGAGATACTCCAGTTACAGAGTGCTGGTTTCCCCATTTTCACAGCTATTACCAGTCCAGAGTATCGCACCAGGCAGTTTATGTCCGAGAAGGAACCTTTAGAAGACGTCGTGCGACGATTCCAGCGTGGTGGCCTCGAGTTTGCTATGACGACGCCGCCTAGGGTTGTGAAATTAGGTGCACCACAGGTCATTCAAACAGAAGGGTTATAGAGTAATTTGTAAGAAGTTTTCCTTGTGCAGAGATACTCCAGTTACAGAGTGCTGGTTTCCCCATTTTCACAGCTATTACCAGTCCAGAGTATCGCACCAGGCAGTTTATGTCCGAGAAGGAACCTTTAGAAGACGTCGTGCGACGATTCCAGCGTGGTGGCCTCGAGTTTGCTATGACGACGCCGCCTAGGGTTGTGAAATTAGGTGCACCACAGGTCATTCAAACAGAAGGGTTATAGAGTAATTTGTAAGAAGTTTTCCTTGTGCAGAGATACTCCAGTTACAGAGTGCTGGTTTCCCCATTTTCACAGCTATTACCAGTCCAGAGTATCGCACCAGGCAGTTTATGTCCGAGAAGGAACCTTTAGAAGACGTCGTGCGACGATTCCAGCGTGGTGGCCTCGAGTTTGCTATGACGACGCCGCCTAGGGTTGTGAAATTAGGTGCACCACAGGTCAGGCAGACGCCAAGGATGAAGAGCCAAGCTCAGGTAGTAGAGGAGTCCAGCCCATAGCAGAAAGAAGAAGTTCATATGGAAACAGTGTACATTGTTCCACGGGTCGAGGACGCACCAGAGGTAACCATTCCCAAGGGTGCTAAGTTTCCTATTCCGCTACCGTCGATTGATCCTCATGTAAAGGAAGATGGAGAACTGTTAGGATATGTCCCTGCTCTCAAATTTACAGACTATAACCTTGGAGACAGTAAGACATATCCTCAGTTTCGACCGGACCAGTATCTTACGGTTCAGAGGAACCCGAGGACCGATGCAGATGAGTTTGTTCCTATGGAACATGTCTAGATTCTTGAGCAGTCAGGCTTGCTCAATTTGTTGAGAATACCACACTTCGGACGAGGTGCAGAGGTTAATGCCATGGTACGAGTGCTACTTTCCTGTGTACATGGAGGTTACCTCTGGTTGGGTAACAGGGTTGATCTGAACATTGATTTGATACACCGCATCACTGGGCTGTCCAAGATCGGTAAGGACCCTCATACGCATATATCAGGGAAGAGCAAGGATACCAAGCTACCAGCGCTTCTAGTTAACAAGTATAAGCTACAGAGAGGAGGTCAGGCTTATGACCTCACAGCCTTAGCAGATGATACACTCATATTTACAGCCAGTCTGCTTGCAGGCAGACTGCTAACCAAAGTTTGCCCGAAAGAAGTCACAGGATCAGTAATTCACCTTGCCGTGCAGGTCGTAGAAGGTGAACAATTTAATTGGTGTTTGTTTTTATTAAATATTTTTCTTTTAGATTGTTTGGCAGCGCAGAACGAGCCAAACCACCCCTTCCACTTCTCGTGGCTGCTTATATTATGTGCATTCGTCGGGTGGAGAGAGCTGCCCCATACCCAGTTTCTACAGCTACGCGGCGGAGAGTGTAGAGGCACGCGCTATGCAAACTTATGGGAAAGCAATAGTCCAACCAAGAAAAAGATCAATATGATAGTATTCTACAAATACTATAAGCTGTTGAAGCGAGTCATCCAGGAGACACCGCGGATCAACACAGAGGTTGTTGACATGTATCACAATCGGCTTGATTTCATTGCGGACAGGCATACAATCTATCTGAGGCCAAAAGGGTTTAGAATGGATAACTGGGCTATTGGTTCATTCAGGATGACAGCGCAGGATGTAGAAGATGTCATCAAAGACTTTGATGAAGAGTGGAAGAAGGCATTAGAAGATGCCACAACAGGAACTGTACCAACATATACTGCACCGATAGATCCATTATACAAAGGGAAGGATAAGGTGGGTTCCAAGAGGAAAGATGCAGTAGAAGTGCCCCCAGCGGCACGACAGAAGAAAAAAGTCAAAGCCTCAAAGCCAACTACACAGACCGCACTAACAGAGGATGACTATGATCTCATCGCAGCGAGATTGGAGGAGGAGATGCGGGACTCATTCCAGGCGATGTAGACATCGCAGGACAAGCTGTAGAGCACAATAGATAAGCAGCTTCTAGAGTTGAAAGCGCTAACTGAGAAGACTGCCACGATGCAGATTCTGTCAGTCAAGGCGACAGTAGGAGAAAGCTCACAACAATCAATTTTCTGCGAGGAAGTCTTTACAAAGGATCGCACCAATACAGTGTTGATACCACCAGGGAGCATCCGATTCCCTGCTTCGACGATTGATGTGCAGATACAGGTTAGACACCCTGTCGAGGTTAATCTGGCACAATTCCTTGTTGATCAACTACAGATGATCTAGCAGCAGATAGCCGCAGAGCTCAGGGATAGAGAGCTTGTGACTTATAAGCAGAACACGCAGCTGAGACAACAGAATGCAGAGCTCACCGTAGGATTTCAGACAAAGGCGAAGGAGTTAAGACAATATGAAGAAAGAGAACAGGATCTAAGTCAGGTCCTGCAGAACATCGCATTGGAGTTACCCCAATGTAACATCGAGTTTGCCTTGCCTCTAACGCAGAAAGTAAGAAGAATTGCAGATAGAGCAAAGGCTCTGGAAGAGACAGTGGCCAAGATGGAGGAAGACCACAAGGTGCAGATTGCTGAGCTTGAGGCTCGAGCACCAGGCACACCTGAGGTAGACAAGGAAGCAAGGGCACAGGCCTTTAGACTCACTTCAACGCAGATGAAGTGTCGCATAGATGATGCAGAGTCATTGCTAGCTGATGCAACGAAGACATGGTCGGAGCTAGAAGAGATCCGAGATAAACTAGATTTGCAGCAGAGCATCCAGAACATAGAGAATGCAACAACAACAATGAAGGAAGAAGTCAAGAGCTTAGGAGCTCTTGCAAAGATGAAGAAGATGATAGAGATGAACCGGTTGCAACAGGAAGCACAGCGGTTGCGAGAAAAAGAGATACAATTTAATAATATGCTTCAACCGTATCAGGAACAAATCACAGAGCTGGTTGATGCGGTTGAGCAGAAGGTTAAGGAGTTCACTGCAAGCAAGAGTGAAATTGATAACACAGAAGACCCCCTGATTACTCAAGTTATACTTGAAGCGGCACAAGACTGTGTCAAAGCTATGGACAAAGATGTCGCAGGACTCAGGGAGATATTC
>LPNX010018111.1:421342-509686 GCA_001517045.1 Pseudotsuga menziesii | reverse complement strand
GGCTCGGGGACGAGCCACAAGTAAGTGTTAGGGGACTGTTGGAGCAGGGCCCTGCAGCTACAGGAAAAGCTGCTATATCGAAACAAGGAAGTCAAAGGAAATAGTACTTGAAGCGACCGAGAAGAGAGCTCAACCACTGCATTTAAGGCAGCAACGACGACAGGAGGGCTTAGCTACCCTCATAAATGGAAAAGGAGCAACGGGCTGAGGTATTAAAGACAAAGGACAGAAGGGGAGCAATCAAGGAAGTGGCGCCCATACCCACGATCAGCGCTGAAAATTGCAGAAGACTGCAGGAAGCTGTGGTGTGACTAGTAAGCAGCAGTCCAAAGTACAGATAGGTCGACTGTCATAGTTAGGGTTTTAGGTTACTGTTGGGATAGGCCCACAGTGTTGTATCGTGGTGAGACCTTCGGGCCACCTATTTAAGCATGTATTTTGTATTATGAAAGGTTAGCTAGTCAGATAGTGAGCTAGTTAGCTAGTTGTCATCAGTGTTGTAAGACATTAAGGAAGAGTCGAGCTCTGGTTCTGTTGTTAAGTCTGTAGTTATCTTATTGTAGCCAGTGGCCGGCTTCTTAAGCATGAATGTAACAATCTGCAGGGATTGAGAGAGAGAGGAAGGGTATATTGTAAAAAGAAAGCATTATAGGAAGAGAAGAGATCTAAGAGAGAAGGGCTCCCAGCTGTGTGCGTGGAGTTTCCCAGAAGATCTCAAGCTGCATAAGAGGTTGCAGCGGAACTGTGTTACTCTCTCAAGATATAATATAAACACAGTTCCTGTGGACGTAGCTTCCCCCCTGGAAGTGAACCACGTACATTTGTGTGTTGTGTGACTATTTCATGTGATTGTGCTCTACTTATTTGCTATCTGTTATTCATTACATGAATGTTGCTTATCAGTTAATGAATGTATGTATGTTATCCTTCAATTTACAGTAACATAGAAGGTTAAATGTGAGTTGAATGTATCAAGTATTCTGTATATGAGTTTATCAGTGCTTGATTCACGACAGCTAACAGTTACAGTGTTGAGTGACTTCTGTATATTTAGTTCAGCGAGTTGAGCGTAGTTGGTGTTAAGCGTGTTAAACTATAGAAGCTTAAGTGAAGTTGTTTAACATCCTAATGAAGGTTAACTGAGCTACTATACCTAGGGAGAAAGCCTCTTGACCTTGAGAGTGGATGAGCATACTGAGTCTTACTGTAGGAAAATATCACAGCGTAGAAAGGCGATATCGCACTGTCGGGGAAGCTGCGGTGTGAGATATCGCAGGTTAAGAGTTGAGCAGAAGAGAAGGTTTGCGCATCGTCCTGGAAGCTGCGATGCGATAAGAGTCAGTCCCATAGCAGAGTCAACTAGGAAGAGAGAGCAGCCCTTGCTGAGAGATCCCGCTGGTTAAGTAGAGTCAAGAGGACCTAGGATGATACAGAACCTGGTTGAGGAAACTTGATTCTTCAGCCACCCCATCTAGGATCACTTCGGGTGAGACTTCAGGCCGTTCTGCGGTCTATCGCCGAAAGGGCCAGTGAGCTAGGGGTTTTGTTGGTACAATAAAGTAAACCTGGGTCTGCCCAGAGAAGACCAACATCTTATAATAAAAAAATCTAACCGTTTATGTTAAAAAAATAAAATAAAAGTACATAATAAATAGAATGATGAAAATGCCTCATTTGTACAGGCAAAACATTTTTTTAAGAGTGTGGTTCACTGACTGCTACTTCCACGAAAATACAAATACCTAACAAAAACATCAATATTTGACATTGACAAAAATGAAAATGACTCATTTGAAAGACATACATATACTATTCATGGAGAATCAAGATATCCCCAATGCCTACCAATAACATGTTGAGAGCTAGATTTGAACTTGGGTGGGGAGCATCACAACCAATGCTCCCAACCACCCAATCTATCCTCAATTGACAAGTCATCAAGACCTCTATTTGAATATAGCTTTAACAAATATTATTATGTTAAATTCATCTATAAACAAAAACAACCTTTCAAATATAATCAAGGATCACAAACCATTTAAAATACCATTTATTAAATTTCATCCAAACTTACACCTAACCTCACCAACTTATTCATGCCTTGGGATTGATTGAATCTGTAAATAAAACAAAATCCGAGTTTTGATAAGTACAATAAAATAGGTAGCGGTTAACTTGAAGAGGTTTTGATTCCAAGGTTTAGGGAAACCTTGTCTGACTACTAAATTGAAGAGGCTGTGGATGTGAGGTATGATTACATGCCCACCATTTTTTAAGATTTCTACTTATTATCTTTTTTTATGGATTCAACTTTCCTTTTTGTAAGACCCTTAACCTCAAACTCTAAGTTTTCTAAAGAAAAAATTTCCTCCTTTGTAGAAAGGGTGTGAATGTTATCCATGACATAGGGGAATTATTGAAGCTTTTTAAGGTAGGAATTCTAGTCCCGCAAAGGAATCAATTGTCTTGTTTAGTTTTATGACTTAGAATTCACCTCCAAGATTTCTTAGGATCTAGCTTTAGAGAGTTACAAAAGCTTTTCTTTCTTTCTCTTTATATAGTACCCTCTTTAATTAGGGCTTTTCACCTATATATCTTGTTGGATTTTAAGGACTTGTTAGAAGCACCCCTAATGACTTTTATAGCATGCTTTCACTCTTTATTATACCAAAGGTTGGCTGTCATATTTTCCTTTTTACACGACACTTTGATAGATAACTTGCTAATGTAAATAAAGAGGATTTTGCTAATTATGATATAGATCTTCAATATTGTCCATATTTAATAGTAGATTTAATTCTATACTTATTTCTTTAAAAGAAATCCATTTTATTTTTGTTGAAGATAAGTGTTTTTGGTTATTAGAATTCTTTGTTACGAGGTCTATGTAGCAAAATATAAAATAAGTAGCAAAATATTATTAAACAAGGATACAAATATTTTAATAGTCGTAAAAACAATTTTAGAATATCATTTATTTGGTGGGACAACATGAGATTTGGTGTTCCAATTGATGTGAGATGTTATAATGAATTTCTCAAATATATAACTAATATATTATTTTATTTTATTTTTATCTTCATATGCAACTATTTATCTCACCCTTTAGTTTGTAGGTTTAAGATTGTTGGTGCTTTGTAAGCCCCAATTAATAATTAACTTAAGTAAAAGTGAAATCACCAATCCATTGATAAAGAATAAACAAGGTTACACATGAGATTTCAATTCAAATAAGGAGCATAACATCTTCTCTTCTCAAATTGTGAACTAAACCCAATTGGCAATAGATAGTTATATATATTTAGTAGATTAGTTACATTACAATATGTGATAATATTTAATAATATAAATATAAAACAAGTATCAATATATTATTAAAATAAAGAAGAAAACAATTTCAAAACATCATTTATTTGGTGGACAACATGAGAAATTGATACTAACGAAAAATAAACATCCATATTAAAAGCATTGTAGCATTATATGTGTACATATATATCATTGGATGTTTTCATATATATATATATATATGAAAACATTGGATGTTTATATATATATATATATGAAAACATTAGATGTTTATATATATGTGTGTGTGTAATGATTTATCTATAAGCATATATGCCCAAAAAATTTGTAGTTAGATGCTTATTGTTTGCCATGTGTACAATCAAGTATTATTGGTTATTTTTGTTTTGGTTGTACAATAAAAAGATGGTAATGCTAAGATACTCACTTCACAATTAATTATTCATTATATTATTAGAAGGTCACTGCCTTTGTGGAGACCTCATTAGATAATATATATATATATATTACAAGGAATTTTTGTGGGAAACTCTATGACATTTCTTCGCATTTTCATTGCAAAATCATATGCACCGTTTATAACTCATAATTTGATGAAGACATTAAACACGAAACAAAGATAATTAACGCTAAAGATTGATCCCAAAAACATTTTCATGAATTTCAAAATACTTAAATAATCTAACTATCCCAACAAAAACACCATTATTTGACATTGATAACATAGAAATACACAATAATTATAATTAGAGTGATGAAAATGCCTCATTTGTATAGACACAACTTTTTTTTAAGAGTGTGGTTTAGCCATATCGACTACATCACATCCACAGTAATAGAACCACCCAACAAAAACACCATTATTTCATATTGATAAAATGAAATCACACAATAAATAATGATATGTATAGATAAAACTCTTTTTTTAAGAGTGAAATTCGACATCTACTACATCCATAGAAAGACGTACACTTACAATTTATGGAGAATCAAGATATAACCAGTACCCTCAAAAGCTAAATTTAAACGTAAGAAAAGAGCATCACAACCACCCAAACTAAACTTGAATCTATTAACAAGTCATCAACACCTCTATTTATATTTAAAAATATAACTTTCAAAAAATTTATTATGTTAATTCACCTATAAACAAAACACCCTTTCACAGATACTCAAGGATCATAAACCATTTACTAAATTACATCCAAACTTACACCTAGCCTCACCAACTTCTACATGCCCCGGATTAAACCTGTAAATAAAACAAAATCAGAGTTTTAATAATTACACTAAAATATGTAGTGGTTAACTCGATTAGACTGAAATCCACGCTACATTTGCCAGCAAAGAGAAAAACGGCACAACGCCTTCCCTCGAGCAAGAATTTACTAATATCTTCTGAAATGTCTACAGATTAGCAGCCTCCCCGGCTTCCCAAAATATTGATTTTGGAAGGATCCGAAAGGATAGCACATACGATATCATGGGACAGATTTTTCGTAAGCTGTTTGATAGTTTCTTTGGAAGCAGAGAGATGAAGGTATGCTTCTTCTTTTCAACTTTGGATCTTACTCACCCCTTCCTTTGTAACCTTTTTAATGTTACACATTTGAAATGGTGTTCAATAATTCAACCTATGCTGCCTGGCTTGATGGTGTCCTGCATATTACAATTGCCATAATTCTCATACTCATTACCTTATTATACCATAAACTCTTCTCTGGGAAATGATTTTTTGTTGGGTTAAATTTTGAGAAGGGTGTCGTCTTTTGTTATGCTGATCTAGTCTTCGGAGTTCTCGCAGGAAGAGGGAACGAGCTTCTAATGACGTGGGTAACTTGCCGAACACCCGGTTTGGTGTTCTGGTTAAGGATCCATATGCACAGGTAAAATGTTTCTGCAATTCTGATAATGAGCAGTATAATAGTTCTGATAATGAGTGGTATAATTAAGGGTTAGATGAAAAGCCAATGCTTCTGAAATTATTTCAGCTTTTATTTTCTCATAAAATGTCTAATTTAGTTCTGGTCCTTATAGCCCTAGTTTGCTTAGAAGTTCAGAAGTACAGTGGTTAGAATGGATGTTAAAAAGTAAAAAAAGTGAGAAGAAGGGGGAACTATGGTAACACAACATCCATGGGGTGATCAAGGTCTCAGTTCCATGTTCTCTGCTGCTGACCCCCCAATCCATTGTGAGAATGGAGGTGCTAATAAGCACGTATTTACATTTAAGCTCTGAGCTTTGCCAACAGAAAATCAAAATAAATTTTTTATTGTGTCCGGAGGGATTGATCTGCCTATAAGTTTTATTTTTAGCTGTGGCCACACTAATGTTCAAATATATGTCTGTTATTTTTCATTGAGAGACCTTACATGGCGTCGGGTGATAGATGGCACGGACTAAGGATATTCCCAAGCTTGCATTTTCAATGTTCGTTGGTGAATTTACTTGCTTATCTTTATTCAACTTAATTTTAATGTTCAGTAAACAAGCCCTTTGCTAAGCTCTCAGGATAGTTGCAAATAGTGCCCCCTATTATAATCTATGTTCTTGGATTTCAGTCTATCTCGTACTATATTCGGCAATTTAAATAAGTTTGAAGAGATTCTAAATTTTTCAAAGAACATTAAACTGTGGTTCTATAATATAATGAAGCATGGTTGTGCACTGTTTATCTCTAGTTTTCATAGAATATCTATGATCAATATAGTTATGCTATTCATTTCTGTCTTGAACCTTTACACACTATCTGAAATGGGTTGGAAATGTGCTGAAGATACGTGATATGGCATCCTTAATCAAACAAGAAACATTTCTATTCAGGCCATCTATCCTAAAATCTTTACGGTATGCAATTCAACCTGAAAATCAGCATAGGAAGTCACTAATTTACGTAGTACTATCACCATTAGCATCTTGTTATCATCATTTTGATATTTATCTTAGCTCAAGGTAGCATTATTACATTAGTACATCCCTAAGCAGGTATGCAGGTTATGGGTATGGAGTACTGGTACAAATTCCCCAAAATTTAGGTGTCTAGCCAATCTCTCTCTCTCTCTCTCTCTCTATATATATATATATATATAATCAGAGTTTTGATAAATGGCACTTGCTAAGGATTTTCCCAAGCTCGCATTTTCAATGTTCATTGGTGAATTTACTTGTTTATCTTTATTCAACTTTATTTTCATTTTCAGTTAACAAGCCCTTTACCAAGCCCTCAGGATAGTTGCAAATAGTGCCCCCCATTATAATCTGTGTTCTTGCATTTCAGTCTATCTCTTACTATATTCGGTAATTTAAATAAGTTTGAAGAGATTCTAAATTTTCCAAAGAACATTAAATCTGCGATTCTATAGTATAACGAAGCATGGTTGTGCACCGTTTATCTCTAGTTTTCATAGAATATCTATGATCAATATAGTTATGCTATTCATTTCTGTCTTTACACACTATCTGAAATGGGTTGGAAGTGTGCTGAGGACACCTGGTATGGCATCCTTATCAAACAAGAAACATTTCTATTCAGGACATCTATCTTAAAATCAACTTTAAGGCATGCAATTCAACCTGAAAATCAGCATAGGAAGGCACTGATTTATGTAGCACTATCACCATTAGCATCTTGTCATCATCATCTTGATATTTTACTTAGCTCAAGGTAGCATTAGTACATTGGTACATCCCTAAGCAGGTATGTAAGTTATGGCTATGGAGTACTGGGTACAAATTCCCCAAAATTTGGGTGTCTAGCCATTCTCTCTCTCTCTCTCTCTCTCTCTCTCTCTCTCTTTATATATATATATATATATATACTCAGAGTTTTGATAAATGGTACTGGCTAGGGATTTTCCCAAGCTCGCATTTTCAATGTTCATTGGTGAATTCAGGTGTTTATCTTTATTCAACTTAATTTTTATGTTCAGTTAACATGCCCTTTACCAAGCCCTCAGGATAGTTGCAAATAGTGGCCCCTATTATAATCTCTGTTCTTGGATTTCAGTTTATCTCTAACTACATTCGGCAATTTAAATAAGTTTGAAGAGATTCTAAATTTTCCAAGGAACATTACATTTGTGGTTCTATAGTATAATGAAGCATGGTTGTGTGACGTTTATCTCTAGTTTTTATAGAATATCTATGATCAATATAGTTATGCTATTCATTTCTGTCTTTACGCACTGTTGCCCACCTATTTCGACTAGGTGGCAACCTCATGTACATTGGAGATGTACATTCTTGTTCAGTTGTTCCATGGAAAAATCCTTGTGATTTTTCATCTTGTAGGGCAATTTGCCTCTTTGTACTCGAAATATCCGCTCCCCTGCATGGGATAATTATTGTAATTTTATGTTTTAAGTATGGATCATATGATATGGATGCCATGTCATGGACTTTATTATTAGGGAAGTCCCCTCATCGAGTGTTTTTCTCCTTCCAATAAATTTTGTTCTTTAACGATTTTTATTGGTTGGGTTTTCACTCAAAAAATCCTCCAAAGTGGTGATGGGCGTTCTAGTAATCGAGTCCATGGGGTGGCTAGGGGTTCAAAGTGTTATTCATGATCATACTAGACATATCCTAGAGTCTTGCGGAATTTTGTTGAGTCTAGTCAGTCTTTTTTTTATTTTTTAACCTCATCGTCAGGGGTTAATTAATTAAAGTTTTGATGTAATAAGGTCGTCACTTGGTCCTTGGAATTTTGTAATAGGGGTATGAGTGCAAACAAGAAATGCCATATGAACCCCTAAGCCACAGGATCAAGTCCCATGTCATTCGGACATGTGGTTAGGATTTTAGCCCACTTTTGGTCCCACTCAGGCAAAAACCAGGATTAATTAATTTAATTGCCTAGAGTGAAAAACACAAAATTCTTATTTTTGGACCAAAAGTCAAAGTTAGGGGCTTTAATTTTTCGTAAAGTTCATTCCTATCAAGGTTAAGGAGAAATAAACCCAAATGGGGCTCACTCAAAGTGGAAAAATGAATTATTTAAAAGAGGGGACGTTTTTTGCCTTATGTGGGTTTTTTCCATCTTAATATGGAGCCCCTTCCCCTCTTGGAAGCTTCCAACAGGCCCCCTCTTAGATGGGTGACACTTGGCCATCATCCAAGGGCCTTCTCTTTAGTTTTTTAACTATAAATAAAAGGCTTCTCCTCTCATTTTAGCATGAAGGTTCTTGATAGCATGGTTATGCTGCCAAAATCTTTGCTTCTCTTCTCTTCTCTCTTTATTCTAGCATTTTGCTCAAGCCATTCTTGATTGATCTTTGTATTGAATCTTGCCTTAGTTGGGCCTATAATAGAAAAAATTCTTCGGAGGAAATCTCTTCTATGGTGTGTTGGCTTCTCTCTTCAAGCATTGAGGTATTGTTGTTCCATTTGTGAGTATTTACTTTCATTTTGCTAAGCATAGATGCCCTTTGCAAAGGGATTGAATGGTAAATGGTTATTTATTTTTCATTGTGAGTAGATTAACTTAACTCTACAAAGGTTTTTGTAGAGCTATTTATTTTGCTCATCTCCTTGCTTGCATTGTGTAGTCTTGCTCACCCATTTCTTGCAGATCCAAAGGCTTGAAGGAGGGCCTCCAAAGCCAAGCTCCTAATCTCTTTGTGTTTGTCAATCTACTTCTTTTACTGTTTACATTTTTGCTCATAGAGTTACGGGTCTAATAAAACTTGGTTTTATTCATTGGTTAATGAATAAAACCCTTGTTTTAGGGCCTTGACTCATTATATATTAGTATAGTAGCTTAAATATATTGTTTTTACATTATTTAGGTGGCTGGAAATTGCATTTTCATCCCTCTAAACTTTATGTTTTCAATCATTTTCAAATCTGAAATTTCCTGTAAATATTTGTATTTTTATACTAACTTTAATAACATTGTTTTTTTTGAGTTTACTGTAAATTCCACCAAGCTTTTGCTTGCTGTTTTTTGACAGGTTTTAACAGGTATTAATGGGAGGTGCTGCAAATTTTTTATCAAAACACACCCTTCTTGTGCCCGCTTCAAAGAGGGTCCATTTTTAACCTTTCTCCCTCATTTTTCATAGTGTTTTGAGGCTTGAAAAGTCTATTTTCTGTAGGTGTTTAGTTGCTGGTTTTTTATTTCATTGTAAATCATAACATAGCATAACATAACGTAACAATCTAATCTAGCTTAGCTTTTACTTTTCAAGTTTACCCACCTTCCCCTTTGGGGATTGTTGTGAGGTTAGAGTAGTACTTGCTTATTAGCTTGCTTTACTTTCTCAAAGTTTTATTTATTTCAAGCATAAGCATTTGTTTTAATTGTATAAGAGTAATCATACAACTCAAGTCTTTCGGTGTATCCTCTGCCCTCCGTTATCTCCCTTCGGGGAACTCGGACCAAAGGGTATGAAAAGCAGAAGGATTTGGGGGCTTAGTCTAACTAGATAACTTACTTTCTGCTCTTTACTTTTTGCTACAAATCTTTCACACATTTACTTTTTTCAGTCTGGGGTTCAAGTACCAGCATCTCCCATAAGGGATACCGCTTGGTTGACCCTGTTGATTGTTCTAAAATAAACCTTGCATGCTTAACAGTAACAAGATCTAAAAGTAACTCTCTAAAATAAACCAACAACTTCTCTGGCCCCTGATCCTCTCCTCGGTTATCACTCTGCGAGTACTCACGAGATACGACATGGAGTGGAAGAGGTTTTAGTAATAGGCATCCACCATAATATTGTCTGAACCAATTAAAAACCGGTGACCGTTGGAAGCTACGGGGGGTGAGAGATCGAGGGGGGTCTCACGGCGTTTGCGTCCCACTTGATGAGCGCCTCGGCACTGGGGGTTTGATCTGCGAGTTACAGGTGGACTGGTTTCCACTGTTTTGAGCACAACAACACTGCATCTTTGGTTTAAGAGGATATGTGGTCGTGGTAGACACATCCCTTGGTTCCAAGACATTAATCGAATATTTAAGGCACCCCTTAAAATATATTAAAATCAACCAAGAGACATTGCAAAACGTTTCACCAATAGGATACTGCAGCAGGGATTGTTTCACTCCAGCATTTCACTTTGATTTCAAGTATTTATTTCCAGCTCTTGCAATCTCATGTGTTGAATGTTAAAGTAATTGTAAATCTTGCATATCTAAATATCTCATCTTGGCATTTACATTGTGGTTTGTATTAAGGCATTAAGTGAATACCTTGTGGTGTGGTGTATACATTTCCCTTTGCTTTATACGTGTATATTGTATATCTTTCTTTAGCAATTGTATATCTTTTGTAAGTAATTATAATCTTGTGGATCTTGCTTAGATAACTGTGGCTAATCTTAGCTTGTAATATATCGACTCTATTCTTTATCTAAGGCACTGGTCTAATAATTTAATAAACCTTAATAATTAATCCCTTTAACTAATTTGTTAATAAATCTAGGAACTTAGCTTTCCTTAGGGACTACCTCCCTTGGCTCTGTTGGGATTAAACCTTAAACGGAGGAGTTGTGGACTGTGGTGACAGTGGTCCCCAGCTCTCACTTGTCCCCAAGGATGCACACAGTGGTTGGAGACTTTCCATGTTCTAAAGTGCGTATTAGGCGGCAACACACACTATCTGAAATGGGTTGGAAGTGCGTCGAGGACACCTGATATGGCATCCTTAATCAAACAAGAAACATTTCTTTTCAGGACATCTATCCTAAAATCAACTTTACGGTATGCAATTCAACCTAAAAATCAGCACAGGAAGGCACTAATTTACGTAGCACTATCACCATTAGCATCTTGTCATCATTATCTTGATATTTATGTTTTCTCAAGGTAGCATTAGTACATTAGTATGTAGGTTATGGGTATGGAGTATTGGGTACAAATCCCCCAAAATTTGGGTGTCTAGCCATTTTATTTCTCTCTCTCTCTCTCTCTCTATATATATATATATATATTTCAACGGAACAATCTCTCGGGGAAACCCACGGATGCTTCCTCACATTTGTGTATAGCATTTGTAGTAAATTGGTTGACATAGATTGGTATGCCTCACCCTCCGAGACCTTTGCACAGAGTTTCGTCCCCACTACCCCCTATCGCTGAATTCATTAACCCTCATCAGAAGAATCAAACTTGGGAGGATGATAGGACAATGTCGTATTTAAATTGGCTAAGGTACCCCTTAGATCTCTCTCTCTCTCTCTCTCTATATATATATATATATACACATTATTTTTTCTCCAAGTAATTATCCTACCCTCGAGCAGTTTCCCTTATTTCGAGGATAGTACCTAGGGTAAACTCAAGATTCTTCAGGGTACAAGGTGAAGTCAACAATAGGGCTTGAATCCAATACAACAATATGCTCATTATAAGCTCAACATGCCACTTATGGGAATAGAACTTGGGTGGGGAGGATAACACTTCATCCCACAACCACTCAGGATAGACCCAATTGACACACACACACACATAGATAAATAGGTAGATTGAAAGCACTCAACTACTCATTCTAGCCCATCGAACTGGTCTATCTCTCTATCTAATATGTGCGTTATCAATATTCCCCCCTTCGCCCCCACGTCACATGAACAGTTGGACTCTCGCTTTTTGAGTGTCACACACACTTGTGGAAGACAATGTCTTGTTCAATATGCATCTCCCACATTTGCACAATGTGTATCTCAACATGTACGATACTCAAGATACTAAAAAATGTTCAAAAACAAAAAAAATGTGTAGATATGTCCTGACACATGTTTTGACATAGTTTTGTTATCTAAATGTTAAAAAAATTACATCATTAGGTGTATATTTTATTTTTGTAATTCTCTCTCTCTCTCTCTCTCTATATATATATATATATATTTACATGTCAAGACGTGTCCTAGTGTCACGTGACTTATATATATATATATATATATATATATATATATACATGTCAAGACGTGTCCTAGTGTCACGTGACTTATATATATATATATATGAAATTTGAAATAAAACATTAAAGCCTAGATTTTGAAATTTAATTTTCAAGAGTTAAAAAAATAGTAATTATTAATGTAGAATGGGCATTGCTCTTGAGATCCATGGAACTTGTACTCGTTGTATCCCCACTCGTAGGAGTTTTGGAGCTTGTAAGAAACACCCCCAAATTGGTGGGAATGGGGATTAAGAGAGTCGAACCCGTGACCTCCTTTACTTTAGGGGAAGAGATCTCATGTTTGGCTCATGACTGCTTGAGCTAACCCCTGGGGCTTATATGTGTGTGTGTGTGTGTGTAATTAAGAATCAAGTGAATAGTAATTACCAAAGTATCATAGGCACCTCTCCTAGGAGTTGGGGAGCCTGTACCCATTGTATCCCCTCTCCTAGTAGCTTAAGCACTTGTAGGAATCATTCCCAATTTGGTGGGAACGACATTGAATGCTTGAGCTTTTCAGGAACATTTGGAAAATGTTAGGAGCTCATACGAGGAGCTTTAGGGCACTCATTGTCACTAGTTCCCAAGATCGTTGTGACACCCAATGGTTGAGGTGACATATGATGGTGCGCCCCACTTGAACACTGTCAAGGTCAACACCTATCCAATTTTTGAGCAACTCAACATTGCCTACACTATATAACCTGTTATAGCTTGGTTTAGCANTCCACTGTTGCGAGGGTAATTTTTATTCGATATTTCGCCAATTGGCTATTTTTTGGGTTTAATTTTTTTTTTTTTTTTTTTCGCTTTATAGTATCTAATATCGCCTATATTTACATAAAATAAGTTTTTTTAATCATAATATTCGCCAAAATTTACACATTTTAATGTTAATTGTATTTTTCATATTTAATATTCACCTACCTATCTATAAACATGTTTTTTCAATCCAAAACAACCGCCTAGAATACTATACTTAAGTATAATATTAGAATCCTTAAAAAATACCCTGACTTGTGCTAATTTCTCAATGTCCCACTTTTTTGACTAACTCTCAAGGTCAAGGGGGACTTCCCTAGGGTTTATTAGGTTAAGATTAAAGAAAGTTAAGGGAAAGGAGATTAACTTAGTTAAGATGAGTTAGGTGTATTGTTAAGTTAACTTTTCCAAATAAGCATTTATGATTTAACCATTTAAGATATGCAATAGCCAATAGATCAAACACTTGAAAGAGATTGCTCAAAGATGTCAAGTAAAATGAACCATGGACATTTAGCAATAACAATTGTGAAAGAGAAATTATCGTAATAAATCACCAGACTTAGACATGAAATGTGTTTAAGTGGTTTCATTGCCATAAATAAAAATAAAATACATCCACAAGTGAAATTGCACATGAGACATTATTTTAGATATTGTTCTTTAAAGATCTTGAAGTTAAAGTTTTGAACGAGGCCTTGCTTGAGAGAAAGGATCTTTGAAACAAGAAGTCATCCAAACTTATTAATATAACTAGACTTTATGATGCTTTAAGTCTTTGTAATTTAGATGCTTGAACTTGAAATTAATTAATCAAAATAACATTGTCTCACATCCATAATCCATGAGATAAAAATGACATTAAGAGCTTGTGCATAGAAAAATAAAACAATATAAAGTTGCACAACAGGTGTTAATGTTTGTAGCTCAGACAAGTGTTTCCATATGGGTTGGGTTTGTGTCTAACCTGTGGAAATTGTCTGTAGTACTTCTCATAACTTTGAAAATTCACTTTATTAAGTTAATTATTAAAGTGAATGCCTATTTAGGTTGATTGAGGTTAATTTAATAAAATGTCTAAGTGTTTTGCATTAGTGATTTAAGTTAATTAAGTAAATCTTAGCAGTTGATCTCAAGTGAGGAGGAGATTTACTCTCAACCATTGATCACTTAGGATGTGAGGGTTTTGTTTTTTCTCAAGAGTATAAAAGGCAACCAAGGTGAGAGGAGAAGACACACAAGAGACACTCAAGCATTGAGTAGGTGATTTTTCAGAGAGTGAAGAAGGACATTCATTTTCTGGTTTGGCAGAGAGAAGGCAGATGTTAGAGAGATTTTCTAGGGCCTGTACAACCCAACAGGGTAGTCCATACAGCTGCACATGATAGGCCGTACAACAGCATGTAGCAGCTCCGTACAACCACAATCGTACAACAATGTATGCCAATCGTATAGCAGGGCCGTGCAAGTCGTATAGTACAACAACAGGTGAAGGGGATTTCTCTGGGGAAGTTTTGCAGGAGGAAGTGCTTCACAGTGAGGTGGAGTTTTCTAGATTTGTAGATTATATTTTTCTTGGACCTTTTTCCTAGGAAGGGAGCCCTTGTAAGCTTGGAACTTATAAAATGCCCAAGGAGGGGCACGCCACATGAAAAGTGTATAAAATATGAGAATAGCACATGGTGGGGCTAGGAGGTTATACAAATCCTTCACTAGCATGGCCCCATGGCACAATAACAAGGTATAATCATCAATCATAACATGAAGTGGCAAAATCACTAGGATGTCCCCCTCAAAATGCATCAAAACGCCCCCAAAGTGGAGAATGCTAGGACATGTGGACCCTATGAAGAGTGAAGTTGATGCTGAATGATGAAGGTGACTCCAACACTGTGCCTCAGACCTATTCCATGCCATTTCCTTGCCTCAATTTCCCAAATCGATTTCTTTATTAGCCATTTTCATCATCAAAATATTCCCTCGGGAACATAAAATTGCTCATATCTCATCGGTGACTGGACCTGGACATCAACTGACCGCAAAAATGGACTGGTTATAGCAATATGGTACAATCGACTAGCTACACTATATGTGCCCCTCTCGTGCCCTAGGAGAACTCACCATCAACTGAAAAACATTTTATTTTGATTTCCTGGGGCCAAACTGATGCAAAATGCTAAAATGACCCATATCTCATATACAAGTACCTGAAACTAAAAAATGGCTGCATCAATAAACTTAGAATGTCCAAATCTACTAGGAATGAGTACACATACACCATATGTCCATAAAAAAGGTACGTCATAGGCCCCATCAATGTTAGAACAATAATAATATTAAAGCCTATAAATGGTGATAATCATGAAACTAACACAAGCCATCAGAATAAAACCAACATTTGAAGCATGAATATATCTAATGGACACTGATAGACTACAAATAATTATCATCCACAATCATTAGCAAAAACTCATCCTGAATCTTGCTACTGACATGGTCAAACTAGGTTGACCAGGTTAAGAATGATCAAAATGATGACCCAAATGAAAACTCTGATACTGCAAAGTACAAAATGGATATGCATGCTCAATTATCTATGTGAATAGTAAGACTCAAGTACAAGTAGTATATATATATATATAAGTTAAAGTAGTCAGCTGCTCTAAACAAGAACTTCTAGTGTATACTCATTTATCGATTTGGCCATTTTGCTAGTCAAGGGTGAAGGTGAATAAAACCAGGTGAGGTCAAGGGAATGACTTGACACTTGACACTGTAAGCATCTGGGTTGGAGGAAAAGGGAATCCACACAACACATAAGCTGGACTCGGTGAACAACAGGGAATGGCAGTGTCTCACAGATGGATGGAATAGTGAGAAGGCTTTACTAGACTCTAGACAAGCAACATTTTTTAAACAATTTATTTGCACAACAAAAGACACTAGCTAACCTCCAAAGGCAGGTGCCTTGAAAAGCCTTCTAGGCGTCCAGAAAATGACAAAGATATAACCCTGACAGGTCAGTCTCACCCTGTTTCTTTGTAGGGGAAAATGAGCCACACATTATACAATGAATGAGTGCTCATCCTTTGGAAATTAACTCTTTTAAACACATTATTTTATTAACTAGCCATCCTCCAAGAGCAGGTAGCCTGAATAGCCTGGCGGGCCTCAGATAATGACTCGGTATGACCTCCATTGCCCGCCACCATTCATAGGTGCGATAGAGTGACCACCTTGTTTCCCTTTGGGGGCAAACGACCTCTCATCATATGAAGGATGGGTGCTCGTCTCTTGGCAACTGGCTGACTTTTATATTTAAATTTTGCAGTAGTGCTTAAAAACACTTTTGTTTTATTGGCTAGGAATTCATTTAGATGAAACATTTGAGTTTTGATGCCTTAGTGTCTAAAGACACTTTTGGTAAAGATTACTTGTGTTCAAGACCTAGAAGAAGACAATCCCTGTGATGAAAATCACACAAACCAACACCGAGACACAATTTAAATATGGAGACCTATTCCAATATAGAGGTGAAGGTGGGGGAAATCCTAGATGTCACTAGTCAAGTTATAAGTCGAGTTTAAACAAAAAGTGTTGAATTTTTAGCATTAGCATAAACTTTTAAAATTTGTAGATAAACATAAACAAATCAACAGTGTAGTAAAAACACATTCATCACATCAGCACACATGGACACAATATTTTTCACTGGGGAAACCTTCAAAGGACAAAAACCCCAAAAGCATTAATCGTAAATGAGATGACTCAGAAAATTCTTCAAAAAGTTCCTCAAATTCCAGATCTGGAATTTATCCACAGTACTATAAAATTTATCAGTAAAAATCAGACTGATAATTTTACCCACAATTTCTAGAATTACAAAAAAATTCCCAAAATAGGGCTTCTTTAAAAAACTGAAGTTTTTCTCTCTCCTGCATAAAAAATATCAGACTGTCCGAAAATTCTAAACTGCCCGAAAATGTACTTTCCTGTCTGCTGCCCATTTCTCTCTCCTGCCCGCTGTCTTGTTTGGGCAAATCTCTGCTGCTCGTTTCTCTCTCCTGCCCGCTGTCTTGTTTGGGCAAATCTCTGCTGCTCGTTTCTCTCTCCTGCCCGCTGTCTTGTTTGGGCAAATCTCTGTTGCCCGAGGGTTGGCAACCTGCCAAGACCCTCACGAGTAGCAGCCCGTGGGATGAAAGGAGGCGGCCGAGCCTAATATGGACTGCCCGAAGAATGGAGGCGGCCGAGCCTAATATGGACTGCCCGAAGAATAGAGGCAGCCCGAAAAAGAAAGAACGGAGCTGCCCCCAAAAACGTCTGCCCAAAAATCAGAGGTGCCCGGATCTTGCTGAGGCTACCCAGAGAGAAAGAAGAGGCTGTCCAGTTGCCTGGAAATGGAAAAAGCTGTCCACAAAAAAAGATATCTCAGCTACCCGGCAAAATGAAGAAGGATTCCCAGAAAATGGAATGCTGAAGATGGATGTGCAAAAAATGCTGAAGATGGACTTTGCTGATAAAACCCTAGCTGAGGGTTTGAACATAAGATAGTCTTCCTCACCTGTGAGAGAAAAAGTGTGTGTATCAGAAGGCTTGATATTCTTTTATAGCCTTTGTTCACCTGTAGGTGTACAAGATTTGGAAAAATAAAAATAATAATATTTTCATTCTTTTCCTAATTTCACTTTCACTTTTACCAAAAAAGGGTACTTTTATTTTTCCTTTGACTTTTACCAAAAGTCCTTATTTAATTTTATTTCCACCTGTGGTCCTTTTCCTGTGGTACAAAAGTCTTTATTTAAATTGACTTTTGACTTTGACCTTTTTCCAAGTGCCCCTGTGGTCATTACTTGTGGTACCTTTTTGATTTCAAAAGTACATCATCATAAACCAAGAGAGTTATTAATGCTTTTACTTCACACACTGTGTGACACCTAGATCTGGTACTAGGGTAACTTAACCAAGGGTAGCTAATCCTTGGAGAAGCACACCAAGCCCATAGATCGAGGGTCAAAGTGCCGCACACATGCCCAAACCCAGTCTAGGGCTTACAGTGTCTTCATTCTCCAAGAGAATGGATACTCAGAACTAAGCTGAGTTTACTAGTCCCAGACTGGTCTACATCGTGGTTTTGGACCAGATGTCTACTCAACACAAGGTTGAGTCTTCTCCATGGTCCCGGATCAGGTGGTCCCATTCTCCGAAGAGAAGGGCTCTCGATGTTGCTCAGAAAAATCAACAAAAAGAAGGGAAGGCAATGGATGGATGGAGACAGTGAAGATGGTGCCAAGACTAGCAAGCTGTCTCCCTAAAGGGAAATGACCAAATCCATACTAATAGTAGGGCATGACCAATTAGTATACAAAAGAATCTCTTGGACACAGCAACTAGATCACTTATACTTTAGATTCCAGTAAAACCAAATAAAATATCACCAACATACAACCACTATCAACCAAGTCTCACCATGAAAATAGACAACATATCATAATCAGAATCCATATGTACAAATCCATATATCATCTTGGTTATATACCTACATCCGATCTGAACAAGCTGAAAGACATTGGAACATTGTTGCTGTTGTACATCATGGGTACTGTCACAAACTTTGCTCTAGGTCATGAAAATGGCTGACTCAGTCATCAAATCCGGGGTCATGAGGCTCAGTCATGGCATAGAACTGGTAAAACTGAAAGCTCTGGATCCACTAAATGAGAGAGATCATCAATTGGATGCTTATCATTTGTTGATCTCAAAGAAATTTTCAAGAATGCTCAGGAACATTGGTAGCCCTACTACTATGTATGTGACAACAGGTACCTGTAAGAGTTGAGATCAAAACATATTCTTCTTCACTTGAAAAATATTCTCTTGTTATCTTGCTTGCGGGTTCATCATCTTCTACAGTATGTACATGATGCCTCTTCTTTTTGTTTTCCTTGGAGGATCCTTTGTTTCTGGGACAATCTCTTGAGAAGTGGCCTTTCTCATCACATGTGTAGCACATAAGATTTGTGGAGTCCCTTCTTGCTCTATGATTCTTTTGGAACTTCTTAGGTCTTCTATGAGAGTGATCCTCCCTCTTGCCTCCATTCTTCTTTGCTTGAGTTTGTTATCAAAGATCTTGTAGTTGCCCCAATTGATGAATCCTATACACGATGGCAGAGGAGACAAGCAACCAAAGCTGTGACCTACGAAAAAACCCCCAAAAGATGGATGGTTGTCACGTTGGTTAGGGATTCCTTCGCTTTATGCCACTGAATGCTCAAGTGACAAGGGGGAAGACCCGATCTTATCCTGGAAGGACAGATCTACAACTAATCACCAGAGCAAGCCCAAAGAGTGAATACGCAAGGTGAGTGTTGGAAACCCCAAATTAAAGGAATAAGCCACACTTTACCAATTTGCACCGGGAATTGGCAAATTTGGCGATCTGGGTTTTGTTCGGCAAACCAAAAAATCTCTTCTCCCGTAAAAATGTCAAGCTTGGACTCCTTTGCCCACCTCCAGGCATTGGTCTCATTCTGGGAGAAAACGCCCCTGTTTGGCTTGTTGGTCAATTTCTTCTGTTTTTGTTTCGGTTTTAGTTGGGTATTTTTATTGTCAAATCCTTGTACCCAAATAGGTGTGTTGAAGCCTTAATTTCATTAAATCGACCTCGTCTTGGGTATATCCTATATTTCTGATTAAATCCCCCCAGGGTCCCCTGTTCGATCATTTTACCAAACATACCAATCCCAGATATGTTTTAACTCTGTAAGCCATCGATTTGATTGGTTCGAGTAACATTTCCATATTCCTTAAACACCCGTACTCGAATTTTTCCTACTTCTAAACAAGGGTTTTTCAGTTAAGGAAGTGATGGGCAATGCAAGTAGAAAATAAAAGAAGGAGAAATTATGTGCGAGACATACCTAGATCTTGCAGATGACCTCAAAAATGATGGAGAATGCCACTTTCCCGTCCAAATGAGCTTTTTCGGAGAAAATCTTGATGTAGTTGAGCCACATCCAATCACCCTAGCGCCTCCTTCAACCTGCCAAATCAGAGAAAATCAAATGATAAGGAAAATGAACGAGATCTACAGAATAAGTAAAATACAGGAAGTAAAAATTCATCAAGAAAGAAATACTCCTTGATCTGGACACCCAAGTGCCGGGACGATGGTGAGTTCCCCCACAGAAACGCCCTTTCTCTCTCCTAGCGTGCCTCCCATCTCGCAGATGAAGTGGGAAAAGGAAAATATTCAAGATGGATCTCGAATAAAACTTAGTGTAGAAGAGTAGCAATGCCAATCATCAGATCATCAAATCATTCATAAGATACATAGAAGAGTAATCCCAGACAAAAATCTCTTTATTCAAATTCCGATGCCAGAGCTCATGAATACAAATGGGGGGGGCACCTCTCTTAAATAGTTTGAGAGAGACGTAAACCCTAACTTACTTTTACATCCAACGATTGAGATTAAAACATCATCAACAATGGAGATCAACAATACATAACTCAATACATGGATCAAGTGACTAAGTCAAAGAGGGGGCACACTTTGCTCAAGGACGCCTATCCTAAGTGAAAGTCACAATATAACATGAGATGTGACATGATAATACATAGGAGGGGGTCACTAGGGGCTTAATTTACCCTAGTCCCCTTTACAACTTCATAATACATGATATAACAATGAAATACATCAATAGCCAAATAGAGAGGGCGCCCCTTAGGGGCTTTCCTCACCAGTTGAGCCAAGATAAAAATAAATTATAATACAGACATTTGCTGACTGAAAATTGCTGGAGGATTGTTCGGTATGCTGAGACACATCATCTGTCGAAATTCCAAGCCATCTCATTGACCACAGAGGCCAAAATGATTTTTTCAGTGATTTCTCTAGTTCATTTTTTGCTAGTACAACCTTTGGAAAATGAGAAATCCATCATCACTGTCACGCCCCCTCCCCTCTAACCGTCGAGAAAAGAAGACGCGACTACGCTGCTGGTACTGTCAAACGGGCAATCTAGCCCCATGAACATAAGAATAAATGCATTAAATATAAAATACATACATAGATGCATTATACATGTAAATACATAGCGGAAGCAAATACATTCATTCAACACATTCATCATGTTCATAATAATTTATAAACAAATACATTGCAGAGATTAAACACAAGAAAATACTTATCTTGAGAAGAAGCTTCCCCGCAACTAGCTATGTCGCTGCAATGTTCCACCCAACCATAGGCCAGTGTGCTCATCAATCTCTCAACACTACTGCCACCCCTGAGCTGGGCATGATTTCCACAAGGAACTAGGGAACAACAGACTTACACACAGCAAGACCAATAACAATTGGGTTTCACAGGATACTAAGGCAACAACCAATATCATAAGGGTTCCTTGGACTTACTCAGTCAAGGCAACCTTCACATCAAAACATAGTCAACCAATTAATAGATGGGTTCCTTGGACTTACTCAGCCAAGCCAACCTTCACATCAAAACACACTCAAACTAATTAACAGATGGGTTTCTCAGACTGCTAAGGCAACAAGCCAATGACATATGGGTTCCTTGGACTTACTCAGCCAAGCCAACAACCACATCCAAACACTGTCAAACCATCAAACAGATGGGTTCCTTGGACTTACTCAACCAAGCCAACACAAGGATGTACTTCACAGCCAAGTACAAGTTTTGGGTTTGTAGAAAAATATCCTGGGGACCAAAAACGAAATTGGTGAAAGGGAAAACAACCTTGGGTGAGCAAATACGATTTCAGAAACGTCTATGGGCTTCACAGGGGCAAAAACGACCTCCCTAAACACCCAATTCGTGGATCTATCTTCCCATCCACTTAACATTACCAAAAATGGATTTTTGGGTATGGAGTAAAAACGTTTTGCAACCAAAAACAGATTTGGTAAATGGGGAAATCAATCCCCTGAGTGAGCAATTCGAATTCAGTAACGATTTTGGGCATTGCATGAGCAAAAACGACTGCTATGAACCCCAAAATCGTGAATCTCTGCTGGCCATTCACTCAGCAACCCAAAAATGGATTTTTCTGGTCATGGAAAATGAGGAAAATAGCTGAAAACGTGAAGGAGAAACGCACAGGAAGCTCCAGCTATGTGAGAGAGCAAAACATATGGGTGAATAATGGCTTGGGCATCCATTTCCAAGTATTTACTTGCCCCATAAGTCAAAATTCGTTTTCCCAAAAATGGGTGGCTTCCCTAATACGAATTTGACTGCCATACCCTTCCAATCCCAAGGCATTAACTACCCCAACCAATTTCTAAATGACTGGGCACAAAAGACAAAATGGGTAGTTGACTTCTTTATGGGTTCTCCCATTGACATTTGACTTTACCCTATTGGCTCAAGGGTTTGAATATCGCCCACCCTATTCCTTGTGAAATCATGCCCCCATCTCTTTTAATGTTGCATTGACATAGCTAGTTGTGGCTATTTTATTAATAACATATTTACATGATGTCCAAAATTATATTGTTCCTGGCTAGCACGTGAACCATCGGCATCGATCTTAATTGCTGAACATAAAACTCTAAATCCATGGTGGGGCCTTTGCCTTGAGCTCTACACCATGATTTAGTTAACGATATTTACACCATTTGCATTTTTAATATAATGGGGTCAAAATCGGGATATTAGAATAACTTTGTCCAGGGTGCAAACTGGGGCAAATTGACTCTTCTGGATGATCTGGAGACATAGAAGAACGGTATAAGTGACTACTCATAAACCCTGGAACACTTCACTGCTCTAGGAGAACCCAACACACTGCCATCTGTAATAAAATTTGATCATTTGGCCGATATTTAAGTGATAATAATCACTTTTCAGGAGAATCGGGGCCAAACTCTCAAAACTGAAACCTCAACATTGGTTCTGGACATGTCTGGAACAAATATAGATCATGTTGTTTTTTAAGTCACTACCTTGGGAACTGTGCTTGACTTGGTCAATTGGGTTGACCAGGTCAAAGTACCCGAAATCAAGGTGAGATACTGTATCTGTATGATCCTGTAGGCATCCAGGGTAAGAAATGCTCCAATAATGTATATCAAAGCCAAGCTTAAATAAGTTTTTCATGGTCATGGTGACAAATAATAATAATGGTAAGATATACTTGTGCTTCTGAAGAACCTTGGAACTTTTTTGGAAGCCTGTTTGTTCATGCCATACTTACAAAGGGTAAACAATGTGCTACTGCTAGGTGAGGATGGACGATAAGGTTGAGGCAAAGGTTAATGAATTTTGATTGACTCTGACTTTGTGATTTATCCGAATAATGACAAGTACACACAACCAAAGTGACACATGCATGGTGGATTGAACAATAGGGAATGGTGGTGTCTCATAGGTGGATGAGCTGATCTGGAAAGTGTCCATTCAACCTTAACAATCATGTCTACAACTCATATCCAAGCTAAAGATCAAGCTTCGTGAGGATCTTTTCTAGGACCCTTGCGTTGAGTACACAAGAAACTGTAGTGAAGAGATCCTAGGGGACACTTAGAATTAGTTGTCCCTTCCTCCATCTCACATCAAAACCCGTAGGCTCCGTGAGGAATTAATCATTACATTTGAATCAGATGGCTAGCAGTCTTTAGATTTAGCATTTGTTTATTCACTGCTTTATTTGGGCCTTTAACAATTTCACTTTGTAGCCTTTTTGATTTGTGCCTAAAGACACAGTTTTGCAATTTCATTTGCAGGCTTTGCCTTTCATAATATATAGCATATAGCTCATAAAGCATGTAATGATGGTAGACATATTGCTTCAAGTTTTAGCTAACAACTTCTCGAGCAACTAGGGGGAATATCCATAGTCAGGACCAAACATCGGGGGCAACCGACCAGAGAGGTCAAGGCTTCAAAACCCAACTTGCCTAAGCTCAGAAACAAACACCAGCGGGTTCTCCTGGCCCAAAAGGATCAAGGCTTCGGCAAGTTTTGTTGCACAACACAGAGCCGAGACACAAAATAACATGGGATCCATCATGCATAGAGGTCAAAATAGGGAAAAGATTTTCAATCTCACAAGTCTCAAACAATTTAAGTCATTGGATAAATTTACAATGGATGACACTAGATGAACGGGGGCAGGTGATGAATGGAACCAACCTAGCACTAAGGTTTACTATTTGTACAAGCATGGCATGAGCAACAGTCTTTTCATCAAGTCCCTTGATTAAACATAACACATGTCAGAGCCATAGTAGACATAAGCATAGGTCACCATAATCATGCTAACCTGATAAGCAGAGGTGTTTGATATACATCATAGAGCAAAAATCAAACCAAGGAAGTGTATACCCGATCTCACCAAATATACCTGTCTCCAACTGATAAGCCCTTCTATAACTGTGTGTACCAACTCTGATATGTTGCTCTGCTCCATAGAACTAGGTCATCACTGAAACCATCTCAATGGATTCCTGAATCTCAGTCCTGGCAAGGTAAATTTGATGATTAACGCTCTAGAATGAATGAAGCTGTAAAGTTCCATGCTAATACCCCATATGAAAAATAGCCCGGAATAGAATGAAAGATAAGTCTGTATGCTGCATCGTGGTAGTCTAGCTGCAAATGTATATGTGATAACATCTTTCTCCAACTGGGACAAGTGCTCTAATGAAGAGAGTGCTTGAGAACCTTAGAAATCTCTAGTTTGCAGCACCATCAACAACAACAATCCAATACTTCCCGCTTTTTGCCTCCTCTTCAGGTATAACCTGTTATCTACGCACATGGAAGCAAGAAATACTAGAGCAGCATGTATGGGAAAAATATATATGCAGAAATGAACTGATAGGAAATTGTTAGACACTGAGAGGGGGGGGTGAATCAGTGTAAAGCAATATTAAAACTTTTCTTAGCTTGTCACGATTAACTACCAATTCATCATTCAACCAATCTCATAATCATCTCATAAACTTCATTATTCACATATCATAGCATTTAAATCATCAGGAACCATAACACAAAAGAACACAACACAATGTAATTTTGTAATCTCTTTGTATTAGTTGTGGTCCGGCTACAAACGTTAGGTAAAATCAGCACCTACTGATACATAGAGCACCTACTCTTCATCCAGGACCATGCCTGGTTTTCTTAGACCCTGCTAAGAAGGGTTTGAGGTATCCTAACCTCAAAAGCAAGACAAGCTTGCTATTACAATTAAAGCTTACTGTCACTGTGTCACATCAACATCATCTGTCTCTTCAATCTGTTCTGCTGCTGGTCAATACTGTTGATCATTTGCTCACCACTCTCATCAACACTTCTGCAACACACTGCTCAATCTTCTCTGATCATCAACAACTGCTCTTCAATACTGCCAAGTCATCAAGTCACATTGTCATCATGTCTTTTGCTAAAGGTATCACTGTCACACGTACCATACTCAATCAGTCAACATAAAGGTCTTCACAAACCAGACTGTCAAACAACAATCAAGCTTGTCATCATTATTGTCTTCTTTACTGGTTGCTTGTCATCAAGAGGTCTGCTCATATCCTCTTCAAATCAATCTTCATATCTTCCATCTTCCAGCTTCATCATGCACTGTTAAGACTTCAAGACTATTCATGAAGGTCTGCTGATGTCCACAAAATCTTCTTATATTAACAAGGTCTGCCCATACACTGTCTGCTCATTTTGTCAAGTTGTTATCCCCCAACACTGTGCATACATATAACTGAGATATCATGCTCATCTCTTCATTATCATCATATCTTCATCATCTTAGAGTATAGGAAAGCATGCACAAAAATTCTTCACACATCACTGTAGAAAACCTTTGGCTTTCTGTTGTAAGACTTGTTATGTACCCTCTTACTGATGCTGTGGATCACTGTGGTATACTTCCGAACTGTTCCTATTCTGCTGCTGTATATACCCAAAAATCAGAGTTCTGTAATTTGCAATCTCATCATGAACAAATCAAAAGAGTATACCCTATGATCTCAGATAAAGAGACTTATCCTGCAATGTTTGTGCTTCCTATGTGGTGGAGAAAGGCAACATCATCAAAGTCTATTCATGTCATCTGTTGACAGTGGCATCACAACACTACACTGCCCATATGGCTATCACTGAACTGCCCTTACTACTGTTCAGAAATCAATGATAAAACAGTGTGTATGTCTATCTTCTTTTCACTGTCCATGTCCCCATCAAACAACTGCTTTAGTCCAACAACAAACATTGTTTTACTGCTGCTCCAAAAAGACTTAAAAATCAGACAAAATAAATTCGGACTGCTACTCTATTGCTGCCTCAGAGACCCACAAATTTTCAGAGAAGAATATTAACCAAAAATGCCTTCAATGCTTCTCATATTCACCAACTCTGTCATGTCAATCTGCTGTAGCAAAAGTTGACTGTGGAGAGTAAATGCTGAACTGTGCATGTGCTGCAATAAGCCTCAAAACCAATATACTTTAATCTTGTCAAGCTTGGGACTGTGTATACATTAGTAGAGTTCACCTCATCTTGAATGATGTTTACTTCAATGAATACAATACTGTCAGCTGCTAGAGAAAACAAAGATATTATTCTACTGGGGATAATGCACTGCTGTAGAAGCTTGAAATCACACAAGATCAGAACATGTTCCTGTGGTTTCAGTTGCTCCAGTGGACAGACTTGGCCTATCGGCTTTTAAACAAACCTCTACATGTACTGCTGCCTTAAGAAATGAGCCTAACCTGCGATCACTGTAGCCTGAGTTTGCTGAGATAAACCCAGAACATATCCAAAACTGGACTGTTGATGCTGAGATAAAACCCTAATCAAGTCCAAAATGGACTGAGCATATGCTGGTAAAACACAAGTCAAACTGGGACTATTCAAGCATGAAGATCTTGTAAAGATTTGGACTGTAAATACCTTCTTTGGATGACTTCAAAGATAGCATAGAACTAGGGCTGTATGCATACCTGCATCATCATCTTCATTTGCCTTTACACCACTGATCCATGTTTATCATGGTAGCTTTCAAGCTTGACTATGCACTGCTAAAAGGATGTCAAAACTGTATGCTGAGGAGAAGTCAACTTCAAGACTGTGTAAACTTCAGTGACTGAGGCTGAGTTAGAGCTATGTATGATGACCTCAAACACCTCGGACTGTGTGTGCTGAGAAGGGGCCCCAAACCAAACTAACTCGGGACTGTCTTCTTTTGCAAGCTCGGACTGTCAAGATGTATGCTGGTAGACTGTTAACAACTTGGACCGTTTAGGTTTATGGAAACCCTCCAAACTTCAACCTTGGATCACTTCACAACACTGGACTATTTTAGGTTGAGTAGAATAGGATTGTTTCTCCTTTAAAAATTCGTGACTGAGGCAACCCTAAACAAGAATAATTCTGTGGAATATCTAGGGTTTGTTCAGGACTGGTGTATGCTTTAAAAATGGACCCCAACTGTGGAAGAATTAGGGCATGCTGCCACTGAGTTTTACTGCTCCTCAGTTTACCCTTTTAAAACAACGAAGAGGACTGTTGATCCCAATAAAAAACTGTGGAAATTTCGGGTCTGTGGCTGTCCTGAAGATCTTGGGACTGTAGAAAGAAGAGACCAACAGTACCTTAACAAAAGAACCTCAGGTCTGTGATGAGGTAAGCCAATCCCCCCAAAAAAAAACTGATTCTGTGGAAGCTTTGAAACTCTCTGCTGAAAAAAAATGACTGCTCCTAGCTGCTGCGAATTTCCTCAGAGCTCCACCGAAATTTCACCTTATCAAATGAGAGCACTCGTGCTCTATTTATACTAATTTTCACCCATATTTTAGGGAGCCGACCTGATAATATAGTATTATTTTTTTTAATCTTTTGGAGCCGACCTGCTGGATTTTTTATTCTGGGCCGACCTGCTGGATTTTTTATTCTGGGCCGACCTGCTATTTTTAATTTGACTTTGGAGCCGACTTAGCAATTTAAAGTTTTAAATTAAATATTAATACTTTGATGGAGCCGACTTAGGTGTCCTTACGTGGGCTTCTTCAAATAAGTTGGTATCATCTTCAAGGTGGGCTTGGTCATCATCAAGAACAAGCAAGTGTCCCATAACATGCAAGCAAGTGTCCGAGTGCCATGTTCTTCATGGTCATGTCCTTCCTGCCATGTCTTCATTGAAGTGCCATCATGTCATCAGGAATGTCCAAAAGCTCCTCCATATGTGTGGGTTCAAGACCCTAGCCACCATATGCAAGGGTGTGTTTCATCATGCCATTTAACCATAAGGGAGACCATACATCATCATCAACCTTCTTCTAGAGCTACAAGGACTTCAAGGGCTTGAAGGACATCTTCAAGGGTACAATTTCATCAAGGTCTACATCAAGTGCAAGCAGTGGGGCTCCAGAAACATCAAATGACACATCTAAGTGTGTGGGGGCTTCATGACCAACTTGTGGGTCTAGGGACTGCAGGTGGGATTTGGTGGCATCAATGACATCTCGTGGAGCCACTGCAAGTCCATGTTGGCATCAATGACAATTTCATCAATAATCTCCCCCTTTGTCATTGATGACAACAACTCATGCTCCCCCTACGAGCATGCTCCCCTTTTGTCTGCATCTCTCCCTTTGTCTTCATCTCTCCCCCTTTGGCATCAATGGCAAAGGGTGTCCACACACCTGTGTCTGAAATCTTTGATCACTGCTCACTTCAATTCGCTCCCCTTGTCAATATGCACGATCCTAGGACATGTCTGTATACCTGTGGTAACCATCCTTTCTTCGTTGAGTTCATCCTCCAGCCTTATGAACTCAAGGTGTGCTAAGGTCTTTGAGAGACCTTACTCTTGGCTTGCCATATGGCAGCCATCCTCCCTGCTCTGATCAGCTTCTCCTATCTGCAACTGCTCGGTCTTCCTCATCCATACCTGCTTCTTGACATCTGTCCTTTGAGCATTTGTTCCTTCATTTGTACTGGCTTTCCTTGATGAGTTGTTTGGGTAACTTCTCAAGGATTGTTTCCGTGTACTCCAACAATCTTGAGCTTTGTGCCCAAGGCCACTGCAGCTATAACACCTCATCTTATGACAATGTGCAGCAATGTGACCAACATTGTTGCATGACCAACATCTGACTGAGCTGTTGGAACTTCCAACACTTCTTTGATCAACTTCATTTCTCCATGCTTGAGAGTGTCCCTGACTGTAGACATTTATCTTCTGATCTTCAAATCTTCTTGCTGATATGTATGGAGTACTCCTTCTTGGTTGACTTCTTTGACTGGCACATTCATGGGCTTTGTGTCCAAACCCACTGCAGGTGTAGCATCTCAATGTGTGACATCTGGTAGCAACATGTCCGACTTGATTGCATGTCCAACATCTAACTGAGTCATTGGGGCTTCCAGCCCTTCTTCTTCCATAGAATCTACAATCCATAGCCTTATGACCAAAGTTAGAACAAAAATAACAATAACCATTGAAGCCACTTTCATACCTGGGTCTTGTAGTTGTTTCCTTTATGAATTTGCTTTGATGAACAGACCTAACTCCTTGTTTCATCTTTGAACTTCCAAAATCCTTGTTGTCATGTGCAGGTGCCTGGGGAGCAGCTTTGGACGTTGATGGACCTGCTTCTGGAGTCTTCAGAGACCAAGTGTCATCTTCAAATTTTTCTTTGTTCTTTTTGTAACCAAGACCAGTTTTGTTGAGTGGAGATCTTTGGCAATCTAAGATCTTATCTAGGACAATTGAACTGTCTTGGAGTTTGACCAAGGCTTCGTTCTTCTTACCTTTCTTCCTGAGACCAACTACTTCCAATTCCAGCTTCTAGACTGTCTCCTCCTTTTCTTCTAGCTGACTCTTCAAGATTTCTTCTGTCCTCTTGGCTTCCTCCAGATGAGTCTTCAGATCATGATTGACCTCTCTAGTTTCTTCAAGCTCTTGAGCAGGCTTTTCTGATTCTTCCTTTTGACTGATCAATTCAGTCTTTAATTGTTCAATTTCAGCATCCTTGTCTTTCATTTGATCTCGCAACTCTTTGTCCTTGTCTTTGAGCTTTAGGAGCAACACTTTCATTGACATGGTCTTCTGCTTATATTCATTCAAGGAGTCTAAGATTTCCTTTTTGAACTTCGTGAAATCACTCTGGTTTAGTTTCACTATGCTTAGGAACCAATTGGCTCTAAGATCAATATTTAGCAACATGAGATGTATCTGATATGCGGTCTTTGATAGCCCTTCATCATCTTCTGCAAGAACCTTCTCAATTTCATCACACAAGCTATTATAATCACAAGAGTCCATACCTTTATTAGAGTTCTCTTCTTGTTTGTCTTCTTCTTGATTGAGCTCTTCTGGGGGCTTGTCTTCTGATACTCACTCTCCAGCTTGAACCATAGTTCTTTTGCCGAAGTGTACTCTCCTACACTTTCCTTCACTGAGCTAGGAAGTCCATCCATGAGGAACTTCAAGGCTGTAGTGTTGTCTTTCTTCGCTTCCTTCTGTGCAGCTGGTTTTCCTTTTTTGTTTGATGGAACGGGTGGATTGATGACAATTTCCCAAATACCAAACTTCTTTAGATAAGCCTTCATTTTGCTCCTCCAACTGAAATAATCTGTAATATCAAGTACAGGCACGTCATTGCTTGATGACTCTTTCTTTTCCTCCATTGTGTCTAAGGATCTCCTTCAAGCTTGCTAGGCTCGTGACGAAGGCCGGCTCTGATACCAATTGTTAGACAGTGAGAGGGGGGGTGAATCAGTGTAAAGCAATATTAAAACTTTTCTTAGCTTGTCACGATTAACTACCAATTCATCATTCAACCAATCTCATAATCATCTCATAAACTTCATTATTCACATATCATAGCATTTAAATCATTAGGAACCATAACACAAAAGAACACAACACAATGTAATTTTGTAATCTCTTTGTATTAGTTGTGGTCTAGCTACAACCGTTAGGTAAAATCAGCACCTACTGATATATAGAGCACCTACTCTTCATCCAGGACCCTGCTTAGTTTTCTCAGACCCTGCTAAGAAGGGTTTGAGGTATCCTAACCTCAAAAGCAAGACAAGCTTGCTATTACAATTAAAGCTTACTGTCACTGTGTCACATCAACATCATCTGCCTCTTCAATCTGTTCTGCTGCTGGTCAATACTGTTGATCATCTGCTCACCACTCTCATCAACACTTCTGCAACACACTGCTCAATCTTCTCTGATCATCAACAACTGCTCTTCAATACTGCCAAGTCATCAGGTCACATTGTCATCATGTCTTTTGCTAAAGGTATCACTGTCACACGTACCATACTCATTCAGTCAACATAAAGGTCTTCACAAACCAGACTGTCAAACAACAATCAAGCTTGTCATCATTATTGTCTTCTTTACTGGTTGCTTGTCATCAAGAGGTCTGCTCATATCCTCTTCAAATCAATCTTCATATCTTCCAGCTTCATCATGCACTGTTAAGACTTCAAGACTGTTCATGAAGGTCTGCTGATGTCCACAAAATCTTCTTATATTAACAAGGTCTGCCCATACACTGTCTGCTCATTTTGTCAAGTTGTTATCCCCCATCACTGTGCATACATATAACTGAGATATCATGCTCATCTCTTCATTATCATCATATCTTCATCATCTTAGAGTATAGGAAAGCATGCACAAAAATTCTTCACACATCACTGTAGAAAACCTTTGGCTTTCTGCTGTAAGACTTGTTATGTACCCTCTTACTGATGCTGTGGATGATTGTGGTATACTTCAGAATTGTTCCTATTCTGCTGCTATATATACCCAAAAATCAGAGTTCTGTAATTTGCAATCTCATCATGAACAAATCAAAAGAGTATACCCTATGATCTTAGATAAAGAGACTTATCCTGCAATGTTTGTGCTTCCTATGTGGTGGAGAAAGGCAACATCATCAAAGTCTATTCATGTCATCTGTTGACAGTGGCATCACAACACTACACTGCCCATATGGCTATCACCGAACTGCCCTTACTGCTGTTCAGAAATCAATGATAAAACAGTGTGTATGTCTATCTTCTTTTTACTGTCCATGTCCCCATCAAACAACTGCTTCAGTCCAACAACAAACATTGTTTTACTGCTGCTCCAAAAAGACTTAAAAATCAGACAAAATAAATTCGGACTGCTACTCTATTGTTGCCTTAGAGACCCACAAATTTTCAGAGAAGAATATTAACCAAAAATGCCTTCAATGCTTCTCATATTCACCAACTCTGTCATGTCAATCTGCTGTAGCAAAAGTTGACTGTGGAGAGTAAATGCTGAACTGTGCATGTGCTGCAATAAGCCTCAAAACCAATATACTTTAATCTTGTCAAGCTTGGGACTGTGTATACATTAGCAGAGTTCACCTCATCTTGAATGATGTTTACTTCAATGAATACAATACTGTCAGCTGCTAGAGAAAACAAAGATATTATTCTACTGGGGATAATGCACTGCTGTAGAAGCTTGAAATCACACAAGATCAGAACATGTTCCTGTGGTTTCAGTTGCTCCAGTGGACAGACTTGGCCTATCGGCTTTTAAACAAACCTCTACATGTACTACTGCCATAAGAAATGAGCCTAACCTGTGATCACTGTAGCCTGAGTTTGCTGAGATAAACCCAGAACATATCCAAAACTAGACTGTTGATGCTGAGATAAAACCCTAATCAAGTCCAAAATGGACTGAGCATATGCTGGTAAAACACAAGTCAAACTGGGACTATTCAAGCATGAAGATCTTGTAAAGATTTGGACTATAAATACCTTCTTTGGATGACTTCAAAGACAACATAGAACTAGGGCTGTATGCATACCTGCATCATCATCTTCATTTGCCTTTACACCACTGATCCATGTTTATCATGGTAGCTTTCAAGCTTGACTATGTACTGCTAAAAGGATGTCAAAACTGTATGCTGAGGAGAAGTCAACTTCAAGACTGTGTAAACTTCAGTGACTGAGGCTGAGTTAGAGCTATGTATGATGACCTCAAACACCTCGGACTGTGTGTGCTGAGAAGGGGCCCCAAACCAAACTAACTCGGGACTGTCTTCTTTTGCAAGCTCGGACTGTCAAGATGTATGCTGGTAGACTGTTAACAACTTGGACTGTTTAGGTTTATGGAAACCCTCCAAACTTCAACCTTGGATCACTTCACAACACTGGACTGTTTTAGGTTGAGTAGAATAGGATTGTTTCTCCTTTAAAAATTCGTGACTGAGGCAACCCTGAACAAGAATAATTCTGTGGAATATCTAGGGTCTGTTCAGGACTGGTGTATGCTTTAAAAATGGACCCCAACTGTGGAAGAATTAGGGCATGCTGCCACTGAGTTTTACTGCTCCTCAGTTTACCCTTTTAAAACAACGAAGAGGACTGTTGATCCCAATAAAAAACTGTGGAAATTTCGGGTCTGTGGCTGTCCTGAAGATCTTGGGACTGTAGGAAGAAGAGACCAACAGTACCTTAACAAAAGAACCTCAGGTCTGTGATGAGGTAAGCCAATCTCCCCCCAAAAAAAACTGATTCTGTGGAAGCTTTGAAACTCTCTGCTGAAAAAAAATGACTGCTCCTAGCTGCTGCGAATTTCCTCAGAGCTCCACCGAAATTTCACCTTATCAAATGAGAGCACTCGTGCTCTATTTATACTTTCACCCATATTTTAGGGAGCCGACCTGATAAAATAGTATTATTTTTTTTAATCTTTTGGAGCCGACATGCTGGATTTTTTATTCTGGGCCGACCTGCTATTTTTAATTTGACTTTGGAGCCGACTCAACAATTTAAAGTTTTAAATTAAATATTAATACTTTGATGGAGCCGACTTAGGTGTCCTTATGTGGGCTTCTTCAAATAAGTTGGTATCATCTTCAAGGTGGGCTTGGTCATCATCAAGAACAAGCAAGTGTCCCATAACATGCAAGCAAGTGTCCGAGTGCCATGTTCTTCATGGTCATGTCCTTCTTGCCATGTCTTCATCGAAGTGCCATCATGTCATCAGGAATGTCCAAAAGCTCCTCCATATGTGTGGGTTCAAGACCCTAGCCACCATATGCAAGGGTGTGTTTCATCATGCCATTTAACCACAAGGGAGACCATACATCATCATCAACCTTCTTCTAGAGCTACAATGACTTCGAGGGCTTGAAGGACATCTTCAAGGGTACAATTTCATCAAGGTCTACATCAAGTGCAAGCAGTGGGGCTCCAGAAACATCAAATGACACATCTAAGTGTGTGGGGGCTTCATGACCAACTTGTGGGTCTAGGCACTGCAGGTGGGATTTGGTGGCATCAATGACATCTCGTGGAGCCACTGCAAGTCCATGTTGGCATCAATGACAATTTCATCAACAGAAATAAATGTTGAAAAGTGAAGTGCTGAAAAGTAAATTCTGATGTAATCATTTAAATGTAGTAAAGAACTAAAACACAGACAAATTAGAAACTAGAAGGCTCATACATCAATTAGACAAAAAATACAGACTCAAACTAATGCTCAAAGAGCTTATTCGGTCCTACCTACCCTACTCTAACCAATTAGACAAGTGTTAAGTAAAATCATAAATCCAATGCAACCACTTGTTGAACGTATCAATTGAGCTTTCTTTACAGTTAATGATCCAACAAGCCAGAGATGGTTTAGAAGTAATGTAAATGAGAATTGAAACTATTCTAAGTTGTTGTTTGAAATTCGAAGAAAGATCTGGACAATGTGGAATGAAATCATGCCAAGGCTGAAATCGACTTTTGAGAACCTCATCCATCAAGATATAGATAGGATCATAAAAAGAATGCGAGTTTGTTCTTGATGGAAGAAGACAATATGACTCATGATTCATCCATTCCAAACAATTCTTTGTTTTCTCCCCTACCCTACAAGGACATTCAATTCTATTCACTCCAAAAAAAAAATGGGAGAATCAAATGGGGACAAGTTGTAATGTAATGAAACTGAGAATGAGATCAAGCCCATTTGTTGTTAAAAAATGGAGAAAAGATGAAATGATCTTTATACACTTTCTTTAACCACCCATAAGAAAGATTTGTAAATTGAAAAATATTATTCATCAAAGATGATTGAGAAAGGAAATGAAGTGCTTTTTTTCCAATTATGTGACCATGTTTAGACTCTTGACTGAAGATTTCGAAAATAAAAGCTTGATCAGAACACAAACCCATACTTGGAATAATTGATTTCGGAATTTGATGAAGGGGAAAAGCTTTCAATTTGATTCTAGGAATGATTGCAAGATTTGAAGCAAGGTCAGTATCCACACATCGATCCGACACATCTTGATTAAGGATTGGATAAGGAATTTTATTGATAGCTTTAGGACAAGGATGTTTTTGATGAGGTTCACTTACAATCATATTATCATGTGATCGATCTTCTTCCAAGATACGATCAGAATTTAAATAAAAATGATCGTCAACCAAGCAATGAGGATCTTCGATGGATTCATAGATGAGAGATTCAACTATGGATGGTTCTTGATGGTGATCATTTTGTTCTCCCTCTTTATTTATGCCTTCTTGAGCTAACGGTGACAAGATTTTAATAAGCTCCCTTTCTATATCAATATCAAGGTCATAATCTTGAAGGGTTGAGATTTGATCATCATCACTCTCTTGCATCGAAGAGTCATTCAAAGGCATGTCCACTGTTGGATTGGGAGAGGAGGAATCAATTTGATAAGGAAAATCGTCAGTTATCTCATTATGGTTATCTTGATAATCTTTGTCAAATTGATCCTCAACAACATAATCATTATTTGGCTATATGTATTCATCAATGCTTTTACCCCATTCATCTCTTAATAACTTGGTGAACATGTTGTATCCAATGATGGATCTTGGTGCTAACGTATATAACCAAAAATTGGCATTGCCTTCTAAAGATTCCCCTAGGGCTCGCATATAGACATCTTCATGCTCAACACGATATGCTTCCATATAATACCAAACAACATCTAAGTGTTTTTCAATTGATTCGATTGCATTTGCATAGAAACAAGGCAACCCTTCACTGTATTCTTTTGGCATAGGATGAGGTGCCTTAGGAATTTCAGAGAAGTTGAATGGAGAAGGTTCAACCTTTTTCCTAACAGCTCTGGTTGTTTGAGTTGGGAACCTAATAGGATTACCAGGATCATTCACTCGAGGCTTTGGATGGGTTTGATGTTTACTCACTGGTCCTCTCGAGATGGTTGGGAAATCTTTACTGCGTGGGTGAGGGAATTGGTGGGTATCATAATAATGCTCAAGGTCATCCCCAAACCAATAGTCTGATCTCCATCTATCCCTTTCGTCATCTTGCTTTTTAATATTCATTACTATTTCCGTACATTTTTTTAAGGTTTGTGAAAATTCGAGGAGAAATTCTAAATTCATTGGGTTCGTTTCTTAGTGGAGTCGCCAGGTGAACGAATTGCCGTGTTCACCAACGGATAATGTCGTAGGAGAGGTATAAACAAAACAATGATTGTGTTGAATTAAGTAATTGAAAGTAATTGAAATGCAACCATTGGATTTAAGGCCAGATGTGATATGAATAAATAAAAAAGGTAAACGCATTCACAGATACCAGAGGTACGTAAAATGAACCAAGGTAAGCCTCTACCTCCCCGGCAACGGTGCCAAAAATGTTATCACAGATCTTGTAGTTGCCCCAATAGATGAATCCTAAACAGGATGGAAGAGGGGACAAGCAACCAAAGCTGTGACCTACGAAAACCCTAACCCCCAAAAGATGGATGGTTGTCACGTCGGTTAGGGTTCCTTCGCTTTATGCCATTGAATGCCCAAGTGACAAGGGGGGAGACTCGATCTTATCCTAGAAGGACGGATCTACAACTAATCACCAAATCAAGCCCAAAGAGTGAATACATAAGGTGAGAGCTGAAAACCCTAGGTTTAAGGAATAAGCCACACTTTAAGGGATATTCGAGTACGGGTGTTTAAGGAATATGGAAATGTTACTTGAATCAATCAGATCAATGGCTTACAGAGTTAAAACAGATCTGGGGTTGGTGTGTTTGGTAAAATCATCGGACACAAGACCTTGGGGGGATTTAATAAGAAATATAGGAAATACCCAGGACGAGGTCGATTTAAAGAAATTATGGCTTCAACATAGTTATTTGGGTACAAGGATTTGACAATAAAAATACCCAGCTGAAACCGGAACAACAACAGAAGAAATTGACCAACAAGCCAAGCAGGGGTGTTTTCTCCCAGAATGAGACTAGTGCCTAGAGGTGGGAAAAAGAGTCCAAGCTTGACATTTTTGAGGGAGAAGGGTTTCTTTGGTATGCCGAACAAAACCCAGATCGCCAAATTTGCCAATTCCCGGTGTAAATTGGTTTGGTGATTTTTCTTACTTCTAAAGGAGGGTTTTTCAGTTAAGGAAGTGATGGGCAATGCAATCAGAAAATAAAAGAAGGATAAATTATCTACGAGACATACCTGGATCTTGCAGATGACCTCAAAAATGATGAAGAATGCCACTTTCCTGTTCAAATGAGCTTTTTCAGAGAAAATCTTGATGTAGTTGAGCCACAACCAATCACCCCAGCGCCTCCTTCAACTTGCCAAATCAAAGAAAATCAAATGATAAGGCAAACGAACGAGATCTGTAGCATAAGGAAAAGACAAGAAGTACAAATTCATCAAGAAAGAAATACTCCTTGATTCGAACACCCAAGAGCCGGGATGATGGTGAATTCCCCCACAAAAACACCCTTTCTCTCTCCTAGCGCGCCTCCTGTCTTGCAGATGAAGTGGGCAAAGGAAAATATGCAAGATGGGTCCCGAATAAAACTCAGAGTAAAAGAGTAGCAATGCCAATCATCAGATCATCAAATCATTTACAAGATACACAGAAGAGTAATCCCAGACAAAAATCTCTTTATTCAAATTCCGGTTCCAGAGCTCACAAATACAATGGGGGGGGGTCACCTCTCTTAAATGGTTTGAGAGAGACGTAAACCCTAACTTACTTTTACATCCAACGCTTGAGATTGAAACATCATCAACGGTGGAGATCAACAATACATAACTTAACACATGGATCAAGTGACTAAGTCAAAGAGGGGGTGCACTTTGCTCAAGGACGCCTATCCTAAGTGAGTCACAATATAACATGAGATGTGACATTATAGTACATAGGAGGGGGTCACTAGGAGCTTGATTCACCCTAGGCCCCTTTACAACTTCATAATACATGATGTAACAATGAAATACATCAATAGCCAAATAGAGGGGGCGCCCCTTGGGAGGCTTTCCTCACTGGCTGAGCCAAGATAAAAATAATTCGGACATCTGTTGACTGAAAACTACTGAAGGATGTCCAGTATGCTGAGACACATCATCTGTCGAAATTCCAAGCCATTTCATTGATTAAGGAGGCCAAATCGATTTTTTCAGTGATTTCTCTAGTTCATTTTTTGCTGGTACAACCTCTGGAAAATGATAATCTATAATAACTTTGTCCAGGGTGCAAACTAGGGCAAACTGACTTCTTTGGATGATCTGGAGACATAGAAGACCGGTATAAGTGACTACTCATACCCTCTGGAACACTGCACTAATCTAGGAGAACCTAACACACTGCCATCTGTAATAAAATTTGATCATTTGGCCAATAATTAAGTGATAGCAATCACTTTTTAGGAGAATTGGGGCCAAACTCTCAAAACTGAAACCTCAACATTGGTTCTAGGCATGTCTGGAACAAATATAGATCATGTTGTTTTTTGAGTCACTGCCTTGAGAACCGTGCTTGACTTGGTCAACTGGGTTGACCAGGTCAAAGTACTCGAAATCAAGGTGAGATACTGTATCAATATGATCCTGTAGGCATCCAGGGTAAGAAATGCTCCAATAATGTATATCAAACACCAAGCTTAAATCAGTTATTCATAGTCATGGTGATAAATAATAATAATAGTAAGATATACTTGTGCTTCTGAAGAACCTTGGAACTTTTTTGGAAGCCTGTTTGTTCATGCCATACTTACAAACGGTAAACAATGTGCTACTGCTAGGTGAGGATGGACCAATAAGGCTGAGGCAAAGGGTAATGGCTTTTGACTGACTTTGACTTTGTTATTTATCCGAATAATGACAAGTACACAACCAAAGTGACACATGCATGGTGGATTGAACAATAGGGAATGGTGGTGTCTCATAGGTGGATGAGCTGATCTAGAAAGTGTCCATTCAACCTTAACAGTCATGTCTACGACTCACAACCAAGAAAGATCAAGCTTCGTGAGGATCTTTTCTAAGATCCTTGCGTTGAGTACACAAGAAACTGTAGTGAAGAGATTCTAGGGGACACTTAGAATTAGTTGTCCCTTACTCCATCTTACATCAAAACCCGTAGGATCCGTGAGGAATTAATCATTACATTTGAATCAGATGGCTAGTAGTCTTTAGATTTAGCATTTGTTTATCCACTGCTTTATTTGGGCCTTTAACAATTTCACTTTGTAGCCTTTTTCATTTGTGCCTAAAGACACAATTTTGCAATTTCATTTGTAGGCTTTGCATTTTATAATATATAGCTCATAATGCATGTAATGATAGTAGACATATTGCTTCAAGTTTTAGCTGACAATTTCCCAGGCAACTAGGGGGAATATCCACAGTCAGGACCAAACATCGGGGGCAACCGACTAGGAGAGGTCAAGGCTTCAAAACCCAACTCACCTAAGCTCAAGAACCAACACCAGTGGGTTCTCCTAGCCCAAAAGATCAAGGCTTTGGCAAGTTTTGTCGCACAAATGAGAGCCGAGACATAAAACAACATGGGATCCATTATGCATAGAGGTCAAAATGGGGAAAAGTTCTTCAATCTCACAAGTCTCAAACAGTGTAAGTCATTGGATAAATTTATAATGGATGACATTGGATGGACGAGGGCAGGTGATGAATGGAATCGACCTAGCGCTAAGGTTTACTATTTGTACAAGCATGGCATGGGCAACGGTCTTTTCAACAATTCCCTTGATTAATCATAACACAGGTCAGAGCCATTGTAGACATAAGCATAGGTCACCATAATCATCCAAACATGATAAGCAAAGGTGTTTGATATACCTCATAGAGCAAAAATCAAACCAAGGAAGTGTATACATGATCTCACCAAATATACCTGTCTTCGACTGATAAGCCCCTCTATAATTGTGTGTACCAACTCTAATCTGTTGCTCTGCTCCATAGAACTAGGTCATCACTGAAAGCATCTCAATGGATTCTTGAATCTCAGTCCTGGCAAGGAAAATCTGATGATTAAGGATCTGGAATGAATGAAGCTGTAAAGATCCATGCTAATACCCCATATGAAAAATTGCCCGGAATAGAATGAAAGATAAGTCTGTATGCTGCATCTTGGTAGCCCAACTGCAAATGTATATGTGATAACAGTGTTGTTAGAGCTTGATCATCATTTGCTCCCATCTTCTCTTCTCTTGATACTAATTGAGCTTCTTCTTGAGTGCATTCCTCCCACAATCTATTGAACTTGATTAATTTCTTTCTGGCACATATCCCTTGAATGAATGTGTCCGATGACCTTGGAAGTCCATTCAAGGTAGTCATCATGATCTCTCCTTCTTCAACATTTTCTTCAATGGCCTCTAGTTGCTCCTTGATCTGAGAAACCCTTGTGAAGTAAGATTGAATGTTTCAGAATGTTTGATCTTGACATTTTTGAGTTGATTTCTCAAGGTCATTTTTCGGTTGATGTTCTTTCCTTCAAATAGTTTGGTCAAGGCATCGAACATTGTCTTAGGAGTCTTGAATGATTATACATGAGGGATGAGGTTATCCTTGATGGAGTCTGCAATAATCCTTTTAGCTCTTATTACGTTCTTCTTGTGGTTTTCCTTTGCCTCTTCTCCTTCTGGTTCTGGAACTTCCTCATTGACATATTTCTCCAAGTCATTCTCTTCTAAGACAAGAGAGATTCTATACTTCCATGCTCAAAAGTTATCTACTCCTTCAAGCTTATTCTCAACCTTGGTGTGATTCATCATCTTGATATGAGAACCTCAAATGGAAATAGCAAGGAAATAGATCTTTCCAATTTGAGATGCCTAAGTAGCTCCTTGATATGGCCGACCTAGGGTTCCATAGAGAAACCCTAATTTTTCAAGTTTGGAATTTTGAACTTCTGTTTGGATAGAAAGATGTGCCTCCTTGAGGCGAGTTGTCAAGTGAGGTCCTTTTCCAAATTCTGTGGAGGGAAATTCCAAAAACTTGATGCCTTAGTTTTCTTCGGCAGTAGTAATTAGGTCAAAATTGAAACTTCTCCAAACTGGAATCTTTTTCCACCAAAAGATGCGCCTCCTTGAGGCAAGTTAGCTTAGTCTTCTTTTCTGGAAAATTTGTGGAGACAAGTGTTAGAACTTGGAAGCTCTAGTTTCCCGCAGTTGCAAAGTGCCTCTTTTAGGGTGGCTTTGATACAATGTTAGAATTTGAACTTTAATTCAATTAGGTTAGATCTTTAAATTGAAAGATAGACAAGCACAACAATACACAAGAACACAGATTTTCCTCTGGGAAACCATAAAGGAGAAAACCCCTCAACTTCTTCAGATTAGTTCTGTCACTTAGTATAATGTCAAACCAAGATACAATACCCAATGATAAGATGTCTTCAGGAGCTTGTTCTTCATCTTCACTAGTGTACTTGTCTTTCTCTCTTATGAGCGAACTAGCTTGTGTGGTGTGTGTCCAAATGAGGGAGGGCGCCTCCCTGTTTATACTTTACAAGTGACTGACCAAAAACCCTAACAGGGCTGACTTCCCCCTTGGGAGACTCTACAATTATTCTTTTGGGGACTATTGCCTTGACTTACAACAAAGGTTTTACTTTTATATTCTAGCATGGTCAAATACAATAATAACATCTTCGAACGGAGGAAAAACATCTCCAACGGAGGTACAATAAAATACAATAATAATATACAAAAAAATATCTTCTGAAGTTACATTTTCAACAACATATCGGACTTGTTATCACACAAACGAACATCTTAAGATTGAGGCCCTAAAATCAATAATTGCTTATGGATAACTAAGGAAGAGGCCAATGTCACCACACCTAGACCTATTCTACTCTTTAGGCTAGCTCTTCTCTAGTTCAAGGGAGGAGTCCCTAGGATAGGATTATTAGAGTTTAACAATGGGGCACAAAGTGTAGTTGAAGAGTAACTCTAGCAAAACAAAGTTGTTTGGTTTTTGTAAAAGATTGGAGACTAGTATCTTATCCAATGGGCAAATGGGGTCAGCCAAAGGATCACATGAGGTTTTCTTTAGAAGGATTAGAAAGGGCCAAGGTTGTAGTGCACAAACATAGCTTTTCTCTAATGTTTGGGCCGATTTCAAAGATTAAACAAGGTAAACCTGTAGAGTGGAAGATTTCAAATGGATTTGAGGAGGAAAACTATCATGGAAGTCATTAGAAAACACATAACCTAGAGCGTAAAATGTGCACCTCAACTACACTCTCAACTAATACAAACCAGATAAAAGATAGTGAGATTATTCTTCATTACCTCAATGCCATTGACAATTTGTAGATCCATTAGCCAACCAAGCTTAATCAATCTAAGAAACCTTCAATAGAACACTAGCACTAACCATCCATAAGAGCTAAAAGATAGTTCATAAAGTCCAATGGGATTTTTCACCTAATCCAAACATGATTACAAATGAGGAAGAGGATTTCTTATATAGGAGATAAGCTCAAATTTGTTAAGTTTTCATATGCTAGACTAGATTCAATAGTATTCAATTCAAAATCATAGCAACATATCAAGAATCACTGATAGAAACACAATCACAAGATAGACACAACATTTATCCTGGGTAACCCTCAAGGGGAAGAAAACCCAGCAAAAACTTCCTCTGTATAAGATGTATAAAAGACAACCCCAAAACAAGTGTTCTCCTCCTTCTGTTCTCTCTCTCTCTCTCTCTCTCCTATGAGCTACACAAGTGAGTGAGTATGTGTTCAAATAAGAACCACAACTCCTCTATTTATACACATGTGTCAACTTGACTTTTGCACTAGACAAGTTGGTCCCAATAAACTGTCTGGGCTGACTTCACCTAGGAATACTCAAAAACAATATTTTATATTATTTATTAGGGTACTAAAGACCCGACACAAGTGGAGGCTTTACCTCATGACTCTATGATGACCAAACACAATAGTAACACCCCATCGGAGGAATAATAACATCTCCCTTGGGTTACATCAGTAAAATACATTTGGGATATCCTTTGAAGTTACAATATTTCAACACTCCCCCTTAACGAGAAGGTTATTCTACTGACAACATCATCACAGACTATAGGAGAACAGAGAGACAGTTACAACAGTACATCGAGGTAATACATCTATACGTCACAGGAAGTTTTCCACAATCAGTAACTGGAACAGTTACTCTTTATCTTCTACATCACATGATCACTTGATCCTTTTTTTGGAGCATCGCTTCGATCTTTCGATCACTTCGATCTTCTAGATCCTTTGCAGTACTTTGATCCTTTGCAGCAATACTTCGATCTGCTTGATCCTTTGCAGCAACACTACTATCTTCTTGATCCTTTGCAGCAACACTTCGATCTTCTTGATCCTTTGCAGCAACACTTAGATCTTCTGCAGTAACCTTTCGATCTTTTTGATCCCTTGTAGCAACACTTCGATCCTTTCAATCCTTTTGCAGCAGCGCTTCGATCCTTTTGATCCTTTGCAGTAGTCCTTCGATCCTTCTTTATCTTTTTCAGCCACACTTCGATCTACTTGATCCTTCGTTGCTGTACTTCGATTTACTTGATCCTTTGCTGCCACGCTACCTGCAGTACACATGATCTATTGGCAGGATAATCAATCCTGAAAGTCCAAGGATGATGCAATCCTCCATCAGCATGATCCATGAAATCAATCAGCTGAATCATCTACAATTGAATGTAGATCTCGACTGCACCCAGTGTTGGCCTTATCGTCCGTGAGGACTCATCGTAGACCATCCATACCACACAGGTTAGGACCACTCACAAGTGAGTGTTATACTACGGTATCTACACTCACGTGTAGGTATACTCTACCATGTAAGAGTATTGTCTGCACAATAGATCTCGACTGCATTCAAAATGTCGGCCCAATGTAGAACATCCATACCACAGAGGTTAGGACCACTCCCAAGTGAGTTTTATACTACGACGTCCATGAGGACTCATCATAGAGCATCCATACCACACAGGTTAGGACCACTCCCAAGCGAGTGTTATTCTATGGTATCTACATATGAATGTAGGCATACTCTCCATACAAGACTATCATCTGCATAGCAGATCTCGACTGCATACAAAATGTCAGTCCTGTTGTCCGTGAGGACTCATCGTAGAGCATCCAGACCACTGAGGTTAGGACCACTCCTGAGCGAGTGTTTAATCTACGGTATTCACAACTAAATGTGAGTATTCTCCATGCGAGAGTAACATCTTGCAGGGTTATCCTTTAACTAGTAAGGACCACTCTCATGCACAGAGTGTTATACCTGCTATCCTCAAGAGAGGATACTATCATCCACAAATAAATGTCAGACCATCATCACTGTCATCCATCATCGATGTCAGTCTCATCATTACTTCCCCTTTCCTGGGAAGTTTCATAATATCAACCTACTCCCCCTTTGTCCGAGGAGGGTTCATGTCTTTGACCTGATTCTTCCTTTTCGAAGAGGGTCCAACAGTTGTAGTCCCATCACTCTTCCTCCTTGCGAGGAAAGTCCTTTCGAACTACACCAAGCTTGTTGCGGAAATATTCAAACTTTGTTCGAGACAGAGGCTTGGTCAGTATATCCACAACTTGCTCATCGGTACCGACATACTGGTGCTTGATGGCTCCCTTTTGTACCATATCCCTTATATAGAAATATCGAATTTCTATATGCTTCGATTTGTCGTGGAACACCGGATTTTCGGTCACCTTTATACAACTCTGGTGGTCATAGAAAATTACTGTGGTGTACACCTCCATGTCAAATATTCCTGACATCAGCTTTCGAAGCCATATCGCTTCACAAGAAGTGGAGCAAGTTGCGATGTACTTTGCTTCAGTTGTACTGAGAGCAACATGGACTGTTTCTTACTAAACCATGAGATCATGGCGGATCCCAAACAATAACATCCACCTGAGGTGCTCTTTCTATCTGCGGCACTTCCCGCCCAATCTGAATCTGTATACCCATACAAATTGTAGTCATGATCTCTCCCATAGTACAGTCCCAAATAAATCATACCTTTTAGGTACCTCATCACATGCTTTGCAACTATCAAGTGAACTCGTCTAGGTTTAACTAGATACTCACTCAAGGTGTTCACAGCAAAGCATATATCAGGCCTTGTGTTCGTCAGATACATTAATGACCCAATAATCTGTCTATAGTGAGTCATGTCCACTAGCTCGGATGTCTCATCAGACAATAGCTTTAAGTTAGTGTCCATGGGTGTGGCCATGGTTTTACAATCCAACATATCAAATCTCTTCAAGATTTCTACTACATACTTTCCCTGATTCAGAAAAGATTCCTCCTGGGCTCCGCAACACTTCCAGCCCTAGGAAGTAATGCATCAATTCAAGATCTTTCATCTCGAATTCTTCAGCTAGCTTCTTCTTGCAATTCTTGATCTGTTTCTCATTTCCAGTCAGAAATAGATCATCCACGTACAACAATAGTATGACTGGTTCATCATCCATAATCTTCATATAAAGATTAGGATCAACTTTACTCTTGGTAAAGCCCATGCTTGTCAAGAAGCTATCTATTCTGCCATACCAAGCTTTAGGAGCTTGCTTTGGTCTATACAAAGCCTTTTTCAACTTGCATACATGAGTTGCTCTGTCTTCGACTTCAAATCCTTGTGGCTGTTCGATGTAAACCTCTTCCTCAATCACACCATTAAGGAAGGCTGTCTTTACATCCATTTGGTGTAAGTCCCATTTCATCATGGAAGCAAGTGCCATGATAGTTTTGATGGAAGTGTACCTTGCTACTGGAGCAAATGTCTCTTCATAATCTATCTCCTCTTTCTGAGAGAAACCTCTAGCCACAAATCTTTCTTTGTACTGTTCAATACTTCCATCCGCATCATGTTTTATCTTGTAGATCCATTTCGAAGATACCACACTCTTGTTTTCTGGTTTGGGAACAATATCCCAAACATCATTCTTCATGATTGACTGGTATTCTTCCGTCATTGCTTCAACCCATTCTTTCTTCTGTGCAGCTTCTTCATAGCTACTGGGTTCTTGGTCTACAAGATCACACATCAAAGCTACATAACTGGAATATGGCTTTGATCTTTTGTTGGTTCTTATGGAATCTCCTGGTGCTCCATATCTCTTTGCTTCTTGTATTATTTCTCTTACCCAAGCAAGTTTTCTCTTTCAAGAGATATCCATAGTAGGGGGCTCTTGAGGCTCTAGCATGTCATGATCTTCTGATGCTACTATTTCAGGAGTTGGTTCAGCTTTTGTCCTTTTGGGAGGAGCATCTTCTTTATGTACTTCTTCAAGCTGACACCTTCTAGATTTCTTAGGAGCTGCCTCTTCATCGAAGGTTATATCCCTACTAATCTTGATATGATGGAATCTTGAGATGTATATCCTAAAGGCTTTGGAGACTTCACAGTACCATACAAATATTGCCTTCTTACCAGAAGGATCCAATTTGGTTCTCTTCTCTTTCGAAATATGTACATATACTGGACAACCAAATATCTTGAGATGGCTTACTTTAGGTTTCTTTCCGGTATACATCTCTTCAGGAGTCTTGAATTCAAGAGCACTATGAGATAATCTACTTTGCACATATACGATTGTTCTTGCAGCTTCAACCCATAGGTGCATGGGGAGGTCTTGGTCATGAATCATGGTCTTCACTGCTTCCATGATAGTTCTATTCTTTCTTTCCGCAACACCATTTTGTTGGGGATTATAGGGAGTGGTTAGTTCCCTCTTGGTTCCTGCCTCCTTACAGAATGCTTCAAATTCCTTTGAAGTGTATTCTCCACCATTATCTGATCGCAGTGTCTTGATTCTCTTTTCTGACTGGTTCTCTATCAAGGCTTTGAATTCCTTGAATTTCCCGAACACTTCACTCTTGTTCTTCAAGAAATGTATCCAAGTCTTTCTTGAATAATCATCAATGAATGTGACATAGTACTCAAATCCACTCAAGGATATGGAGGGCATAGGACCACATACATCATAATGGATTAGTTCCAACGTACCTTTAGTTGTTGTGTCACTTTTCGGAAAGGGATTCTTGATGTTCTTTCCCTGTGCACATCCCTTGCAGGTTCCCTCTTGTTCGATCTTCAGATGTGGTAACCTTGTTACCACCTTGCTCACATAGGGTAATGCTTTGTAGTTGATGTAAGTCTCCTATGCCACAGTTCACTTGAGATGGTAGTCTCATGGACACGGGCTGTCTCTGGATGTCCTTTGAGCTTGTACAGTTGTCCTTCTTCTTCTCCAATGACTACAACATCTTCAAGTGTCTTTACTTTGGACCACATAAGTACTTGTCCATCTATAAAAGCAACTCTATATCCTTCTTATTTAGAGCTGAGATGGAGAGTAGGTTCTTTTTCAAACCTGGTACATAAAGTACTTCCTTCATTTTTATGGAGGTCCCAGAGTCAAGCTTGTAGCTTGATTCTCCAATACCTTTGATGGGATATTGATAGTCATCTCCCAATGATACCTTCTGCGGAGAGTTCTTCTCTTCAAGATTTGAAAGAGTTATTTTCTTTCATGTCATGTGCTTAGAGGCACCACTATCAATGAGCCATGTATCTTCTCTAGGTGTTACAGACCCAGAGAGTGTAGAGAATAACACATATTCTTCTACGTCTTCACCTCTAGTTTTCTTTCAAGGTCTTTCTTCATTCTCATCTTCAGCTAGAGAAGGATGATGCCTTTTGTTGTTGTTGTTCTTTGATGATGGACATTCTCTAGCAAGATGTCCTTTCTTATGATAGTTGTAGCATTGATACTTTGAGTAATCCTTCCTCTTCTTCTTTTGGAATTTCTTCTTTGAAGGCTTATAATTACTCTTGTTGAAGTTTGATTGATTTCTTTCTTTAGTATGGGTAGCTAGAGCCTGATCATCTTCTCTGAGAAGGGCTTCTCTATTGGCTACTCTAGCTTCTTCTTGTATGCGATCTTCCCATACTATGTCAAACTTTATACTTTCTTTTCTTGCACATAGAGTTTGGATGAATGAGTCCCAAGGTCTAGTGAGGCCATTGAGAGCAGTCATAACCAATTCATCTTCATTAAGGATATCTCCAATAGCAATTATCTTCTCTTTGATCTGGGAGATCCTTGTGAAATAATCTTGAATAGATTCTTCTTTTTATCATCTTGGTGCCCTTCAATTGAGTTCTAAGATTCATCTTTCTGTTGATGTTCTTTCCTTCATACATTCTGGAAAGTGCATCATACATTTGCTTAGGTGCCTTGATTAGGTCTTATTCATGCTTCTCCTTAGCTTCCGCTTCTTCAGGTTCTGCAACTTCATTCTTAATATACTTCTCAAGACCATTCTCTTTCAGAATGAGGCCAATCCTATACTTCCAAGCCAGGAAGTTTTCTAGGCCTTCCAATTTGTTCTCAAGCTTAATGCTTGGGGCCATCTTGACTAGTAAGTCACTCAAAATTGAAATTTATCAAAATAGGAGATTGACCTTACCAGTAGATGCGCTTGGAGGAGGTGAGTTGGTTGATCCAACTACTTTCTGGAGATCCCTAATCTTCAGTCTTCAAGTCCTACTTGCAAGGTTGCAGCACTGCAGATTTTCTGGTTTTGTTTCATTGCAGTTTTTCTAGTTCACTGCCAAACTAGGGTTTGGCTTTCCCTGAGATCTAGCCACCCAAAAACTTTGATCTAGGGCTCAATAGATGTGCTCTGGGAGGGTGCAAATTTCTATGCAACCATATCTTTAAAACTTCAACTTTTGCAGAAACCCTAATTTCTTCCGGAGAGGGAGGAGAGAGAATTTCACCTTGTGAAAGCTGCTCTAATCAGGTTAGCTCTGATACCATGTTAAGTTTTCATATACTAGACTAGATTCAATAGTATTCAATTCAAAATCACAGCAACATATCAAGAATCACTGATAGAAACACAATCACAAGATAGACACAACATTTATCTTGGGAAACCTCAAGGGGAAGAAAGCCCAGCAAAAACTTCCTCTGTATAAGATCTATAAAAGACAACCCAAAACATGTGTTCTCCTCCTTCTGTTCTCTCTCTCTCTCTCTCTCTCTCTCCTTTGTGCTACACAAGTGAGCGAGTCTGTGTTCAAATAAGAACCACAACTCCTCTATTTATACACGTGTCAACTTGAATTTTGCACTAGACAAGTCAGCCCCAATAAACTGTCTGGGCCGACTTCACCTAGGAATACTCAAAAACAATATTTTATATTATTTATTAGGGTACTAAAGACCCAACACAAGTGGAGGCTTTACCTCATGACTCTATGATGACCAAATACAATAGTAACACCCCATCGGAGGAATAATAACATCTCCCTTGGGTTACATCAGTAAAATACATTTGGAATATCCTTTGAAGTTACAATATTTCAACAAAATTCCTTCACAATAAAATAGTAATAAATGTACCAAAACCCTAGATCTATCCTAAGGAGGAGTAAACAAATAAAATATCGTCCAATTACTCCAACTAAATGCAATAAAGAGGTGGTTAGAGCCACATGTACAGGTCTCCAAGAGAAAAAAAATGCCCAAGAAAGGAGGGCGCCTCAACAAATGAGTGATATCTACTAAGTAAAAACAACAACGTGGAGTCCCAAAGCTAGTTCTAGGCTCCAAGTGCATGAAGAGTGATAAAGAGTCCACTAAGTTATCCTTCCAAGGCTAGTGCTTGAAGAGAAAAAAATCCAATAAGCATTCACAAGCCCTAGATCTCCCTAAAACCAAACAACCTCCATGATAAATGGAACATAACAGATCCAAAGTAGTCAATATCATCAAATAAATGGAATGGATGTCCTCAAAGGTGGAAGGCACCCATAGGCAAGGCATATATACATGTGCTAACCAACCTCCAAGCAAAAGCGTTCCAAACTTCCAAGAGAATAGGATGGGAATGGGTCAATAATACTCCATAAAGTGGACACTCCTCAATCAAGGCATGAAAATGTGTGCAACTAACTCACCATAAGTGGACACTATCTTCATTTACCATGTCAATGGTCCAACCATAAAACATGTGTAATAAACTCATCCACATAGCAACCGAATCCTCAACCTCCACAACTATCTCATCAATGCATGAAAGATAGATCCATGAACCAAAGAGTGCATCAACGCCAAGAGCCATGTGTCCAGGATGGATGATTAAGCCAATGAAGAAAGGGGATGACCCCTTGTCATATCAATAAAACCACTCCACATGTGCCAAGAAAGAGACATTAAGGAAAGCGCTTAATCAATAATGATAATACCAAGGATTCATCGTAGTCTTAGGAACAAGAACACTCCAATAGATAAGGGTGCATGACATCTTATCGAGGACTAGAAAGAGGAGCGCTCTGGCCCAAGTCAACCTTAATCCACACATAAGTGCAAATCAACATCCAAAACCAAAGGAGTGTTCGTCCAAAAATGATGAGTAAGTATGCTAAGAGATCAACCAAAAGCTAAGGAGCAAGGGAACCCCAATAGAAGGGTCTCCAAATACCATAAGAATAGGCCAAGCATGGGTTTAAAATGGCTCAAAAACTAGAAATGGACTCCTAGAAATAAGCTGCCATAGCTATAACCCCCTTGAGAACTATAGGGAGCGTTTTACACCATTGGAAAGCCCTCGAGATAAGCTTTGCAATCACATATCACACTCCTCATTTTGAGTTGGGGCGTTAGAAAATGGCCTTCTAGATAGGCTACCAAACTGCTCAAAATTGCTCACAAACTAGAATCCACTGCTTAAAAAGAATACCCAAATGCTCCAACACCCTAGGGACACAAGGAGAATTTTCACTACCATGAGGTAGCCCACGAGACAAGCTTTCCATCCTTATATAACAATCCTCTAGATGATTTAGGGCGTTGAGATCTAGGGCCCCCAAGTTAGACCATCAAATCTGCAAAATTTACCTCAAAACAACAAAGGAGCAAGTTGCATGAGAAGAGATCATGCCAAGCACTCTACCAATAAGGATCATCCACGCCATGAAGAAGCCAAATACAACCATGCATGCCAAAGCATTCCAAGGAAATCTCATAAGTTATCCAATCACCATAGAGAAAAATCATGCCATATCTACTAGCACGATAGGATCCATCAAGCAAATCATCTAGGGCATCATAATTCGTGAAGCAAATCTCTATCATTAAGAACCCAAGGCATCAAATCTCCATAAACATGTCACCCCCAAATGAAGATTGTGATAAAAATCACAGGTGGACAATTATGCGAAATGAGGGGTAATAAGCCTTTGCGTGCCATCAAATTGATAAATCTTCGGAGGCATGCAACAACTCTACCAGTGTAAAGGTAGTCTAGATTTAAAAGGGGTGTGTGACAAACATTATCTAGATGATGCATTGGTGAACTATTCTATTGCATCATTGTCTAGATGATGCACTGGTGAACTATTCTATTGCATCTGTTGATGTGACGGAGCAAGGGTTTGAAGTCTCTTAATCTGGGTCCATTACAACTCGAGTAGGCTCGCTCCCTAAACCCCTGAATTGGTACAAATCTCTAGGTACAGTGATGGAGTCCATGAGGTATAGTTTGGATAAGATGTCCTAGAAATGGTGTTGGAACTTGGAAACACTCTCTCTAAGAGCAAGGGACCCATACCTCTTATTCGCTCGAGGTTGGAGAGCTCGCCTCAACTTGAACCTAGGCCCCTAAAACTAAACCCCCAAATTTGCGTATGCAGTGATTATCTCAACCTCCTTCCCCTGAAGTAAAAGTGGAAATGATTCTAGACTTTAATTATGCATTCAGAGATAGGAATTATAACAAACCACAGACAATTGATCAAAATGAGATAATTATGTAGATTAACAAAGGACCAGTGCTTTATGGAGTCAACAATACTGAAATGCACAAGAGAATTAAATAACAAGTCTAGAAATCAAACTAGTGAATATTAGGTTGTGCGAGTGCTCTTGATTAAGGTGTCAACGAAGGTTTGTCAAACAAGCCGGGAGAATAATCCAAGTTCACTCCGTTGAAGACATGTTGGGCCCGCCCAATATCCCAGGCTGGTATCGCAGAGATTGACCAGCTAGTTGAGAAGCTTAGACAGCGGGGTTTCGACGCCTCTACTAGGAAGTACTTTAGAAAATTCCCTACAACGCCGATGCGTTGGTTACAGGGTTTTAAATTTTATTAAGTTATTCTTGCAAGCTTAGAGATCCAGTGCCGTTTTGGGTACTCTGATTTTGAGGTTGGTCAGAGCATACTCCGGCAAGGAGAGAACGAAGTTAATTAATTAGGGGGTGTGTGTTGCAAATTTTATTAAATTAATTAATTAGGACTCTTCGACAGAGAGCGCTCTTGACCCCGTCTTATGACATTGGTTCAAGAGACTTAGCTAATCTAAGATGCCTAATGCAGGGGTATGCAGTTCTAAGAATGCTCTCCGATAGAGAGTGCTCTTGACTTGTGTTACTGCAAGTTCAAGAGTTTTACTTAATTCATTATACTTGAAAGAGAAATAAAACACATAAAAAATCTAACTACCCAAGAGTCTCTTTCAGGCTTTTTAGGGCCCTAATCGGGAAAGCAAGGGGGTGAGTAAACAGTAAGAAATTATGCAATGTTAATTAAACAATCGAATCAATATTTTTCTTCATTTTCAAAACATAAACTAACTTAATTATGATTATGCAATTATCCTACCCTATTCTACCATTAGTAGTTTATTAAACAAAAATGAACAAAGCATGACAATGGGGCGATACAGGCTTCCCTCAAATGGGGGAAGAGGGGTGTGGGAGCCGTAATCCCACTCGCTTTTTTATTAGTTTTTTTACAATTTTTGATGACTTTGCTTTTTCTTGAATGTGCAGATGGCGAGAAAGGGAAGAAAGAGGAGGGAGATGATTTGGTCTTTTTGCTCTTGCTTGCTTCCTTGCTTGCTTTTAGCCTTTGGGCTTTCCTTCACCTGCCTGAAACTAAGAGCTTTAAACACTAACTCGTTATGGTGTTAGTTCACAAAAAGAAATTGAAACTAGATCTACAAACTTAATGACAAAAAATGAACCCAACCCTTACCAAAACCGGAAGAAGAAAGGAGGAATGAAAGGCTACGAAAAAGAGAAGTCAAAAAGGGGTAAAAGAGGGGCTGCAAATTGTGAAGAAAGAGGGCTGCAAAAAGTGAGGAAGAACGCTGAAACTATGGCCCAAAAAGTGGCTGCAAAAAGGGTAAATGAGGCTGCCAATTAAAGCAAAAAGAGGGTTGCAAAAAGTGAAAAAAGAGGGAAAAAGTGGGCAGCGAAAGAGGAGAAGAAAGGGCTGCAATGAAAAGTAAAAGATGGCTGCAAACTGAAGACGGGACAGCCAACAGGGGCATACGGTTTGGTGAATGAATGTTCACTTTAGCCCAAACCTTGCCTTAACCCAAAAATGTAATTTTTAAACTTTGAAAGATGAATAAAAATGAAGAAAAACATTCAAACCTGTGGCTCTTCTTGATGATGCTTGGATTCCTTGAAGCTTGAAATTTCCGGAAGTTGTCTTGACTTCAAGAGGAGGGGATGCACCTGAGCTCGAACTCCTACTTGATTGGATGAAGTGATCTGCAAAAATTCAACTCGAATACATGCCAAAAGATGGGTTAGATCATGTATGTTTTACAAATTGAAATGTAAAAGAGCATAACATATAACTGAATAACCAATGCTATTTTCAATTTCCAACAGTAAAGCCATAAACAATTAAATTGTAAACTTCAAATAATTGATCTTACGTGCTTACAGAAGCCTTCTAAAGCATGAATCATTAACCAACATAAGAATGAAAGGGGAGAATTGAAACACAATCACCTCATTCGCTAAGAGCATTCATCCACATTTAACAAACCATATGAGCCTCCAAAGCCTTAAATTTATTCCATGGTCGCATAAAGCAACAAGCATTTACAGAGTTTGGATAGAGTTTCTCTACACAAAAATCCATCCCAATAGAGCTAAAGAAGCCTCTATTTATACAATGAAAGAAGATCCAAAACCCTAAAACCAAAAAACCAGACCTAACTGGCTCGGCACACCACTAAAAGGCCAGACTTGAAGAAGATGAGCTAAGAGTGAGGGGAGGCCTCCACCTAGGCAAGGCGCCCCCACTCCAACCCAAAACACTGAAAACCAAGCCCAGAATGGAGCCACACGTGTGAGGGCGCATTCATGAAGGAGGTGAGGGTGTGAGCTTGTGAAGGAGGCGTGGGCTTGCTGAAGAGAACCACCTGCTAGGTCTGGAGGCAGCATATGCTAGGTATGGAGGAGCCACTACCCAGTGATCATTAGTGCAAGCTCCTGTCTTGCCTCGATCAAAAAACCAATCCAATGGATGCTCTCCACCTCATCCCACACGTGAGCTAGCTGAAGAGGGCGCAATTGCTAAGTGAAGGTGCCAATTATACCCACTGAATGCTGACTGAAACTACCTTCTGTTAACTCGAATGATCATTAATGCTCACTGCCATGTCATTTTGCATTTCATTTCGCCGAATTTGGATTAATTTGGAGAGTTCTGGATTCTCCAAAATAATCATTTTTTAATAAATAATCAATTTTTTCCCCAAAAATGACTTTTTTGAGAAAATGTGCGTTATATGTCCGATTGATGATCTGAAAGTTGGATCTGACTGGCTGGCCGATCAAGAATGATTTTTTGCTTAAGGTTAGAGCCTTTAATCACTGAATTCGGGGTCCAGATGACTAACTTATTACAAACGGGATTTTTCCGTTTAATTTATGGAAAAATTAATTAAAAAACTTAGGTAAATAATTAAAAAATTAAAAAATAATTTTTTAACGCATTCGGTAAAATTTTTTCGGAAAAAAAATTGATGGTTCTATTGACTTAGGACATGACCATGCTCTATTCTAATAATGTCTAGTAGGTTTATATACACGTAGTTGGGCTCTAGTAACCCCCCAAGGCCCAGGATTCAAAATCGGGCATTCCAGCTTTGGAGGAAGCGGGAGAAAACTTCGTCAATTATACTCGGCTATAGGCAAAGCATAATTGTCAAGGGAAAAATACTCTCTGGAATACTTTAGTTGAAATTCTACTTCTTAGGAGACCGAACCACTCAAAACACCCTACTAGCACATTCTATTACAAACCCCGCGGGGCCATGGTCAAAATTACTCAAATGAAAAACTGGCTAGACACAAAGACGGATCAACTGATACACTGGAATCAGACATTGGACATGTTTGACAACCGACGGCTCCTCAGGTAACCCAACTATGGTACAAAAAAGTTGGTAACAAGACCCTCAAGTTTGGAGGCCGATAGGACCATATATTTGTTGAAATGGAGGTTAGGACATGGTGGAGGAGACAAGCATCACTTAGCTTGATGTGCTTGTGTTAGGTGGCCTCCAACTTGTCTAAGTAGATCTCGAATAAAGTGGTTGAGAGAGGGCACCCTTGCTTCATTCCAATTTTGCTCCTCATGAATTTTGATAATCTTTTTGTTGTACGAAGGTGACCAAGGATTGCCTCATAGAGTCGCATAATAATGGCTATAAGAATCTTTGAAATATCAATGTCTTTGAGCCTTTGGAACATGGCTTCCCATGAAACTGAGTCAAAGACTTTCTGAAAGTTTACTAAGCACCAAAAAACTTTTGAAGAGTAGTGTCTTGCCTCCTCAATGGGAACTTTGTAATGTTGAGCTTAGCCTAAATAATATCCACAAACATATGCTAGAAGATAACACTCAGATTTTAATAGTTAGATCTTGTGTCAACATTGGCTCCATATAGGGGACAATTACCCCCCTATAGGATGTTAAGAAATTTAAAAATCTAGATGAATAGATGAATAAGACCTGTACATTTGGACCATAAGAAATCTATGTATAAGGCTTTGTGTGTACAAGCTTCCAAGATCTACTAGGTGGAAGCTATACATGACCAAATGTTTGCAACTTGGAGTCGGNGGTCCCAAGGTATGGATGCAATCCTATCAATGTGAATGAATGAGCTGAATTTGAATACTGAAAGGAATCTTTCATTCAAAACTCAACGATGCAATGTTCCATTGATGTGAGGTAGATCCCCACTAAGGTTTGTGGACACAAGGTACTCAACATCTATATCAACCCCTAGAGAAAATGTGTTGTATTTGATGGAAGAAGATTAGTTGGAAGGAAAGTAATGAATATTTCTTTCCAACCAACGTGAAGCAAATATATGTAGGATAAAGAATAAGGTAACAGATATGACATGCCTCCAAAGTACAAACTTTTGGATTGTTGACCATGATTGACAAACTATAGGGACAAAAGATAAAGCCTTTTGGACTTCAAACTATGCTACTTTGACATCAATTGATTCAATGGAAAAGATCAGAATATGACTTATTACTCTGTGACCAAATACTGTCAAGGGGATACATTATTTGGACTCATCATAAAACAAAGACATGACTCAATAACTTTGCAAGAACCACCATCCTAAAATAAAACCTAATGACCTAAAACCACTTGCTGAATTGAAATAAAACATAATGCAGAAGCAAATACTCAACAAGGATTGCAAAATTGGAAACTCAAAGTATCTTGCCTTTAGACTTATACCTATCTTAAAACTGAAAACACATCCAATCAAAAGGGGATTGGATTTGTCAACCTAACCCTAAACCTAAATGATAGAATATTGTTTTTATTTGGTCTTTGTGGCCTTCGGGCCACTGATGACCAATCACAGTACTCTGACAACCAATGAAGCCAATGGTGCAAGTAATGGACTCTGCAAAACTGATTTTTTTAATCAAGCCCCTAGTGAAGCCAACCATCAAATCTGTTAATTTGAACATGTGCCCCCATGTACTAAAAAATCAGTGAAAGCAAAGGACCCAAGCATGATTGATTTTGCACTTTATAAAATGATATATGCTTCTAAGGAAAGGAGGAAAAGCCTAGTCTCTTCTCTGTTGCCCTCTGAAATAGATCCTCTGTGTATTGCTCAACTATGCCAACAACCCCTCTCAAATCTGGGCAACGATTAAAGTTTTAAACTCAAAAATAGATGTTGAAATAAACTTGAGTTCAGAGTCAGACCTTTACCAAATCAGCAGATACTTACCATTGCTCGGAATAACAATAGTTGCCATCCCCTCCTCACTATTGGGAAAACCACCTTCAAACTGAAGCGAAAGCTCTTGTGTCATAATGTAGAGGTACTTCGTTTTTTATGCCAACACTACCATCAAGGGATATCAGTGTCTTAGGTGCTCAAGTGTGTTCATCATCAAATAGATCATCACAAGAGGGAGACATTGACACCTTTATTCGTAGCAGGAATCTGATCAATTAGTTCATCCTTATTGACTTCAATGAATTATCTTTCGACAAGGGAAGAAGGGGTATCATAAACAAGCTCACCTTTCAAATTATCATTTTATGATGAATAATCGACCAAATCAACATCATCCTCAGAAACATCATTATCTTCATTAGGGTCCCTAAACCTGCATATGAACTCTGCTTGTAACTTTAACAAAGATGTAATAGATCTTGAAGGTAACCCATGAATGAACCATTGTTGGGTGTCTTGAGCCAAGTACATTGTGAAAAACTTTATCAACACTTCTACATTTTTCGCATCAAAATGGTCAAGAAACCCATCAAAATTTTTGGGATGTTGTTGTTGAGATTTATATCTTGGGATGTCCTTCATGTGCTTATGCCCATCATGAAGGGGCATTATCTGGATAGGCATCAGTGTAGTGTGTGAGAAACACAATACCAGGCTGCATGGCTTCAGTGGTGGAAGCATACAGAGGCTTCTGAGATTTTTACGTTGCACATGTGAGATGTGCATGCATGCATTTTTTTTAATTAAAGTTTGCATGACATGATTTTTGCATGAAAGTGAAATTAGGTTTTTTGAACCCTAATTTCACTAGTGAGTTAGAAAAGGTATGCAGAGGGGAAAAGTGCACTCACTTGTGTGATACAAGGCAGAGATAGAAAGAGGCTACAGAGTTGAGTGAATCAGTGCTTGAGGAAGGGTGCATCCTTGAGGAGAGAGTGAGGGCGCATTACATTCAGAGACTGAGAGGGTGAGGCACACTTATAGATAGACAGGCACAATTTTGAGAGAGAGGGCACACTTCCTAAGTAGAGGGTGCGTTTCTGAGACAGAGGGCACACATCTTGAGGATGGGCGAGCTGAGAGATAGAGGGTCTTTCTTCAAAGACTGAGGAGGACTTAGTGGGATCTCATTAGAGACTGACTGAGAGACAAAGTTAAGAGGGGCACACTTCTGAGAAAGAGGGCACACTTCAGAGATTGAGGGTGTATTTCTTCATCAGTTTGAGCAGATTAGAGAAGAGGGGCAGAGGGAGCACTTCTTGAGGGAGAGAGAGGGAGTTACTTCTTGCAGAGATTGGCAGAGGTAGTTACTTCTAGAGATTGGTAGAGCCAATATATTAGACATTTCAGAGTAAAGCAAAGTAGAGGGTGCATTCCTCATAGCATCAGTTACAGCTGTTACAGAGTTTGAGCTTGTACCTAGATTTGGCACGCCTTCCAAGGCATCAGGTTTCTCTACTTGTAAAAATTCTGATTTTATAACTTTCTATATTTTATCTCTGGCTTGAGATTGAAGAAAGCCCTAAATGTTGGTTTTCCCCATTGGGGTTTCTAGGGTAAATAGCTATGTTAAACTATGTGTGATGCATGTTAATGAGTTTATTGTATTGCTGCTTATAAATCTGATCTGAGATTTATTTATGTGTATGTATTTGGGAATTTATTGAAAGTATTAATCAGAGTTAATCTCAGAGCATTTAGATAAGTGAGTAGGAAATCAACAGTCAGTTAATTGACTCACTCTTCAAACCCTCATAGTATGGAAAGTAATTCTGCCGCTTTCTTTCTTCACTAAGAAGTAGATTAGGATATACATATGGCATCAAAGTCTAATAAGCAATCTCCAATAATCTTTAACCCATATTTCCTCTATTGATAGTGCTATCAATCTTTATTTTTTAAATGGTGGTTCACCGTTTGTTAGAGGGCTACTCCACCAGAATATGCCAACACCTATCATTCCAACGCGAGATTCAAGGTATGGACAGATTACATACTCAACTCATTTATTACAAAGGGTCTCAACAATAGCATCATGCCACTTACAAGAATCAAACCTGGGTGGGGAGCATAACAATCGTTCATCCCAACCACCCAAGCTACATCCAATGGATAGATAGTGCCATCAATCTAAATGATATGATCCCCTCAATAGTCAATATGCATGGTCCATATTCAACAATAACTATCATGAAACAAATTGGACCCTGCGTCCATTGGAGTCGCTAGGTGAGTACAAATTCTGCAACAATAAACACACAAATTTTGTAGCAGCCCAATGCTACAAATACCAAGAAACCTGGCTCGTTCCCCAACAACGATGCCGCAATGTTAACGCTTGAAACTGAAAGAGTTCCAAGGTACCTAGAGAATGCACACTGTCACCTTGTACAAGCTCTATTCACTTTGGGTTGGTGCTTGCTAACCACAGGGGAATCCTCATACAATCTAGAAATGAACCGAGTCTTAAGGACCAAGGAAGACTGCCAAACTGTGAAAATGCTTGCTGTAAATTGAAATTTCAGACCTGTCATCTGCATTAAAATGCTAAAACACAGCAAACCAAAATGTATATTTACACCTAGGGATGAATTTTTGTCTTGGGAAACATGTAAATTGCTGTTAGGGCACTAAAATCTGCCTCGCAGATCTGCATGTAAAAAGGTGAAAAGCAACAAGTTTAGGGATGTAAAGTGTGAATTGTGATTCCAGTGCCTTGAATCCTATGCATTGTGGAGTTAGAAAATTGATTAAGAGGGAGTGATTCCTGATGCTAAGCAATTCATGGATTGAAGAAAAGTAAAAGACATAATGAACTAGTGAGATATATCAGCCAAATAGATGTCACCTTTAATTCAAAGTTGTATGTTCAATAAAGTTTGGTGGATATTAGCTCCAACTACAAGACCTCCAGGGTTTGTCCAACCACTTTTGAAGCAACTGATGGCACCTTATTCATGGATGAATTCACTTCAGCTTAGTGGGACTAGGTCACTGAAAAACTTTCATATTCACTCCATCCAAAAAGGGGGTGTGAAGACAAGGGAACTCTAAGAGAAAACAATCCCCAACAATAAGATCCAACCCTTCTTGTCACTACCCGTTTTGTATTTAAAGTTTATAGAGTAGGCCTAGAGGTTCTTTCAAAATGGAATAAAGCTACCACAAGTCAAAGAAAGGCTCCTCTAAAGAGGGTGTTACCGACTAGGTTGCATCTAGTCAGACTTTCAAGTGAGCCGGCAAAGATGAACAATCACTTGTTCAAACTCAAAGCTCGGAGGTCCATCAGGCCTACTTGGCCTTTTTATTTTTTGTACCACATGTTCATACCCCTTTGGGGAAGTTGTAATAAATGTACTAGCATGGAAAATTTTTGTAAGGGACTTGGATTCCTAATACTTAGACATCAATCCGATCATTCCAAGTTGTTTTTTCCCTTGTCAATTATACAATGTTGAATAAGCAATGTATAATTTTCGAGTTTTTCACCGCTCCTCCAAAGCTGGAATGGTCATCTTGGTGGTTAGGCCTTAGGAGGCTATTAAAGTCCACGTGTCAATGTATATGAGCATGCTAGGCATTGGTCTTGAGTCGTATGGACATGTGCTAGGTCCCTCTAGATTTTTGTTCAGTTCCGAGAAAAATAGTTTTTTTTTTTTTTTCGTTTTTTAAGCTATTTTTTAATGGTTTAATTAAAAAACTTGTAAATGACATAAAAGCTTGATCCAGAGGCAGATTTTGGCGTGGGAATGCTCATTTTAATGCTCAAAGCACACTCTTTACCCCTGGATCCACTTTTCATCCACTTTGGGTGATCAAAAAGTCACTTATGGTCATTTTTTGCTATTAGAGCATAAAAATGACACTTAAATGCTAAAAGTGCAACATTTTGGCATAAGACAAAATTAAAAAAATGTCAAAAAATTGATTTTTTAAGTGTGATGGGTGACTTGGCATAGTTTGTCCCCATGTGGCGACTTCTTCTTAGGAGAAAAGTATCACTATTACATAAGTTTTGATACCATGCAAGTTAACCAAAGTTTCACCTCACGCCATGAACCCATGCGAATGTGGTAGCGGGAAGGTTTTTTGCACATGCGAATAAAGGAGAGGAGGTGGCATGGTAGGTGGAGTGAGGTCACCTACCTCATGGGAGGTGGCGCCTCCTCCATGGGATCACTTCACTTAACTCTTAACCAATCCTATAAATCACTCTCATCTCTTGAGTTCTACTGCCAGTGTTGGTTGCGCCGCCTTGGGCCTGCTCTGGCTATAAATAACGCATCCCTCTCCCATTTCAAACTAGTTGGAATGTACTGGGAAGAGCTTGCGCATTGTATTCATTGTTCATTTGTGAAATAAAGAGACTTTGGAGGTCAAAATTGTGTGGTTATGTGTTGAGTGGATGAATTATCACTGTGCTTTGTGGAGGTAATCTATGCTTGATCCATCTTGTTTACTCAGTATCTAATCTAGCTTGCTTGAAGGATTGGTATCAGTTTTGCAAGGTAAATTAAACAGTTTGTTTATTGTTTTAGTTTATTTAGTATAGATGCTGAGAGATCTAATCGAATATTTCATTTGTTTATGAATATCTTCATATGGACTTCTAAGTATATATGCTACTGGATTTGATCTCGGTTTGTAAGTTGTGTGACACGCAGGTTATCTTAGTTGGAGACATAGAAGATCTTACTTGATCTATCTAGTTTCTAACATCTTTTGTTTAAAATAAAGTCCCTCGGTGCCCCACAAGTGAAGCCTCAAAGATCATCTTCTTTTCCAAGCTTCTTGTGGCTCCTTCTCCTCACTTTTTACATTATCTCGTTACTTTGTTGAAAAGCAGTAACAAATTTATAATAAATGTTTATTTGCACAAGTAGATCCTAATTGCTTTCATTTACAGATCTAGCTAGGGTTTCAAAGAATTATCATTTTCTAGTGTAGATCTAGATTACTAATCTTTCTTGCTTCAAGTCATTTGCCTCATAAAATTAAAAGTCTTGATTAGTAAGTTAGTTTCCGATTTTAAGTTTCGGATCTAGCATCTAAATGCTTTGATTTGTTTGCTTTCCTTACAAAACAAACAAAGACCTTGAAAAAATAGCTTTCTAGCTCTTTTTTTAGTTACTTCTACTTATTTTTATTTAGCTTTTTACTTTAAAAAAATTCGGCAAATTTTGGTAAGTTTTCACAAAGCACTCTTAAAGTGTTTTGGCGCATATTCTACTGATGTTTGTTGGCTTTTTTTTGTAGGTTTACAATAAAAGAGGAGGAAACTCTGGCGATTTTTCGCAAAATTGAGTAAAATGAAGACCAACGGAGCTCCCCCTTGCTTAAATATTCATTTTTTCAATAAGTTGTAAGCTTTTGGACCCAAAGTATAAGGACCAAAGTGCATTTCTCCCATGTTGCAAAGAGTTAATAAAGATTTGAGTAGGATCTTCAGTTTTTGCTAGTGTAGTTTGTTTTATTACTTTGATATTTTAAATTGAATTTTCATTCTTTGCAAAGTAATACAAATACTAACCCCACGACTTCTCGAGTTACCCGAAAGGAGAAAGAGATGCGTGGTAGGATTAATTAAATAATATTTGTTTGATTTGTATTTCCTTTAGTTTTTTTGGTAATTTACATCCCCTTGCTTTCCCGATTAGGATTTACAACTTGAAAGAGACTCTTGGGGAGTTAATAAAAAAACAAACATTGTTAAAAAAACCTTTAAAATTAACAAGGCCTTCGTTGTGCATGCTTTGCACCGCTGTGGTTCGACTAACTAGTTGGATGCATCAAAAGCAACGTGGGTGACTAGTTTAAATTAGTCCCATCTTTAAATTAACCTCCTAAGGCGAAATCCAATGCCTCGAATTAATTTGTTGCGGGGAAAGTTCACAGAGGAAGCGGGAACAATTGGATAGTGACCTCGGGATACCGTCAGGATACACCCTTGTTGGTGTAGTGTTGGACACATCCTAGAGATTCCGATCCAGCCCACATAATCTTCGCATGAAACCGCATCGGATAAGGGTTTTGGACATACTCCTCGTACCATCAGGTATATCTGGAGTCCCCTCCCCCCTTTGTTTAATCCACTCATTAATTTATAAATTTAAAATTGACCAAGGACAATTGCAATACATTCAACACTCCAACAATATTCCATTTCAGACTCCATTTCAGCACTGGTCTTTGCTCTTATGACATAGGCATTCTTTTTTTAATTCACAATGTGTTGATTTATTATATTGCTTATGTTGTTGTCTTAATCACTATTGCAATTTCTTGTGCCATTTTACAAAAAAACTCCTAAACAACTTACTCAATCACAAACCACCATCTAAAGCTTAATCAACCTTAGTAACTTGTAGGATCTAACCCCCTTGGCTTCGTTAAGAGTTTTCCTAAACAGAGGAGTTGAGTATTAGGTGACAGCACTTGGCTTGAGCTTGCCTCCAAGGTCGAATCCAGTGGTTTGAAGATTTCTGCCACGTGTGAGGTGTGAATTAGACGACAATAGAGGGTGCACAGGCTCTGGAAGAGGGAAGTGCTATCTTGGTCCACTTTTTGTTTAACTTGAAGCTTTGTTTCCCATGCACTTTCCTTTTCACAAGGATGGCCCATGCAAAAGTAGAAAAGTCCACAAAAGTAGCTTTCTTTAAAGCACAAAAGATGTCCTTAAAGCATGTGCTTTATTCCTTGGGTGAGAATAGTAGGTGTAAGAGGAAAAGTCTACAAAAGCAAGCTTTTGTGATCTCAGTCACTTTTCTTCATGCAAGCTTCCTGAAGCCATGCTCATTGCTGTTAGACCATGAAAAGCACCCGAGGGTCATTCACCTTACTCCTGGACCATACAAAGCATGTGTGGTACCCATGACTCCTTTCGACAACAATAGGAAGTACATGCCACCTCATTCAAAAATGGGGCCCATGTAGAACCTCCTAGGATGCTCTGAAGCTCACAAATTGGGCCAGAAACCAAATCCTTAGAATGGGATGAAATTTGACCTAGATGCTATACACCATACCGGGTCTCCATAAATAATTTCAAATCCTTAAAAAACATACTGCTAAAAATAGCCCCAAAATCACGTGTTTGATTGTCGCCAAATTTCATCCCCATATTGTACTCGATACTGTTTCTCAAAAAATGTGATCATCTCTGAAAATTGAAACTTTCTTATATTAGGCCTCGGGTTTGACCAGATTTGACCAATTTTGACTAACTTTGAGGTCTAAAACATGTTGGAACTTCACTAAACGGGACTCCATGCTCTTGTATCGAATGGGTATCTAAATTTACTTTCATATTTCAAGCAAGACTAGAAACTTTTTGAGATTGTGAATCTTGAAAATCTGCAAGTGCTCATTTGAAGAACTCAATACTAGGTCACCAAAGCTGTCATCTATAGCTGAAAAAGCTCAAGTTTCTAAAATAGAACCATGAAAGTCTGGAATGAAAAACTGGCTAAAAATTAAATTAGCATGGGTTGTGCTGTTCCATTGGGGTTCTGATCTCTGAACACTTTCCAAAACTCATACAACACAACTCTGGAACAAGGTAGGGCTGGAACAAATCTCTGCAACAAGGTAGTCATATAGCCAAGTTACTCATGAATTGTTGATGTGGAATGACAATCTTTGTATGGTTAAATCCATCCCATATAATATTTGTGAATTGTAGATGCCGAATGGTGAACTCTGTAACATTGTGCTCACCTTAAATAATATTTATGTGGCATGAACATATGCTAGAAGATAACACTCAGATTCATGTAACATAGGCCACTAGAGTTAATATAGCCCATACTAAGAATGCTGCTAGTACCTCTTTGGATAGGTTGAAATTCATCGTCCACTTTGTCTTGGAATCAAGGCTTGCCATGGAAGATATGATCCCTATCTTTAGTATTCCTTAGTTGCGCTATGGGTTAACATTTCCCACAAAATAGGTTTCAACCAATCCTTTAACCAGGGCCCCACAATTTCTTGCAATTCAAGCATTAATATTTTTATGAGCTGACCAAAGCCCCACAATTTCTTGCAATACAAGCATTAATATTTTTATGAGTTGACCAGGGCCCGATAAATTTGTCTAATAGTTTGTGCTTTGCCAAAACAACAGGCTATTTAGGCTTGGGAATTCATTCCACTGCTTAACTAGTTAAAGAGCTTCTTTGTTTTTTGATGACTTTTTCATCTTGGGTTTTTAATTATAGTACACTTGAATAGGGCTAGGGCATTTGTCTTCAAGGATTATACCTCACTACATACGTCTCTGTATGAAAAAGTGGAGTTGAGGCTCCCCTCTGAAACAATCATCACCTAAAAGCATGCTGATAACACTAGCAAAACCAAACTTCTGAAACCATCCTCTTTGACTGAAAAACTATTGGAAAATGGTAGGCCTTCGTTGTCAATTGTAGATCCTTAATGATTATGAATACGATGCAATTTAAGTAAACATGTGAATTCAAAAAGCAATTAATTTCATTAAAACAGTATTTTTCTCAAGAGCAAACTTTGAGCTCATCAATTTCTTTTTGAAAATAAAGTCTATATATGAAACATAAATGCCTAAAACTTGACTAATGTTCAAGCACTATCAAGCCATGAAATCCGAAGTAATAACTTTCCGACATTACATGTGAATTTTACAGTTTATCCTCTATGTTCGAAAACTAGGAAATCATGGATTATGTTCCCGCCTAAAACACACTATCCATGGAAAAGTCTTCCAACCACTAGGTGTGTTCCCGAGGGAAACTATGAGTTTAAAACCCAATGTCACTTCGATTCCTAACTCCTCTGTTTAGACCCAACTCCTAAAAAGGTCAATGGAGGTAGTACCTATTTGCTATGTTTCAAAGGTTTTGTTTTAGGAGTTAAAATATGATTATATTAATTTAAGCTTTATGGCAATCAATCATGCAAAAATGCAATAATTTTAAAAGACAGGCAAATCTTTTTTTATTTGTAAACCAAATATAATTGCAAGAGAAACATAATATTACTAAATTAGTGCTTTCCTGAATTGGGATATGGATTCACAAACAAAGATTACAATGAAATTGTCAAAATGCACAAATTGCTCTAAATCATTCGTTCACCACAATAATCAAAAGATCACATTCATCAAATGTAAAATACTTTAAGCAAACGAACTATAGTTGTACGAGATGAGCTTGAAGTAGAACTGAACCAAATAAACGATGACTGCAATAGTAAATAAAATGAAAGATCGTGATGTTGTGCAAGTGGTCCAATAGATTTTTATTTATTTTAAGGTCTTTCTTCATCTTAGGGGATTAATGTGTTTGCATGAGAAAATAAATGAACTAACTAATGTGTCTTACCTCCAACCCTTATTCCTCAACTGAGAGACACTGTTGGGTGCTCAACAAGAGAGCACAAGGCTTCGTTCTAGCTCCACAAGTCAGTCCCAAGAACTAACCAGGTGCTCAACAGGAGGACATAAAATGCCACGAGGCCCCCAAGACCTCTACCCCTCTAGCTCCACACACTAATCCTCTTTTCTCAATCTTGAAATAATAGATTGAAATGCCTATTATTCTAGCCAACTCGAATCTTCTCCCTTTCTTGTGAGGGTTGGACCAACCAATAAGGGGAGTGAATACGAGGTGAAGATTGGGGCAAGGCTTATTTTAAACAAAATGAATAATTTAACAATTATTAACAATGCAATCCATCACGATATCGCAAGGGTGGCGTAGCCAACTCACTTGCAAGGTGTGGGCAATTGAAAATAACAAAAATTGAATGTTTAGCCGACACGATTTTGTAAGGAAGGAATAGCCAAATCACTTGCAAGTTGTGGGCAAAATGAGATTGAAATAAAATAGAATGCTAGCCGACATGATTTTGTAAGTATGGCATAGCCAAATCACTTGCAAAGTGTGGGAAAAATAAAAGAAGAAAATAAAAATGAAACCAAGCTAAAACCCAAGCCAATCAACAATTGCTTATGCAAAGGTTGACAAGCCCAACTTCTTTTGCATGCAAGGATGTAAAACAAGGGAAATTTCAACTTGACTTAAAATGCAAAATAAGAAATCAAGTCCAAGAGACTCTCTTGATCTTGTTAAAATGGTTGAAATTTCAACATAAAGAATAAGAGGAAAGAAGTTGAAAAAACTGTGTTTTCACCTCTTTCTTGTGATGGCCTTGAAGCTCTTCCTTTGTGGTAGCCTTTGCACCTTTCTTGGCTCAAATTTGTCTTGTTTTGTCACCAACCTGCTAAAAACCAGCAAACAAAAAATGATAAAATGTGCCCAAAATCACTTTGGGGAAGTTAGTATGTCAGTGCAATATATATACAAAATTTACACAAAGTTCCCAAATGAATAATTTTGAAAGAACTTGAGTATATAAGAGTTAAAATTAAATTTGAAACACTCAACAAACTAAAATTAAAATGCAGAAATTTGTATGTAAAGAAAAAGAAACTTTGTCATTTACTCTTCAGGAAGTGAAGCAATGGGGCATCCAACCTTGGAATCCCACTCTTCAATCAAATAACCTGCAACTTATAAGATTTTCACTACACAACTACAAAGAGGTGAAAACCAAATGATGAGCAAAGAAATCATAGATTTCAAACTATAAAAGATATGAACTTCTTTAGCTACAAGAAAGAGAACTCACAAAATCTATGGAATACAAATACCATAAATCTTACCAAAGCAAATGAGTATGCTTCAATGGCCTCCCTAGCTTATGTAGTTACTTAAGCATAGAAGCAAACTATCAACGGGAACAATGGACACGAGATTCCTCCAATTTATTAACAAAGCCAAATGGCCGAAAATTACAATGACCCAAGCAAGAGCAAGGGCAAGAGAGCAAGAGAGAAAGAACGAGAGGAGCATGAAAGAGTGTGTGTGTATGTGTGTGACCCAAATGAGGAGGGGAAGCCTCCTTAAATAGGAAATGAGTGAGGAGAGAGCCCAAGTGCATGCAAGCCACCTGTCAAACTGAGAGAGTGAGAACTCAAAGAGGGGAACCACTTCTCTTGGGAGCACCTCCTAGGGTGAGAAATCAAAATAGAAATGAGGGGGGGGGGGGGAACCTCTCTAATATTTTTAATCTTCATTCTAAGCCCAAAGGGGGGACCACCAAAGTGGGACCCTTTACTTTGGCTTATTTTTAAATATCTCAATTTCAATGAAGAGGGAGGGTGCCCCCCATTTGGCGACATCTTCATTCTTGTGAAATATTTGCATGGGGGGGGGGGGCATTTTCTCTTCTAAAGTCACCTTAGGAACATAACATAACACTTAAAAACTTAATTTACCCCTTCTAAGTGACTTTTGGCACTTTTCCAAAATTTGGCTTGCTAATTAATTGCCAATTTTCATGATTTTCTTTACTGACTTTGGAAAATATGACCAAAACCTTAGGAAGACTTGTCCGAATAACTTCAAACTTTGGCCAAGGGTGTAGGGGGCCTTGATTTTGAGCACCCATACCCCAATCCGTGGGCATTAGATGCCATTTCACCCTCCTTTTATTATAACATTTTTATGCCGAGGGACATTTTTTAATCACCAAAAATTAAAAAATCCTAAGTAAAACCTAATGAAATTTCGCAAGACTCTGGATAGTATCTAGCATGGTTACATAGAAAATTCCTAGGCCTTAGTCACCCCGTGGACTCGATCATTAGAATGCCTTTCACCACTTTGGAGGTATTTTTGAGGAAAAACTCAGATAATTAAAATCACTAAAAAATAATTTTAATTATCCAAAGGAAAAAACACTCAATGAAAGGACTTCCCTAATGAAAAAGTCCTAGGCAACTAAGTTATACAAAAACTAGACCTTCATGCTGACATACCATTACAATATTCCCCGTAGGGGTGCGGCAATTTCATGGAAAAAAAGATAAGAAGAAGAGTTGCCTCGCTTGAAAAAACTTTATCAGGTACTTTTCTCATCTTCAATGCACATGGTACATTTAGGTGGTCAATAGATTACAGAATAAAAAACTTTTGAAACTTCCATTTGCAAGATTTTTAATAAAAATAGAAGACTACAATGCACTTGACACCTAACGATCCTTAGCTTCATAACCTAAGCTTTGACACCAAACTCTAGGCACCAATTTTTACCAATTTAGAAAATTGAGCAAACGTCAAGGTAATATGATATAAAAGAAGGAACTCATAAAATAAGTTCTAGTGTCCATGTACAGAATTCATTGGAATTAAAGTAAAGAAGTAGAGAAATATGTTTTGCCATGCTTCAACCATATGAAAATTATGATTTTGCATCTTAATTCTTTATATATCTCTATTCTTTTGTCTGCTTTATCTACCCTATCTTTAAATTCTCAGTGCCTAATTTCATAGTGCATATTTTATTCTTTGCTTTGCGTCATCTGCTTGTCTGATTGTCAGTTGTCCTTTTCATTTCTTGTTTTCTAGTTAAATTCTTAATTGTTATCTTCTTATCCATTGTTCTGAAGTTGCTGGTTCTGTTTTATATTAAATTTGTATTTTGTCCTTCGTAGGTTGTGATGCTTGGATTGGATGCAGCTGGTAAGACAACCATACTGTACAAGCTACACATTGGAGAAGTATTATCTACAGTCCCTACCATTGGTAGGTTTTTTCTGATTTGGATGCTGATCTCTCAAATGATAGTTCCATTCTTATCTTTTTATAATTTCTTGTTTTGTTTGTTCACTTTTCAAAGCAAGTTGAAGCTTCTATGCTAGCCAGCATAGTGTGTATTCTATACACTTCTACTAGATATTCAAATGTATTATCTTGAGCTTTTGGAGCATAGACCAGTCCATTTAAATGAAGTATCTCTTAAAACATGATAACCCTTAAGTAGTATAGTGTCCCAGTGGTTCGATATTTTGATACCTTGTTTTCTTAGCTAAGATTTATATTTTGTACTTAAATCCACTGTTTGTATTACATAGAATAAGGTCTCTTAACAATATTCTATGTAGACATTTCTTGAGCAGAACTCTTCTCTTATCAAGTAGTTATATTTAGCTAAAATTTAAGTATAGTATGTGAATGTTGACTCATCAGTTATTTTTTCCATAAGTTTTGAGGACTGATCAATTTGGTGAAAACGGGGAGCAGTCAAATGGGATTAAAAATTCAGTTAAATGACCTTAAAATTTCTGGTCAATCCTGAGATGTCACTGATAAAAAAAATCCTGTGCAAACCACAAAAGAGGGTTCTTTGTAGATAAGAAAACACTATATAAGCCTCACAAAAGGAGTTCTAACTTCTAAGGTCTTTGCCATGCCTCTGATGAGATGGTGCACATGCAACCATGTTAAAGGGGGCCTAGAAGCTCAAAAAGTTCGCTAGTAAAATTACACAAACTTAGATGATAATGGGGAAGAATGGCTTGCATGTGTGAGGCTGAAGCATAGCTAAAATAGATACTCCCACTGTCATTTGCAGTCACAACCAACTTTATATTGAGTTTGGTATTTATAAATGCACTCCCATTTGTATTCATCATTTTGCTCTATGCACCACTGTTCAATGTAAAGGGAAGATGTTTGAAATGGTGTAAGCTTCACTTTTGGCTAAGGCTGACCTGATAATTTTATTTAGGTTTGGTTAAGGCCGACCTAGTCAAGCTCATAACCACTCTTGGGGAAAGTACCCCTCCGATATGACTATTGTTAATTATTAGTTAATATTTTCATTTATTGGGTTAGGGGACACCATTCTTGAGTGAAGAGTTGCAACTTGCACTTCGTTGTATTTATACAAGTGCTTACTCGTAATTCATAATTGAATTAGTAATAAATTTATTTATCTGGTAAGATGCCTTCTGTTGTCCGCCGAATGCACACCAGCAGTAGAAATCTAATAAAAGTTGTCTCCTCACTTGAGAAAATTGGAGAGGTGTGGCCTTGGGGGCAAGCACAGAACCAGGTACTGTCACCTACTCCTAGCTCCTCTGTTTAGGCTAACTCCTAACGAAGCCAAGGGGGGTAGTCCCTAACAAAGAGTTTCTATGGCTCAATGTTTTAAATGTTTTTTGGTGGTTGCGGATGCGGATGGGTGTTGTTTAGGAGGTTTATGATGGGAAGATCAGAGTTTTAATTTTTAGAAAATTACAAAGATATGCTTGCGACATTTAAATAAAACACAACACTGATTGAATTAAACAAAAACATCCATAATGATAAGATATTGAACAATACACTTGAGATATGAAAATAAAATAATAACATACCAGTGTCTTATCCAATGGATATGGAGTCACAAATTGTAGTGCTGGGATGCTTGATACAAGAGTTCAATGTTTGTGCAATTGTTTTGCAAATGCTCTTTGTAAATTTTATCAAGTTTTAGTGATCTTGGATTATTATGGCGGAGAGAACAAGGTATCAAAGTCCAACCGAAAAAGTATTCTAAGTCGTTCCGTTCGAGACCTGTCGGCCCGTCCAGTGTCCCGGGCTAGGTGTTCAGAGAAATTAACCAGCATGCCAGGAAACTTAGACAACGGGGGGTTCCAACGCCCTTACTGAGAACAATTTGAATGCTTTTGACAACACCGGTGCATTGGTTGTGGGGGTGAAGATTTTATTATGTTATCACTTGCAAGATTAACAAATCCGATCACCGTTTTGAGTATGAGTCCAACTTTTCAGGGTCGGTAGAGCATATTGGATGAAGAATAGCAACGATGTAAATTTTAAGTGGGGAAATGTGAGCTGGAATGATTTTATTATTATGAGCACACAGTTCAACTCTCCGACAGAGAGTGCTCTTGACTTTGTCTTATGACAGAAGTTCAAGAGACTTTAATTAATCTATATGCTTGATGCAAGGATAATGCAGTGGGAATGCTCTTCGACAGAGAGTGCTCTTGACTTGGGTTATTGCAAGTTCAAGAGACTTTGGTTCTTTTTATAAGACAATCAACTTGTAAATTGAAACCACATGATAGCTCAACAAATTGTAAAACAACGAAACAATGATATAGCAAAATGAAACTAAGCTACTAGCAGAAATAAACTAAGCTAAGAGGAAGCAAACCACTCAAAGGACAATGCAAGACTTCCCCAAATGGGGTAAGTCGGGTGTGGGGGATTAAAGACCCCACTCACGAAGCTTTTATTAAACTGTTACAATCTTTTGGATTTTCAACCTTTAAAAAAAAAAACTTGAAAAGTTAAAATAGAAGAAGCCTTAATGGCTTTTACAAAAGGAGAGTGATGGTTCACAACTTCTTCTTGGTTTCTCCTTCAAGTTTTCTTGCTTCTTGTCCTTTATAGATTTCTTCTTTGATCACCTAAGGCACAACCAAGCTCATAGACCCGTTATTGTCAATCAAATCAAAGAAATAAATTGGAACTAGCTAACCTAATGCAAGTTCTAGACTTTGAAAATTGAGATCTATATGCAAGGGAGCAAACTAGTCTATATGCCAAATCAACTTCTAGATGCAAGTTTTGAACTTCCAATTTTTTCTTTAATCTTTTTTCGAAAATGAAACTAAATGCAAAAAATTACATGCAAATTGGGAAAGAAGAGATGGTATAATGGAGCAAAAAGGGAGCAAGAAGAAAGCTGAAATGAATGAGGAAAAGAGGAAAAAAGGGGGAGCGAACATCAGTAAAGAATGCTGCAAAAAAATGAAGGAAGAGGTTGAAAACAACGACAAAAGAGGGCAGCCAACAAAAATGATAGTTGGCTGCAACAAAAGTGAAAAATAGGGCAGTGAAAAAGGTGAAAAGAGAGGCAAACAAATAGTAAAAATGGGGCAGCGAATAGTAAGGAAGAGGACTGAAAAATGGGGCAGCGAACAGAGAAGAGGAGGACAAGCCAAACAAGGCAAGAAAGAAGAGGCTAGCAAGCAAGAAATTGAGAAGATCAAGGAGCAAACAAGAGAACTGGAAGAGGGGAGTTCGTAGATCCAGGTAACCAAATGTGTTTTTTGAAACTTTGTTGATGGAGGGAAGGAGAAGCTCTGACAGTTATGTCTCTTTCTTGGATTGGGAAGTGCTTAGAAAGACTTGCAAGATGAAGGAGTTAGATGGAAAAAACCACTGGTTCATGAATAAGAGCTTGATCTCAAGCTTGTTCTTCACCCCTAATGATCCCTGCAAAACCCTTACAAACAATATCAAATCCGAATAAAATACTCATAAACTAGATTGTTAGCCCTTCTAGAGTATATAATGAAGAATGATTTAATAATTGAAAAAGCAAGGTGAGAGAGATATCACCAAAGACAATGTGAATCCACAACTCCAATAACTCGTGCACGGACCTCCAAAGTCACAACTTTATTCCAACTTCAAACAAATATTACAATAATTTTGGCAAAGTGTTCATGCCCAAAATCTCCATCCTCTATAGAGCTCCAAGAGCCTCTATTTATACAAAAGCCAAGCCCCAGGGGGACTTTATGAACTGAAGAACAACTCAGCATGTAACTGAGTTTGAGGTGCAGCTGAACTGAGCTAAAATCGGAGCTGAACTGAGCTAACACACCCAATCAGCGGCAACACATCCAATCAAATCGGCATCCAACCTCCTCACGCGAATGGTACGGCATGCTTGGCTTTAATGGTTGAATTAGTGAAAGGTCGAATCCAATATGTGAAATGACAACGGATTGTTAACGAATGGGGGTCCATCCTCACCCCAAAATCTTACCAAACTCCATATGTGTGAACCTTTAATCTCCTCGCGAAATCATATGGAAGCTTGCCGTGAGCCATTCATGTTGACGTCACCATCTTACTTAGAAACCAATCGCATGCATTGGATTAGGATTATATACCATGGTCTAACCTTATAATGCTTGAGTGACGTGTACATATGGGATCCACTCCATGATAGCGCCACCATGCTCATGAGCTAGTGTGAGCCATATACTTTGACGTCAACCTTCGTTTGAACTAAAATGTGAATTCTTTATAAACCAAAGATTGCATAGCCATGGTTTAATTTTATAAGTTTTAAAAATACACATTTCATGTGGAGAGGGGTCCACCCCACTCCCACTCACCATTTCTCCACATAAGCATGAGTCCTTTCCTCACCCTCACGTCACCCTCCTTTTGATTTAATTCAAACTTCAAAATTTTAAACCAAAGTTTAATGCCATGTCACCATTCATACTTTAGTGAAGTTGTTTAACCATGGGGACCCATGCCAAGTCATCCCTACCATTAATAAAATACTAATTTTCACTTTTCAACCATTTGACTTTTGGTGCATTTTATCTAATTTTAGCATTTAAATGCTACTCTGGTGCTCAATTAGCCGAATGATGACTTTCGGAATGCTTCGACTGGCTGAAACTTAGTGAAAGTGGACCCTGGGGTAATGATGTTGCTCTGGGCTTGAAAATGAGCCTAACCATGCCAAAAACGAACTCTGGATCATTCATTTATTACATTTGAAGTTTGTCATTTAAACCATTAAAAAATGGCTTAAAAAACGGAGAAAATTATTTTTTCTCGGAATCAGACGAAACTCAAGGGGGACCTAGTACATGTTCATACGACTCAATCGAAATGCCTAGCATGGCAAAAAACACTGACACGAAGGCTCTTATAACCTCCCAAGGTCGAAACATCAAGACAACTACCCCAGTTTTGTAGGAGCGAGTGAAAAAATCAGAAATTATTGGTCATTTGTTCAACAGCCAATAATAACCAACGAAAAAAACACTCTGGGCTGGTCGGCTTGATGCCCAAGTCCAGGAAGGCGAGCCTTTTATAAAAAATTAAATGCTAGGACATTTTTTATAATTTCCCCAAGGGGGTATGAACATGTATTTACAAAAAATTTCGAACAAACTCACAGAAAAAGGCTGGCGGACTTCTGAATTATGATCACGAACAAGTGTACTTGTTCAATGCTTTGGCGGCTCACCGAAAAATCCACTAAGTGCAAAATTAGTGGATAACATCTTCAATTGGTATCAGAGCTAACTTGAATTACACCGCTCATAACTAGCGAACTACTCGTGCTTCCGTTCTCTTCGTGAAGATTGCATGGAGTGTGAAGGCTGCCTAAAGCTTCATGATACCGTGTAGAGCTACATGAGACTGCTTGTGTGAAGACTAACTAGGTAGAGTTGCATGAGATGACCTGCATGAGACTAACTGCGTAGAGCTGCGTGAAGATTGCGTGGAAGCTATTGCCATGGTATATTCTTGTGCTATGGCCCCATCGCGTGGGAGCTATCGCGGGTAATATCATTGTTATATTCCTGTGCCATCGCTCTATTGTGTGGAAGCTATCACGTGTAATATCTATGGAAGCTATCGTGGGTAATATCTATAAAAGCTCTCACAGGTAATATCTGTGGAATATCCCTCAGCATATACCCGCGTAATATACTTGTGCTTATATCCCTAACTGTGCGTTAAAAAGTACGAGGTTACACTTGTGTGGAGGTGTAGGATTATACCAGTGTGTACTTCGTAAAGTAGCAAAAATTGTTGGATTGTGGCATTATTACAAGAAGCAAGCGTCCCTTTTTAGTACTAGTCCTACTTGTACAAAAAGGGATGAATCCTATAGACTTTGAAGTTTGTATCGACTACCAAGCATTAAGCCAAATTACCATTAAGGATAAGTTTCCCATTTCATTTGTGAATGGATTATTGGACGAAGGTCATGATGCTAAGTATATTTCCAAACTTGATATACTTAGCATATTTCCAAACTTGATTTAAAATCAGGTTATTTCCAGTCAATGAAGTGGGGTCCAATCGGTGGGGGAAGGTGGTTTTCACCCAGCCCACTAGGGATCCATTCCCACCGAGACATTGGCCCGCTGTGATAAGGCTCAAAGGATAGGCGCCCCCTGGATAGACTACTGCCCCTTGTCGGGATTGGAGTCGGGACGTCTCGGTCCTTGCTGAGTCACAAGTTTCTGGTATATCCTGGCTTGCGGGCTGCCGGTTTATACCTTAGGGGTTATAGTGGCAGCAGCGGATTTGATCCTGGGCCTGGCCCAGACAAGTTTGACAAGTTACCGATTCCCCTCGACTTAAAAAAAAAATCAGGTTATTTCCAGATAAGAATACGAGAAGAGGACATTCCTAAAATTGCTTTTTGCACTCATAAAGGCTTGTATGAATTTTGTGTCATGTCCTTCGGGATATCCAATGACCCTGTTACTTTCCAAGCAGTGATGAATGGCATATTTCGTCCAAACTTGCATAAGTTTCTTCTTGAGTTCTTTGATGATGTCCTTGTTTACAACAACAATTGGAACCAACACCTCAAGCACATAGATAAGATAAGATAAGATAATTTTATTAATGCCCAACTACTGACCACAAAAGTAGGTCAATGGGATTATTGAGTACAATGATGTCATTACAAAGGAGCACCAAACGGTCCCCTATAAAAGGTAGAAGACAGGAAATGAAAGTAAAGTAGATAAGATAAGATTAGATGAGATAATTTTATTTATGTCCAAAAAATGACCTCAAAAGTAGGTCAATAGGATTGTGTGGTACCATGATGTCATGACAAAGTGGGAGTGCTAATGCGACTCTTATATAAAGCAAGAGTTAAGACTCTAAAGCTAAAATAGAAAAGAGCTAACTCCAAAGATGGAGAGCCAATCCAAAAGAGATAAGTATATACTATATAGAGAGTTGATACAGAAGAAAATTGTAGAAGGAGAATGGATTTGGGATTTGTGATACGAAAATGGTGAATATGTCATGGTGCACTGGAAGCATCTCTAGTAACATTCGAAGCCGCGAAGGAATCTCGAAATAGTACTTCGTTTGAAGGGAGAATTGGAAGAGGAGCTATAATGGGTAACGTGTCGCCACTTGGAGTGGGGAGCCTACTGTTGCGATTTGGATGCAGTCGACCTGTTGCTGGGATGGGGCTGAGACTGGCCACGAAGTTGGTGTTGTGTAGAAGTAGAGGCGGTCCATCCTATCCTAACTGATATGTGGTCAAAAGTAGTGTTGTCCTCTGTCGGTGTCTTGGTGCCCCTAGAGGAGGGGAGCATTGGAAAGAAGGAAGTGACTCACTGAGTGGAGGGTGGTCCTTTTTGTGAATGCCGCTAGAGGAGAGAGTGAAGTTGAAGGGACTCCTGCAAGTATAAGGCCAAACATCTATGATCATAATACCTAAAGAAACTAGCCAAAGCCTGAAGCTCCATGAGAAGGTCCTTAAAAAGACAATGGAGCTGCCCACGAATCTCGTGATAGATAGGGCATCAAACGATGATGTGCTCCTTGGTCTCAACCTCTCGAAGATGACATATCTAACAAATCTTGTTTGATCGATTGATCTGGTGATCTATCTCCACTCTGAGATGATGAGAACCCACTTTGAACTGGCCCAAAGGGATATAAAGAGCATATGTCCAATGGCAAAGTGTGTAATGGGGCCAAATAATGAGACCATCACTCAAATCCATGAAATGTGCAGCATAAAAGGCCATCTTTGGGCATAACCCACCTTGAGGGTTGATCCAAGTGACCTGCACGAACCGTCTATGGATGTTGTCTCGGGTGATTTTATTCAATTCCTACCTAGTAGGTAAGAGGCGGCTAGGCACGTCCAAGGAATAAGTAAATGGAGGAAGTCAGTCAATCGCAATGCTAACATATGCCAAAAGATTCGTAACCCCTACGTACCAAGATCTAGTGCAGCTTGAAGGGCTAGCCAAGGTAATGGATTACAATGAGAGATAGGTGAAGTACAGGTACCGATCTTTCCCTATCACCGTATCTTCTCTCCTGTAAAAAATAAATAAAGATCTCTAAGAAGTTCTTCAACCATTTGAAGATCATGACCTTGGTTTTACCTAGGTTGACCGTCAACTGGCATAGATAAAAAAAGAGGGCTAAGGTGTCTAGCTGTTGCTGCAACTCTTTCGATGAGGAGGCCAAGAGGACCACATTGTCGACAAAGAGCAGGATTGAGATCAAGACTTAATGGAGAAGAGACCATCTCCGTCTTGGATGTGCTCCTATTGGAAGGACTCTAGCTCGTCGATGTATATCCCAAATAAAGTATGGGATAGGGGACAACCATGCTAGACCCCAATGGTACTCCTGACAAAGTCTGACACCCTGTGGGCTATGCAAAGGCAACCAAGGACTTATATAATCTCATAATGGCGATCAGAAGGGTCTCGGAAATGCCAATGTCTCTGAGCCTCTGGAACAAAGCCACTCTGGGGACAGAGTCAAATGCTTTTTGAAAGTCTATAAAACCAAAGTAAACTTTTGCAAAGCGATGGTGCGCCTCTTGATGATGGGTCGGAGCATAAGAATGTGACCAATGGTCTTTTACACCATGTTGAACCCAACCTATCCTCTAGCTCTAAGGTGTCTCCTCTCAAGCTCCCTAGAAAGATGTATATGTAGGATTATAACATATAGTCAGCTAACCATGATCATTTTCTAGTTATCGGGATTTGAGCTAGGGCCTGATTTGCGGATCAGATGAATAATATGGTGTGACTAAGATTCTGAAAGCCTGTATAGACCACGTGGTTAAACAGATTGGCTAGGTAACAGTTCAGTGCTTGGAGGCCATGCTTGAAGAGCTCAGCCTAGAACCCCTCTTCATCTGTGGCTTTGCTAGAACTCATGACCTAGACAACTTCCCAAATGTCATATGGAGTGAATGAGAAGTATGAAGAGGGCGAAGAGGTAACCTGGATAAGGGGCTACCCCAGGATATCATAAAGGGAGGAGGTATGGGAGAACAAGGAATTTGGATCAAGGTCAAGCGAGAGATGGGAGTGGCGAGGGAAGAGGGCATGACAATTTTTTGGGGGGGAAGTAGATAAGGGAGGTGCTTAACTCCTGTCTCCTATAGGAAATAAAGAGGTGTTTCTTGTGGCGGTAGGAGGGGTGACCATGAGTGAAGGCGTTTTGAAGTTGGGTGTGGAGGCATTTGTAATCCTCATCATACAATTGGTTGATGGGGTTGGTGTAGATTTTTGTAGCATCAAATAAGTACTTCTACATAGGCCAAGTGTCTGGCATGCAGGAGTTGTCCAGGAGACCTCTCCGACTTAAGAGTTTCACTTTAATTAAGTGAACTATTCAAGTTAATGTACTTTTGTTATTACTTTATGTAAAGGTGAGGGCCCATGGTTTCTGGTAGTCCATGGTATTGGCCCCTGGTATTTGCATATTGTATTGTTTTAAAAGGTAGCCTAGATGAGAAGATGAGACACAACAGTCACACAAAGTGAGTGACATCTCATTGGGTGGGTGGAGAATGATTTCCATCCGAGTGTGATGGCAGGGGTTGAGGAACGGAGCAAAGGGGCAGTAAAGGAAGTAGCAGCTAGGTGTGATAGGGTTTTCTACTTGTGGTTTTGTATATTCCTTATAAGGGCCATTATCCCAGGACAAGAGCCCATGATTTTTTAATAAAGGCATATGTTACTGGTTTTTCCCTAGTTGGGGTTTTCTAGGGCAAATTTGTATCAAATATTTGTGTGATTTTTTGCATTTTCTAATGCGTAATTGTTAAGAACTTCAGTGTATTTTCTTTTATAATTTCGTAATTATCGAAAAATAAAATCAAATATGGGTTCCAAAAAACGAACATGGTATCAGAGCCTCACTAAGACTCTGAGAGTAAATCGAACTTGGCAAGAAGGGATTTACGAAGAATTAAAAAAAGGAAGGATTGTATTGTTAGACACAATGGCTCATCGAGAGGGGGGGTGAATCGGTGAGCTTATACTTATTCAATTTTCAACTTCAATCAAAATCTCATATCTTCATTCAGACATTTAATACATTATCATATTCATCAATAACCTATATCATTAATCATTCATCAAGTTAAACACATAATCATCAAGACATTGCACAAGAGACACAAGATATAATATTTGTAATCTTTTTGTATTTCAAACAACTGCGACCGTGAGGCAATTCAGCATCTACTGAAACAAATAGCGCGAACTCCTTATCTAGGACCCTGCCTAGTTTTTCTTAGATCCTACTAAGAAAAGAATACAAGACCCTGCTTGTATTTACAAGTACACATACATAACATCTCAATCATCACAATCACATTACTCATACATTACATCATTACAACTTTGTCCACAATTGCATCATCCTCTTGTCATCATTCTTCCTGTAGATTCATACTAATTCTGTCCACAACACAACATGTCATTGCCACTGCCCTATTTCCATTCTGTCCATAAACTCTACATTGTCCACATGCACATCAAATCAACCAGTCTGTCCAAGCTTCATCATGCCCAACATACTTCTCATTCTTTCCATCAAATTACTCATACTGCTACTCAAAAATCAGATATAAAAGGTCTTCATCATGCTGCTGCTATGTCATCAACCAAGCATCAAGTCTTCATCACTCGGCCAAACCAAAAATAAAAGACAAACAGAGAGTTTTGCTGCTGCTTCTGCTGTTGGCTACCGAATTGTCCTCATACTGACTGAACCCCCGAAATCAGAGCTTACTCAACAACCCAAATTCATGAATAGAAAAAAACTTGACTGCTGATTTTCTGCTATCTCTGTTACACCAGCGAATTTCCTCAGTAAGGTACCGAAAATCCTCATTTCAGCTGCTTATATCAGTCCCGAATTTCCTCAGAGCTTCATTCAAAAACCACGAATTTCTCCTTGCATAAATGAAGACATTGACTGGTATTTATAGTATATACTAGATTTCCATAGCAATTTTTTATTAGCCGACCTGCAAATTGTATATATAATTTTTATATTTTATTTATTTATGAATTCATGACTGAGCCGACTTGTCATAATTATTTAATCAATTTTTATTTGACTGGTATATATGCACAAAAAACTCTTTGCTTGACATTCACAAGGATCTTCAAGTGTATGGTTTTCTTCAAGACATCAAGGCATGTCCATGGCTCTATCAACGTTCAGCTGAACACACGATGAACCATATATCCTCATCAACAAGTTATAGGTATGTGGTTTCAAGACCCAAGGTGCCATACACAAGAGCTTTAAGAATTCAAGTCCATCATCATCAAGTCCACCATCAATCATCATCAAGCCATCAATCATCATCAAGCATGCCATTATATCTGTGATTACAAGGATGCCAGGCCTTTTCATACACTATGACCATCTCCAAGGGTTCCATGACCCTAGCAACCCACAAATGGGTCATTTGGCCCATTTGGTGTTCCAATCCCCATTCTCATGGCTCACTTCCCAAATACCCATGTTCTTCTTGTCATGTCAGCAACCCTTGTCACTCCTTTGTCCCCTTATCACTCCCTTGTCATTAATGGGTGTCATCAATGACAACCTATGCTCAACATGTATGACAGCCACTGTACTGTTGCTGTTCAACAAGGATCCTGAAGGTACGTTGGCTCAGATTTGTGTACCAGAAGCAGCATGGGTCTAGCAGCTGACTGGAACTACGAGGGAACAGATCTGGGGCTACGTAGTGTTGTAGGACAAAGGCCTACAGGCTGTAGAACGTAGAAGACAACAGTGGATTGGATTGAGGGCAGTGAGAGCCAGGCATAGGCTAAGTGTTGGCATTGGGATTGTGCAGATTAGGCTTGTCAAGCATAGATTCCTGAGGAAGGGGTCGAGATGCCACCAAATCGAGGCCGGGAAGCAGGGGTGAGTTGCTGCAGCCGGTAGTGGGAGGTGGTGTGGAGTTGGCTGTCGGTGTTTCCCACACATGGAGAGTGACCGCAAAGCAATAGGCTCAGGGTGATTGCGTGGATTGGACAGGGCACGGTATGAACAAAACGCAGTAAGCTTGTGTGGGCTTGGGTTGCTGGTAGTCATAGGTTGACAAAGTGATCACACGGTAGGATTGAACTATGGCTTTGGTCGGAGTTGAGGGCACAACAGAGCTACCTGTGGGTGGCGGCGGGAGGTAGCTCGAATGAGAGGCTGAGCGAAAGCTTGAGTGGACGTTGGAGGAGTAGCTGTATGGATGTTGGGCAAACATGTTAGGAGCTCGCGGAGATGGGCTCTGAGGACGTGAAGACGCTGACAGATGGGTTAGTAGAGCAGCACGGTTGACGAGAGCTCATCCAGCAGGAGCAGATGTGTGGCCGACTGGGATGCAGAGACTGGGTAGAGGAGCTAGGGGTCACCGAGAGGACTACATCTGCAGTTAGCCACCAGACGTTGTCGAAATTGCAACCGCTAGTTGAGGGAGCCCTTGAGTGAGAAGGAGAAGTAACGGAGAGGGAAGAACATGACGAAAGTTCGAGTAGCAACCATGTCAGCCGCCAGAAAACTTAGGAAGGGGCAAAAAAACACTGGTTAGGCCCTAGAGAACTTGGGCAGAGTTCAGGAAGCCCAAAACAAGTTTGGGAAGCTGCCGAAAAAAGTCGGGCAACCTTAGAAAGTTTTTTGGCAGCGACTGAAAAGGGGCCGTAAAGGAACTTGGGAAGCCCAAGAAGGAATCTGGGAAGCAGTAGGGTGCAAATCTGGGCAGCAAGTAGGTTCGGGTAGATCTGGGTAGCAAGTAGTAGGATTTGGGCAACCTGTATGTGGGATGAAGGGCATCTTGGATCGAGGATCGATGTCAGTGACAAAGGTTAAGGAGAAGAAGACTTCGAAGGGTGAGCAAAGATCGCAAACTTCCAGTATGGGAGTAAACCTTCAGAGGAGAAGAGAGAGTTGGCCCCTTCTAGTTCTTCCAGTACGACCAGGATCAATTGGTATGAGTTGACATTGATGGATGCTTAGGAGAAGATTCCTAGGAGCATGGTTAGGAGGAATAGATCTTCAAAACAAATTCCAAAGCAGGTGGCAAGGAAGTCTTCTAGTTTAGAGGGAGCAACTACAGTAGTGAATCATGTCGTGGGATTGGAGATAGATCCAAGTGGAGATTCTTCTAGAAGTATCTTCCTCGCTAGTAGGGAGTGTTGATTTTTGTAGCATAGGATAGGTACTTTTGCATAGGCCAAGTGTCTGGCATGCAGGACTCGTCCAGGAGACCTCTCTGACTTAAGAGTTTCACTTTAATTAAGTGAACTATTAAAGTGAATGCACTTTTGTTATTACTTTATGTAAAGGTGAGGCCCCATGGTATCTAGTAGTCCATGGTATTGGCCCGAGGTATTTGCATATTATAATGTTATAAAAGGAAGCCTAGGTGAGAGGATGAGACACAACAATCACATAGAGTGAATGAGATCTCATTGAGTGGGTGGAGAAGGACTTCCATCCGAGTGTGAGGGTAGGGGCCGAGGAACGAAGCAAAGAGGCAACAAACAAAGTAGCAGCTAGGTGTGATAGGGTAGGCTACTTGTTTTGTATATTCCTTAGGAGGGCTATTATCTTGGGACGGGATCCCCTGATTTTTTAATAAAATCATCTGTTGCTAGTTTTCCCCTAGTTGGGGTTTTCCAAGGTAAATCTGTGTCAAATGTAGGTGTGATTTTTTTGTCTTTTCTGCTGCGTAATTGTTAAGAACTTCAGTGTATTTTCTTTCATAATTTCGTAATTATCGGAACATAAAATAATATCTAGGTTTCTAAAAACAAACAGTTGGACCCAAATTTAGGGGAAAGGGAGGCATATTGACTGGAGTGGGGATAAGTTTTAAGGGTGACCTCCCAAATGGTGGATGAAAAATGAGCATACTTGTCAAAGGTGGATGTAAGGAATGCGAATTGAGACTTGGAAGGTAGTATTTTGCAAAGAGTGGAAGTGAAGGTGTTGAGGTCCCCTTCGACAAAGAGGATAGTGGTCAGGGTGGTCCCAGAGGGGGGGGGCAGGGTTGCGAGTGTCAATCTGAAGAGAGGAGACGAGAGCATGGTCAACCAAGGAGATGGGAGTTACGAAAAAGTGATGAATAATGGGGAGTAGGTCCTGGTTGGAAAGGACATAATCCATCACTCTTGCACCACCATCGTGAGGTTGGCAAATAAAGAAGCGGGATGAAGAGAAGAAAGGAAGGTCGTTAAGGATCAAATGCTCATGAGATTCTCCAAGTCAGAGGAGTTGTTTGCCATATCTTGTAAGAGACCCCAAAGCATCATCAAATGATCGATAAAGCCCCATTGAAGTTGGATCGATCTCTTGAACGAAGAACGTGTCCTTAGAGCAGTCGTTTAGAGGGATCTAAAGAGATTTGGTGCTAGCATTAACTTTCTCCTCAAATCAAATCATTATCACAAGTAAACTCAATGAGGAAGAGAAACAACTGAAATCTAAGCTCAAGATTTACTCAAGACACAAGAATAATAAAGTATAAAAGATCTTTGTATTGTTGTAGCAAATCTCTCCAAAAGTTCTTTTACAATGAGTTTGCTTCTCTCTTTTATAGAATAAAAGAGAAGCCAAATCCCTAATCGCAAGGATTGAGGGTTGAGATTAAAACATAGAAAAGCCAATAAATGGCGGAGATAATTCACCACATTTTACAATTTTAAATTGCCGGAAATGATTGTTTTTCCATGGGGGGTAAATTGCCTCTTTGAGTCCATAATACATAGAAAAATTACAATAGATTTGCTGAAATGCTGAGTTGGAGTCTTAAGTGGGACATCATGCCAATCTTCATGCTGATTTATAAGTGTTGAGATTGTCAATTTGTTGAGATTTTTACCAAGTGTGCCCCCCTTGGAGAGAACAAGCTGAAAAGTGGTCACGACTTGAATTTCTTGGCTAGGAGATGATCACTTTGTCATTAGGCACATAATTCATGAAGACCCAATTCATTACTTTACACTTTAGATTTTCCGTTGCCATGCTTTTTAGACTTACGAAATATTTTAAATAAAGACTTAGGAAACTTGATTAATTATTTCCAATTAATTGGATCTCCATGAATTATTGGTCAAATCTCATGGGAGTTTCCTTGGACGGATTCCTTGTTGCTCTAATGTCCCATACCAATCAAAATCATGCCACAAACCAAAATGAAATTTCCATTATTAAGCTGCTCCAAATTATTAATGTAGAACTTAGGAAATTTTTAATTAAAACTTAGGAAAATCTAAGAATTAAAGCTATTAATCCAAAATAGCTGAAAATCACATTTGGAGGGGACCAATTAGCCTCCAAGGGCTGAAGTATGGTGAATGATGATGCATGGTGACCACATATTGCTGGTTGGTCCTATTGACCAAGTCAAAAAGTTGAAAAAGTCAACTTTGGTGAAAGCTGGGCAATGTTGTCCAATGATAAAAGAATGCATCCAAAGCCTTTGTGAGGACGAAATAACAACTCAAATGATATATATTGATATTGCACTAGTGCTACAATGCCTACATTACACAAGTGACTCATGTGAGTCATCACATAGCTTCATCATAAGAAATATTGCATAAAGTAATATATAGCATGAAGTTAATGTTTTATATTCATGCCACTATCTAAGCTATCATCAAGCATATTACAAGGATTATTCTTCTCTTGGGTGAAGTGGATGCACAAAATCAAGAGGGCTAGTCAAGTGAAAGGATTGATTAAGGATGACTAATTGACTCAAGATAAGGAGAGAAGGGAACTCTATGACATACACTAATCAAGCAAACACTAGGGAAAAGGCATCTCACAAATGAATGATGTGCTAGCATATGATACTCTTTTGACCTTGACAAATAGACTCAACCCCTTTTCTTTGACTTTTTACTTTTAAGCTCCTTCTTGGACTTATCTTCATAGACTTGTCTTCTTTTACTTTCTTGGACTTCGTTTCTTGTACTCTTTCTTCTTTTAAGACCTGTTGCCGCCTAATTCACACTTTAAGGAATAGGAAAGTCACAACCTGCTATGTGTGTCCTTGGGGGCAAGCGAGAGCTGGGGACCACTGTCACCACAATCCACAACTCCTCTGTTTAGGCAAGATCCCAATAGAGCCAAGGGGAGAAGTCCCTACGGAAGACTAAGTTCCAGATTTATTAATTAATTACAAAATTAAGGGATCTTATTAAGGTTGTGAGGCTAAGACTTTATACTATCTAAGGAATGACAAGCATCATGCAAATGCAAAGATTTCCTTTTAATGACAAGCAGACCTTGAGATAAATGAAGACTAGTGCCTATTAACAAATGGAGTCTAAGGATAAATTACAACTTTACAAATTTACAAATGAAATTGAAATCTAAGTTAATTAACCCACAGTTTAGGTGTTATCCCAATCAAAACAGGTTACAATATGGACAAATGAATACTATGAACAATATAACAATAATGAATGAACAGTTAAGCAGTATTTACAATATCCACAGTTGTATCATATGTTATGAATAGATTGAATAAATGGAACAATTATTAAGCTTTTACCCCAAAAAGTTGAAACGAAATGAATCAATTGTGTTACACAAGATCTATAGATTACTAAAACATGTGATTACTAAATCAAATGCATTAAAGATGCCACCACAAGAGTTTGCGAAACTGAAAGGAAATACTTGTAACTGAAAAGTGAAAAGCTTGCAGTGAAGTAAAATTTGAAAGTGCTTGCAGTAAAAACCTTGAACAGCAAGGCAAAGATAAAAAGCAGTGACCTGTATTTGTAGGACGTTTTGCAATGTCTCTTGTAAATTTTAATAAATTTTATTAGAGGTGAGATCTTTGATTAAGTTTTAGATCCGGTGGTGTGACTACCCCAATCTAGTATTTCTCAAGTCAAAGAGGGAATGCTGGTGCACTCAACAAAGTGGGAGCAAAGCCCACCCGTAGCTCCCAGGTCAAACCCCAATGCCCCGGTGCTCAACAAGGGGGATGTAGAACGCCTAGAGACCCCCCACGGTCTTCTACCCCAAGTCGCTTCTGAGTCACTATTTTTAATCAATAGGAAAAACAGCTAGATGGATGCCTATTAAACTAAAACTCCTCTATCCCCTGTCGTATCTCGCGAGTACCCCGAAGGGTGATAACCGAGTAGAGGAACAGGGGGTAGTGAAGTTGTTGTTGGTTAATTTTAGGGGTAAATTTTAATCTTGGTGATTAGCATGCAAGGTTAATTTTATATTATCAACAAGATGAACCAAGCAGTATCCCTTATGGGAGGTGCTGGTACTTGATCTTGGACTGAAAAATGAAATGTGAAAGATTGTAGCAGAAAAATGAAGTTGTTCTAATTAAACTAAGCCCCCACTTCTCCTGCTTTTCATACCCAACTTGAAGTCCCTAAAGGGAGATGACAAGTGGGTAGAGGATACACCGGATAGGTGGGTTGTATGATTACCCCTTTAACAGAAAATAAAACTTGAAAGGAAAATACAATTAGCTAAAACAGTATCCTAACCACACAACAATCTCTGTGACAGAGATGGTGGTCTGTCACAAAGATAGTGGGTAAATAGAAAATAAAACTAGTTATCCTAACCTCACTTCAATCCCTTAAGGGAAGGTGGGTGAACAGAAATAAACTTGCATAAATCTAAACAACTAGTTTCTAAGCTATCTCTACACTACTCATATACAGATTTACAGCAGAGAATACCCCAAAGAGAACTTCTCTTTTGGGGTTTACAATCCTTTAGAAGAGAAGAGAAGAAGTGGTTTTTTGGGTCCCTTTTGGACCAAAACTTTTTCTGGGTTTTTTCTAGGCAATTTTGGGCGGTATAACCCCCTCTTCTGTGCATAAACCTGCAAAAAACCAGCAACTTTACTTGCTGGAAATTACTGCAGAAAATTGAATCAGAAAGTTAGCACAGATTATTGTAAAACCCAGAAATTTTATAAAAAAAACTGAACTTAAAAATTTGGAAAAACTGAAATTTTAGTGGTTAAAAATGAATGTTTTTGAGCTGAAAATGACATATAAAGAGCAGATTTAAAGCTTTATACTAATATATAATGGATGAAAGCCCTAAAACAAGGGTTATATTTCACTATACAGTGAATAAAACCCAGTTTTAGGAAGGAAAAAGAAAAATGGCCGAAATGAAATTTTGAAAAAAGAAACCCTTGGAGAGATGTCCTTGGCTTGGAAAACCTGTAAAT
>LPNX010018111.1:392747-414380 GCA_001517045.1 Pseudotsuga menziesii | reverse complement strand
GATATAACAACAAACACAACAGCAATAGATGGCTGTACTATTATCTTTGATCTTAGTGGGAAGTCCCTTAACAATTTTTTCTTAAGTGTGTCAAATCAGCAAGACAATTAAGAGCTGAAATAACCATCCCGAGATGATAAAATGGTGAAATAAATTCTGCAATATACACAATACATTGACAGATGGAAATTTCACATATATATACTCAATGAATGAAGTACATAATATTAATGGTCGCACATGCTTTAAAGTTTAAAGAGCATTAGAGAGCTCCCTAACACATGTGGTTCCCTCATTTTCTGTTTTTTAATATGCTTCCCCCCGATTTGTTACCTGCAAATTTAGGGAAAACTTCTACCCATTCCAGACACATGTACCTGCATTCTGGATGTTCCCACGCTTTGGAAACTTGTGTAACATTAGTAATAATAAAATAAACCAACATAGATCTATCTTAACCCCGATGTTCTAAGCACTGATAAGTTTGTATTTTGACTTCTTTTTATCCCTCTTGGTGCTTAATAGATCCGGGGTTAAAACTTAAGATGGATCTATGCTGATTATTTTCTCCCAAGATGTACATTTTTAAATCCAAAGACAATTCAAGAATGATTATTTCCTGAATGGCATCTCCTCCAGGGTAGTGATATCTATATATTTTTCATCTGCTAGATGTTATCTGTCCTTTAGCTCCAAAGACAATTTAAGAATGATTATTTCCTGAATGGCATCTCCTCCAGGGTAGTGATATCTATATATTTTTCATCTGCTAGATGTTATCTGTCCTTTCCCAAGATGTACATTTTTAGCTCCAAAAACAATTTAAGAATGATTATTTCCTGAATGGCATCTCCTCCAGGGTAGTGATATCTATATATTTTTCATCTGCTAGATGTTATCTGTCCTTTACATTTTGGAGCTTAAAAGTTCAAAGAACATTTTTTCTCTATTTAATTGTGTGGCTTAATGCATTACTTGCTAATATAAAAAAAGTTGGTGCAGAATGGACACCCATATCTACAGTGTTGTTTCTCTTTTTTAATTATGAGAACAATCTTATGCAAGTATAGATCATTAATATTGAAGTAATCACATCTCAATGATATGTATGGTGCAGGTTTCAATGTTGAGAAGGTGCAATACAAGAATGTGCAGTTTACAGTATGGGATGTTGGTGGTCAGGAAAAACTTAGGCCACTTTGGAAGCATTACTTTAGCACCACGGATGGCCTGGTAACTAGCTGGCCCCTTTTTAATCCAATAATTTTAAATAGAAATTATTAGAAGAGTAAATAATATGGGAAGCATAAAATTGATGCTTGCACTCTGTTACAAGCTCTGTTAAAAGTATTATGTTTGAATGTGCTCAACATGACCAGAGGCTATAGTCATAGCTTTATGACACTGTCATTAGCTCACCTGTCCATATTTCTATTGTTTAGGGTGATACATAGTACAAACCATTACATCATAGTTTGGATGAAATTCTATAGAGTCATTAGGTGTTTGCATGGTATGGAAATGTCAGCAAAGGCAGTTAATTGGTGCAATTAAGGTAAAACGCTTTTATTCTAATTTGATTCTCTATAAGGACTTAGATTACCCTGTCAAATGACTTCGTGAATTGTAATGAAATTTGAGGGTCAGAAGAAAAAGCCTTTTAGATTGATAATTCTAGTGCTTGTTGCTCTGAAAAATTTGGGTTGCTGCTTTAAGGTCACAGAATAACGCATTCCCTATGTTAAGAATATACTCCTTGAGTAATGGCTTATGATTGAATCAATTTGAACACAAAAAACATTTTATGCAAAATAAAACTTTCCAGCTCCAACTTATTAAAGTTGTACACATTCAATGAAGTAAAAGAAAGCATGGACAATTAGAAAATATAAACTATTGTGAATAAGGCGATAAATATTTTTGGTCTGTGTTCATATGTTCTCCAAATTTGAGAAGCATGCAAAAGTTCTTTATGTTAGTGACTTAATTATAGATAAGTTCATTTGCAGTGGGAGCAGAGAGCTGTATTCTGGAACAACCAACCAATTGGTAGTTTGGACAAAAATGCAGGAAACTTGTCAGCTTCTATGTAATAATTTACCAGTATTTTGCAATGAAATGAGATAAGTGTGCACTGTGCACACGGCTATATATGACAAAGGGAGACTATAGTTTTTTCTCATGTTCTTAGGGGCTTGGGAGGATCTCAATCTTTTTTTTTAGATAACCTGGTCAGATATGGTTTCCATTGTTGCTCAAAGAGGTGGTCTCCTTTGAGTGTCCATCACTTTGGAACTCTCCCGTGACAATGTTAGCAGCCCGATTTGCACCCCTGCAATTTTTCTGTTAATTTCCATATTTGTTCATCAGGGGCAATCCTTTGCAGGATTTTTGGTATAGCAGTTCTAGGTTATTCATTTCAGAGATTAGTATACACCTGGGACCATTTCCTGTGTTTCTGTTTGAGTTTCAGAGGTGATTCATGGTACAATCAGGGTTTGACTGGTGCATGCTAAGTTTGTTGTCAGTGTGCATGTGACATGCATGCTATTTTGAGAAAATGCTATTCATAGCAGGTAGTATTACAGGGTCCGCATGGCATATCAGATGACATATTCTTTTTCTTTTGGAAGTGTTACTGCTCAAATTAGCACCCTTGATCAAGGTTGCAAATCAGGGTGCAATGAAGTGTAAGCATAGGAGAAGCTAGTGCCCAATGTCACCACAGTTCAGTTTCTCAACACTTGAATCAACTTCTAAGACCAAGGGGGAGTCCCTAATATTGGTTAATGATATTTGCAATAATTCTAACAACACAAATACCCTTCATAAGCAACCTCTTGGCTAAGACCAATGCCTTATGGAGTCAAACAATGAATCATATATTGACACTAGGTGAGAGGGAGGAGTTGCAACAATTTTTTATGAATTTCAAGATAGATAACTTAAATATCTTATTGCTGTTATGAAATTACAGCAGTCGATAACATTTCAGAAAATGGAAACCAACCAAAACAGTGCCAACTTACCATATAAGGTGTACCTTGAGGGTTAGGGAAAGTAACATGCCTCAAGAGGGTGAAAGGAAGCCCTAAACCAGATCTGAGAGTGCTTAACCAGATCTGGTTTAAGCCCTGACCATCCCTGAAATAGATGGTGGACATGCTTAAAACTTTTTCAACAGATGTCCAACTCCCCAGGGATCAACCCTAGGCCTTTTTCTTTTTTTAGGCATCAAAGCTAGGTTACCAGGATACGGATACGGATCCGCCAGATTTTTTAAAAGCTACGATCCGGATACGACCAAGATCCAGATACGGCCAGAATACGTCAAGTACAAAGAAATATAATAATATTTTTAAATTTTTTAAAATTATATTCAAAGTTTATAATAAAAGCCTTTATGAATCACATCATTAATGTTTACCTTATTACACATCTCTTTTTGAGATTGAACTATTGTACATGCTCTTTTTGGGCATACATATACACATTTAGTGAAAATCTTTTTTATCACACTTATTGGAAGAGGAATTGACTCTTTCCACGTTGTTGATTAATCAGCTCCTATCTCCATTTTAATAGCTCTGGACATTGCATCTTTTCTTCATGGCGAACAAGCATATCGCTTCTACCCGTTGAGGGAAATTAAAATGCCAATGCCTAAACTACAAAAGATCCCTTGTTGGACATTGATGAAGACCCAGGCATAATTGATAAATATCAACACATACCCGCTAAGGAAGGCAATAAACGGGTGACGGCATAAAACACAACAACAAGAAACTAACAAAGAGGTGGACAGAAACAACATCGAGGGCGGAGGAAAAAAACAGGCGTAGGCAAAATACAGTTAAAACTCCAAAATTCAGAAAATAAAATCATGGGCTACATGCGTTACTCTTTCCCTTGGTTTGTTGATTGACTTGCGTCAGAGGAGTTGTCATCTTGAAAGTTGAAACATAGCATCGATTAAACGAACGCTGTTCACCGAAATAATCGATCGGAAAGAATATCGAATTATTCGCTACTGTGTTGGGTGCAGGGTCGGCCATGTTTTATAATCAGAAAAACCCGACAAAAAACTTTTCCTTAAAATCTGCGTCGATGGGGTTTTTAAGTCGTGGATCCGTTTAAAGTGTGTTCATTCATCGTGGATCCGTTTCTCCTTGACGAGATTCGTATCCCAGTTTTCCTAAACCATTTTGTGGTGTGTTTTTGGCGGATCCAGGCAGATCTGGATCTGGTTCGGAATCGTGGATCCTAGAACCCTCTCTGGCGGATCCGGTAACACAGCTTCAAAGCTTGCTGATTTGACGGATGTACCTACTGTACCTACTATACTAGATTTGAAAAATGCCCTAGATAACACAAAACACGGTATACTTCTCAATCCAACCATAAGAAAGGGACGCCCTTGAGGATCCACTAGGTAACCTACTAGGGCACACTTTTCCAGTGGAGTACAATTCCAAAATTCACGATATTTTTTGAGATATGAATTTGTTGATGAAATTGTCATTGATGCTAACATGGACTTGCAGTGGCCCCACATGTGATGTCTTGATATAGAGGCCCCCTTGCGTGGCTAAGGTGGCTGAAGAAGCTCATGAAGCCCCTTGCTTGATGAAGAAGTCCATGAAGACTTGGAATCCCTGATGAAGACCATGATGCCTTGGCAAAGGTCATGGAGCCCTCTACTTGGATGGCATGATGGCACTTTGATAAAACCCTTGTATGTATTATGATGGTGATGACCTTATATGGTCTCTGGCATGTGGTGGATGCCCTTGCCTTGAAAAAGAAGCCTTGAAGGGTCGTGGACATGATATTTGAAGATCTCAGGGTTTGTAACATCTTGGACCCACATTTGATGGTTCTAGAATTTGTTTCTTGCACAGGAAGAATCCCTTGACATATTGAAGATAATTCATGGGTAAAGTTAACACAATCTTGTTTGAAACTCTCTAAATATGCAAGGTCGGCTCCAAATATGTCAAGTCGGCTCAGATATTTAAAATTAAAAGATAAGATTGCAGGTCAACCCATACAATATCTACGTGTCGGCTCAATCTTTAAAGTTCTTTTTATTAATAAAATAAATTAAAAAAAAGGCAGGTCGGCTCAGCAAAACGTGGTGCAAAAAGTGTATAAATACCCCCATCAAATCCTTATTTTTGGGTGGAAATTTTTGATGGAGCTCTGAGGCAGCCGTAGAACAACAAAGGAAATTTTTGGGAAACACGTGGGCTATTGACTGGGATTTTTTTTTAAAGGAGGCATTCTGTTGATTATTTTCTTTTTACGCTCTTTTTCATCTTCAGATCTGTATGTGAAGCAGAGATTTCATAGGCAAACAGAGAGAGAGCAATGGTTTAAAGAGATCATCCATTTTTCTTGTGACTCGAGCTTAGTATACAAGGAAGAGAGAGGACAAGTTTCATGGGTTTACACGAGGGCACACTCTCTGCTGGTTAGCAAAATCGTGGGCATCAAATCTATGGTCATCTCTTAGTGGAGCGACTTACCATCTTGAATAAGAGTTGCCAAGTGAAGGGGATTCATGTGTGTGACAGCCATTAGAGGAGAAATCTGCATGAAATAAAGGGAACACCTGTAGCATCCTGCCAAAGGAAGTTGTGGTCATCTACAGCAGCCTTCAAACTTGTTTTGAGTGCTTAAAAATCTCAACAAAAGGATCGAGTTACTCTTGGGTAAAGGCAGCCACAAATATAGCAGCAGTTCGCTGGTTGAAGGAGCAGTGTATTTGAAGATTTCGTGGGAATACAGGAGTGCTCTGAATTGAGATTTGTCTGAGGAACTTCGCTGACTGTGATCCGAATCTTATCCACAGGCCTATGTCTCTTGGGTCACTGCTGCAACCTACTATCCTCTGCGAGTTTTTGTTGGTGTGAACTGTTCAAAAACAGAGAGAGATTGCAGACCTGAGTTCTTCATGAAGGAGCAGCAAATTGACTGAGTTTTCAGACAGCAGTAACAGCCTTCCTTGTCATCTTTGTGACAGTCCAGAAATTCAAGCATGAAAGCTTGAAGGCAGCAACAATGGTTTCCTTTTTCGGGAGCCTGAGGAGATAATGACAGGCTGATTGTGAACAGCATGATGAAATGTGTTGAGTGGATTGATGAAGATTTGGTGCTTAGTTGATGACATAACAGTAGCATGATGAAGACCTTTTATATCTGATTTCTGAGCAGCAGTATGAGTAATTTGATGGAAAGAATGAGAAAAATGTTGGGCATAATGAAGCTCGGACAGACTGGTTGATTTGATGTGCATATGGACAATGTAGAGTTTATGGACAGAATGGAAATAGGGCAGTGGCAATGACATGTTATGTTGTGGACAGAATTAATATGAATGTACAGGCAGAATGATGACAAGAGGATGATTCAATTGTGGACAAAGTTGTAATGATGTAAATTGACTGCTGACTAGTCTGAGATTTGAAATCATCTACAGTTTTACTGCTGCCTTCTTTGGATAGTCCCACATTTCACGGTTTGAATAGAAAATACCCAGTCCATGCAATTTTGATATACACAGTCCAATTTGACAGGGTTTGAACTTTGAAGCTCATAGTTCAGACCTGGGATTTGGATGGAATCTTTCTCAGCATATAGACAGGCCCGAGTTTCTTCCACAGATCAATTTTTGATGCTTCCAAGTCCAAGCCTGATACACAGGTCAGTTTGACATGTGTGTTGGGGTTTAGTTGCCTGGAAAGAGATGTGCTTGCATACACAGTCCAGGAGGTTGATAACACAAAGCTGAGTGTGGAGTGTGATTAGTCCAAGGCTGAGTTATCCTAATGAGACAAGGTATGTTCAATTTATTTATTCATGATGAGATTGTACATTTCATACAGAAATTGCAGAGTCCATTTTTGGGTGAAGTTCTTAAAAGGATATGCTACAGCATTGTGGTCAAGCCCTGATATCGCAGAAATTGTGATGAAGTGAAAAGTCCAGCGGTAGCAGCAGTCTGTGGATCTTTTCAGTAGATTTTGTTGCAGTGGTTTATGTGAAGTGAGTGAACAATATTGTCTGCATAGTAATGATACAACTCCTATGCCTTGTCAAGTCATACACTGATTGAAGATCTTCAGAGTTGATGCCAGTCCTTGTTTTGGGACTTGCTTAGAGTTCAAGCTCTGCAAATTGAAGACATAGTCCTAATACTCAATAAGAGTTTGAATATAGCACAAGAATGATGCTCAGCTGAGGCTGATGACAGTTCTAAGTAAAAATGACAGTCCTAGAAGCTGTTGACAAAGTATTCTGAATGATAGCACTCTGGGCCGTTGAAGTCCAAGTGAACGCAGATGACAGCCCTAGTATTGACAACCCTAATTTGTTGATGATACAACCAAGTTGAGTAACATACATAAGTATAGGAGAATGACAGTCTTATGCATATTAACAGCCGCTTGAAAAGTAGCTTGACAGTTTATGCTTGATTGATTCAATGTGAAGATGAACTTGCAGCAAAAGACATGATCAGCAACCAAGTGAACCAGAGAATGGTGATTACATAGCAGTAATACATCTACAGCAAAAGACATGATGATTAGATGACAATTGGCATGGCAACAACAGACTTGATATGTGGATTGATGAGGCTTCTTGAGCAGTGGTGGATCAGCAAAGCAGAGATTGTTGAGCAGACCATGATGACTTGACAGTGAGCAGCATTGATGATGACCAGATGAGCATGATCAGAGTTGAGCAGATGATCAGCAGCAGAAACAGAGGATGATGATATAATAGTAAGCTTTAACTGTAAATGCAAGCTTGTCTTGCTTTTGAGGTTAGGATACCTCAAACCCTTCTTAGCAGGGTCTAAGAAAACTAGGCACGGTCCTGGATGCGGAGTAGGTGCTCTTTGTATCAGTAGGTGCTGATTTCGCCTAACGGTTGTAGTCGAACCAAAACTAATACAAAAAGATTACAAAATTATATGGTGTTGTGTTCTTTTGTGTTATGGTTCTTTATGAATGAAATGCTTATGCTGTGTGAATGATGAAGTGAAAGATGTTTATGAAATGATTATGGTAGAGTAATGGAATGATGAATTGGTAGCTAACTGTGACAAGCTAAGAAAAGTTTAAAATTGGCTTCACACTGATTCACCCCCCCTCAGTGTCTACAGAATTTTCTATATTTTTAGGGTTTTCCAAATATTGTTTCTTTTGTAATATATACAGCATAAATTTGATAAAAAAGTTGAAGAAGAGAAGGGGTTGGACCTTATTCCTTAATCCTAGGGAAATAAGAGATCAAGGTCAATGCCCCTTCTCAATTTGGCTATTCAAAAGTTATCAATTAGGGATGTTGCCCACCTATTTCGACTAGGTGGCGACCTCATGTACAAATTGTACCTTGGAAAAATCTGAGGATTTTTCACTTTTGCAGGGCAATTGCCCCTTTGTAAAACGAAATGTCCGCTCCCCTGCGTGGGAAAATTAATGTAATTCTATGTGCTAGTGTGGGTCATATGATATGGATGCCACACCATGGAACTGGTTGTTAGGGAAGTCCCCTCATCAAGTGTTTTTTCCCTTTCCAATTAATCTTGTTGTTTAAACAATTTTAATTGGTTAGGTTTTTCACTCAAAATCCTCCAAAGTGGTGACGGGCGTTCTAACAGTCAAGTCCGTGAGGTGGCTAAGGCTTCAAAATGTTATTCATGACCATGCTAGACATTTATATAGAGTCTTGCGGAGTTTCGTTATGTTGTTGTTTTTTTTTTTAGTTAATTAATTTCACCCCTTGGTGGTTAATTAACTAGGTTTTGATGTAATAATGTAATTGCTCAAGCACTGGCACTTTGTAATAGGGGCTATGAATGCAAGGTAAATTGCTATGAAACCCCCTAAGCCACTGCTTCGAGTCCCATGTTATCCTGATAAGGGGTTGAGGAGATAAACCATTTTTGGGTTAAGCAAGGTCTATTTTTCCTAGGGAATTAATTAATTTCCCTAAGTCAAAAATTCATATTATTTGATTTTGAAGGAAAAAATCAAATAATGCCATGGTAATTTTGTTTGGGGGTTGCTAAGCCTAGGAAAATTTATTTCAAATTTTTCCACTCCCCCATGGCCAAGATATGATTTTTCAAAGTTATTTTTAATTTTTCCTAAGTCAAAATTGGAAAAATTTAAAAAATTAAATTGAAAAATTAAATCTAAGGTGAAATATTATATTTAGCCTAAGTCTAAAGGTTAGATATCTATTTGGAACAAATGGCTAAAGTCCAAGCTACATTAAGAGGTGGCCAAAACCCTTGCTAAAGGGGGCGTCCAAGTTTAAAACCCTCACTAGGGTGGGGCGCATGCATGAAAAGGGAGGCGCTACCATTTTAGAGAGGACGCTACCATTAAGGAAGGCGTCACATGGAATAGAAGGGCGCCACAATTGGAGGAGGCATCCCACATTTGGAGGAGGCGCTAAGTATAGAGGAGGGCGCCTAGCCTAGCTTGGGCCCACAACAAAGCCATCTAAAGGGGGGTGCTAGCCAAAACCCTAGATCTAAGGGTGTAAAATTGTTAAGACATGGATCAAGCACTCAAGCCATGGATTGAGGAGGATGCAAAGTCAAATACCTAGATCTAGTTGTGGAGATCTAATCTAGATCTAGATCTAATCTTAGCCATTGATCTTCAAAGGGTTGGGGTTGCTCCTCAACTATATAATGGGGGTCTCACTCCCTCCTTTGAGAGGGTCTCTGATGCTATTGTTATGCTGCTGAAATTCTTCCCCCTTCTCCTCTCATATTTTCTCAAGCATTTGGCCCAAGCCTCTTGCTATTGTTGTATTGAATCTTGCCCTAGTTGGGCTATAATAGAAGAAAGCTTTGGAGGGATATTGTGCCGTCATTTTACATTTCATGCATCTTTTGGTGAGGTAACTTGCATATGTACTTATTTGATTTGCATTTGTATTAGCTTAGATAGCTCTCCACAAAGTATTTTGTGGAGGGATTTGTAAGTAGAAGTATTTCTGCTTCCATTTGTGAGTTTTTAATAAGATTTATCAGTGTATTTTGGTAGATTTATTGGGTACTCACCTCTTTGCTTACATTTTGCAGCTCTCTCATAAGTTTATTTACAGGTTTTCCAAGCCAAGGACATCTCTCCAAGGGTTTCTTTTTTCAAAATTTCATTTCGGCCATTTTTCTTTTTCCTTCCTAAACTGGGTTTTATTCACTGTATAGTGAATATAACCCTTGTTTTAGGGCTTTCATCCATTATATATTAGTATAAAGCTTTAAATCTGCTCTTTATATGTCATTTTCAGCTCAAAAACGTTCATTTTTAACCACTAAAATTTCAGTTTTTCCAAATTTTTAAGTTCAGTTTTTTTTATTAAAATTTCTGGGTTTTACAATAATCTGTGATAACTTTCTGATTCAGTTTTCTGCAGTAATTTCCAGCAAGTAAAGTTGCTGATTTTTGGCAGGTTTATGCACAGAAGAAGGGATTATGCCGCCCAAAATTGCCTAGAAAAAACCCAGAAAAAGTTTTGGTCCAAAAGGGACCCAAAAAACCACTTCTTCTCTTCTCTTCTAAAGGATTGTAAACCCCAAAAGAAAAGTTCTCTTTGGGGTATTCTCTGCTGTAAATCTGTATATGAGTAGTGTAGAGATAGCTTAGAAACTAGTTGTTTAGATTTATGCAAGTTTATTTTTTGTTCACCCACCTTCCCTTAAGGGATTGAAGTGAGGTTAGGATAACTAGTTTTATTTTCTGTTCACCCACTATCTTTATGACAGACGACCATTTTTGTCACAAAGATTGTTGTGTGGTTAGGATACTGTTTTAGCTAGTTGTATTTTCCTTTCAAGTCTTATTTTCTGTTAAAGGGGTAATCATACAACCCACCTATCCGGTGTATCATCTACCCACTTGTCATCTCCCTTTAGGGACTTCAAGTTGGGTATGAAAAGCAGGAGAAGTGGGGGCTTAGTTTAATTAGAACAACTTCCTTTTTCTGCTACAATCTTTCACATTTCATTTTTCAGTCCAAGATCAAGTACCAACACCTCCCATAAGGGATACCGCTTGGTTGATCTTGTTGATAACATAAAATTAACCTTGCATGCTAATCACCAAGATTAAAATTTACCCCTAAAATTAACCAACAACTTCACTACCCCCCATTCCTCTACTCGGTTATCACCCTTCGGGGTACTCACGAGATACGACAGGGGATAGAGGAGTCTTAGTTTAACAGGCATCCATCTAGCTATTTTTCCTGTTAATTAAAAACAGTGACTCGGAAGCGACTTGGGGTAGAAGACCGTGGGGGGTCTCTAGGCGTTCTACGTCCCCCTTGTTGAGCACCGGGGCATTAGGGTTTGACCTGGGAGCTACGGGTGGGCTTTGCTCCCACTTTGTTGAGCGCACCAGCATTCCCTCTTTGACTTGAGAAATACTAGATTGGGGTAGTCACACCACCGGATCTAAAACTAAATCAAAGATTTCACCTCTAATAAAATTTATTAAAATTTACGAGAGACATTGCAAAATGTCCTACAAACACAGGTCACTGCTATTTATCTTTGCCTTGCTGTTCAAGGTTTTTACTGCAAGCACTTTCACATTTTATTTCACTGCAAGTTTTTCCTTTCAGTTTTCGCAAAATCTTGTGGTGGCATCTTTAATTCATTTGATTAAGTAATCACATTGTTTAGTAATCTGTAGATCTTGTGTAACACAATTAATTCATTTCGTTTCAACATTTTTTGGGTAACAGCTTAATAATTGTTCCATTTATTCAATCTGTTCATAACATTTGATACAACTGTGGATATTGTTAATATTGCTTAACTGCTCATTCATTATTGTTTATATTGTTCATAGTTTGATCTCATCTCATTTTTAGATAACTTAACCTGTGGGATAATTAAACTAGGCTGCATCCATTGAAAGTTGCATTCTCTGACTCCATTACTTAGGCATTGGTTATATTAAAAGGATTGACTGTCATTAAAATATTTCATCTTGCATTGGTTTGACTGTCATCTCTCTAAGCCTTAGCCTCACACCTTTAAAAAGATCCCTTTAATTTGTAATTAATTAATAAATCTGGAACTTAGTCTTCCGTGGGGACTTCCCCCCTTGGCTTTGTTGGGATCTTGCCTAAACGGAGGAGTTGTGGACTGTGGTGACAGTGGTCCCCAGCTCTCGCTTGCCCCCAAGGACACACATAGCAGGTTGTGACTTTCTTGTTCCTTAAAGTGTGAATTAGGCGGCAACAAGGGAAAAGACTAGTAAGCCTAGATAGGTCAAAGTAGCCTTAGCCTAATTAAGGAAAACAATGAATTCCAAGGCCCAACTATGGAGAGTTCCTTCAAGAAAAAAGTCTCAAACAAGACTAACAAGATGCAACAAAACCCTAGCTTGCCTTGCATAAGGTGCACAAGAGCAACAACAAACAAGAAAATTAAAAGATCTTACCACATCTTTTGTTGGAGGATCCTAGTCGACGAGTGGACTAGGTCCTTTTGATTGACCACCTAATAGTTGGCCCATTCTAGTCGAGTTGGTTAGGCCTACTAGTGGACAGTTTGTTAAGTTTTCTTAATTGCTTAGATGATATCTTAAAACAATTTTCACTAGTAGGATCGCTGAAAGAACAACAAGCACAGAAACATAAAGAACACAAATATTTTCCTCGGGGAAACCATAAGGGAGAAAACCCCGCAAAACTTCCTCAGTATAGAACTCAACCAGAGCAGTGTAAAACCGAGACAACTACTTCTCTTCTTTTTGGCGCACTTGTTCTTCTCTCTCTTGCAAACTTGCTTGAGTGAGTGTGTACAAATGAAGCGGAGCGCCTCCCTATTTATATTTGTCACTTGACTTATCCTAGGACGTAACAGGGCCGACTTGTCTAGCAAGACACCAAAAATAACATTTATTATAATGACACTTGGGTACTATTGACCCGACTTACATCTAGAGGTTTACATTGATTCTTTCAATGACTCTTACATGACCAAACTCATCTCCTGATGGAGGAATACAATCAATATATCTGGAATATCTTCCGAAGTTACAATACTTTAACACTCCCTCTTAACTAGGAAGGTATTCAACCAAGTTAGCAACTACTACCACAACTGTACATCTGACTGGTGAGTCTCTATATGTCATAGGAAGTTTTGGAACACCATCATACATCTTCATCATCGATCTCAGCTGGATCATCTTCTGCAACCTTAGGATGTAAATATTGAATCATCTTCTATGCGTACTAGATCATCTTTTGTCACATCATTATGTGGATACTGAATCATCTTCTACAACATCAGTATGTGGATATTGAATCATCTTCTGCATATATTGGATCATCTTCTGCAACATCGGTATGTGAATACTGAATCATCTTCTGCCAACATCAATATATAGATACTGAAACATCATCTGCAACATCAGTATGTAAATACTGAAACATCATATGCAACATCAGTATGTAAACACTGAGACATCATCTACAACATCAGTATATAAATACTGAGACATCAATAACAACATCATTAGCATTTTAGTGCTAAAAACAACATCATCAATAAATGCGATATCATCATCTGCATTACTAGCATAGAGATGCTGGAACATCATCATCATCAACAGAAAAAATGTTGAAACAACATCATCATCATCAATATAGAAATACTGAAACAAACTCATCAACAATCATCACAACAATCATCAGTATGAAAATACTGAACCTGCTACATCAGTATAGGAATACTAAAACTATCTGAGCAATCATCTCAACAATCACCAATATAACAATGTTGAACCTGCTACATCAGTATAGGAATACTAAAACTATCTCAGCAACCATCTCAACAATCATCAGATAACAATACTGAAACCACATCTTTCCCACTAACTATCTTGGAGCAGTATGTTGGTGAGTTCTCTGGTAGATCCATCCGGGCATTTTGTCTAACTTACTAACCCTTTCGAGTCAACAAGTCTAGTCAAACAGATGTATCTTCCTGGGGACCAACAAGTCTTTTTCTGGCTTACTAATCCACTTGGGTTATAAACCAGTCTTGCCAGACATACTAATCCCCCCAGGATCAATAGGCATCGTCTGACTTACTAACCCTTTTGGGTCAACAAACCTAGCCAGACTTACCCTACTCTAGGCTGAGCTACCACCATTGCATCCTTCTACCATCTATCGTCACTCCCTCTCTCTCGAGAGGTCCTTTTCGGACTACGCCAAGCTTGTCTCAAGAGTCGAGAGTATTCAAACTTTACACGAGACAGAGGCTTAGTCAACACATCTGCTACTTATTTCTGTGTAGGAACATACTTAAGCTTTACAGCTCCCTTCCGAACCATATCCCGGATGTAATGATATCTAACTTTGATATGTTTCGTCTTGTCATGAAATACCGAGTTTTTTGTCATTTTAATACAACTTTGATTATCACAAAGGATATCAGTAACATCTATCTCTGCATCAAATAAACCTACCAACATCTTGCGAAGCCATACTGCTTCGCTACAAGTTGAACATGCTGCAATGTATTCAACTTCTATCGTGCTAAGTGCAATATTGGTCTGCTTTCTACTGAACCATGAGATCATGCCTGATCCTAAACTAAAATAGCATCCCGAAGTACTCTTTCTATCTTCAACACTTCTTGCCCAATCTGGATCCGTAAATCCATGTAATTTGATCTCCCCATTTGATGCATATTTGGGACCATAGTCTAAAGTCCTCTTTAGATATCTCATCACATGTTTTGCTCCAACTAGGTGAATATGTTTGGGATTCACCATGTATTGACTCAGAGTGTTTACAACAAAACATATATCTGGTCTTGTATTGTTTAAGTACATCATAGAACCAATAATCTGGTATAGGGTGGCATTGACTACTTCCGAAGTGTCATCATTCAATAGTTTCAAATTTGTTGTCATCAGAGTAGTCATAGCCTTGCAATCTATCATCCCAAATCTTTTTTAGACTTCTACTACATATTTTCCTTGGTTTAGGAAAATCTCGTCTAGATACTGCCATACTTCAAGACCTAGGAAATAGTGCATCATTCCAAGGTCTTTCATCTCAAATTCCGCAGCAAGCTTCTTCTTACATTCGTTGATGGGCTTATCTTCATCTGTGAAGAATAGATCATCTACATATAGTAGCAATATCATAAGTCCATCACCGTCAACTTTATAGTAGAGGTTGGAATCTGCTTTACTTTTGCTAAATCCTAAACTCATCAGGAATCCATCGATTCTTCCATACCATGCTCTAGGTGCTTGCTTTAACCCATACAATGCCTTCTTGATTTTACATACATGAGTTTCCAGATCATTAGTCTCGAAACCTTGCAGTTGTTCGATATGTACTTCTTCTTCTATCAAGCCATTTAGAAAGTTGTCTTTACATCCATCTGATGTAACTTCCACTTCATATTGGATGCCAAGGTAAGGATGGTTCTAATTGAGGTATACCTAACTATTGGTGCAAAGGTTTCCTCATAGTCGATTCCTTTCTTCTGGGAGAATCCGCGAGCTACGAATCTTGCCTTGTACTTTTCTATACTACCATCTGCTGAGTGTTCTGTTTTGAAGATCCATTTCGAGGGTACCACTGATTTGTCTTTTGGTCTTGGTGCTATTTCCCATACATCATTTTTTATAATGGCTTGGTATTCCTCGACCATTGCATCAACCCATTGTTTGTTGCTTTGTTGCTTCTTCAAAACATGTTGGTTCTTTATCAACGAGATCACACATCAAAGCTACGTAACTAGGGTCTAGCTTTGAATTCTTTCTTTCTCTGATGGTTCCTTCTGGGACACCATGTCTTTTTGTTTCTTCGATTATTTCATCAGCCTAGGCAGGTCTTCTCTTTTGTGAGATCATTTCACTGGGAAATTCTTTGTTAAATTTTCATATGCTAAGCTAGATCATTAGTATTTCATTTCGAATTCATAACAAAAGCATATAAACAGGATCACTGAAAGATAGACAAGCACAACCATACAAAAGGAACACAAAGATTTATCCTGGGAAAACCCTAAAGGGAAAAACCCAGCAAAAGCTTCTTCAATATAGATGCCCCAAAAAGATAAAAGGTAAAACCAACAAGGAGATCAAAGCCTGATCCTCCTCCTTCTCTAGCTACTCTTCTCTTCTCCACTAATGTGCTACACAAGTGAGAGTGTGTGCCTCAAATGAGGAGCACTACACCTCTATTTATATTCATCCGTTCACTTAAGTTAACTCATCTGTCATGTAGGCTCGAGTTAATCATGTAGGCTTGAGTTACACATGTAGGCTCAAGTAACCACACTGGGGTGCTAATGACCCACCTTTACAATTAGAGGGGACAACCTCATGACTCTTATTAGTTCTTCCGATTAGAAGCATCGAAGTACAAGATAATACAAGTGGTTCTCCCGGTAGGACCATCGGGGACCACAAAAGATACATATAGAATATTCTTCGAAGTTACAATATTTCAACACCCCCCCTTAACGAGAAGGGTATTTTACAACAACATCAACAACAACAATAGTAGGAGAGAGATAGAGGACATCATCAACATCATCAGGGTAATACATCTATAAATCATTGGAAGCTTTTCAACATTATGTAGTCTTCATCTTCAATCTTCAGTCTTCATCATCATTAATACTTTGACTGCTTCGATCAGCAACATCTTCAGCACTTTGACCTTTCAATCAGCAACATCATCTTCAGCACTTTGACCTTTCGATTAGCAACATCATCTTCAGTACTTTGTCCTTCCGATCAGCAACATCATTTTCATCATACTCTGATCTTTTGATCAGGAACATCATCATCATCATACTCTGATCTTTCAATTAGAAACATGATCATGAAAACATCATCATCATGAAAACATCATTATTATCAAAACATCAACATCATCAAAACATCAACATCATCATCATCAAAACATCAACATGATCCTTCCTTTCGGAATTACGGGATCAACATGTCTGTGGTACTCAGACGATCCTTCCCGTCGGAATTACGGGATTTAGGTCTTTACGGAGTTACTAACGATCCTTCCTTTCGGAATTATGGGATCAACACATCTGTGGAACTCAGACAATCCTTCCTATTGGAATTACGGGATCAAGTCAATGATCCTTCCTTTCGGAATTACGGGATTTAGGTCTTTACGGAGTTACTAACGATCCTTCCTTTCGGAATTACGGGATCAACACAGTTGTGGAACTCAGATAATCCTTCCTGTTGGAATTACGGGATCAAGTCTTTACGGAGCTACCAATGATCCTTCCTTTTGGAATTACGGGATTTAGGTCTTTACAGAGTTGCTAATGATCCTTCCTTTCGGAATTACGGGATCAACACATCTGAGGAACTCAGACAATCCTTCCTATTGGAATTACGGGATCAAGTCAATGATCCTTCCTTTCGGAATTACGGGATTTAGGTATTTACGGAGTTACTAAAGATCCTTCCTTTCGGAATTACGGGATCAACACAGTTGTGGAACTCAAACAATCCTTCCTATTGGAATTACGGGATCAACACATCTGTGGAGCTCAGACGATCCTTCCTTTCGGAATTACAAGATCAAGTCTTTACGGAGCTACTAACGATCCTTCCTTTCGGAATTACGGGATTTAGGTCTTTACGGAGTTGCTAACGATCCTTCCTTTCGGAATTACGGGATCAACACATCTGTGGAACTCAGACAATCCTTTCTATTGGAATTACGGGATCAATTCAATGATCCTTCCTTTCGGAATTACGGGATTTAGGTCTTTACGGAGTTACTAATGATCCTTCCTTTCGGAATTACGGGATCAACACATATGTGGAACTCAGACAATCCTTCCTCTAGGAATTATGGGATCAACACACGTTCTCAAGTACCGAAGTCACCGGATCCGTTCTGAATTGAAGTTCAAGGATGATACAATCCTACCACATTCACGGGGACCGAGATCTCCGGATACATTTTGAACCGAGGTTCAGGGATGATGCAATCCTACCACTTTCACAGGGGCCAAGACCTCCGGATACATTTTGAACCGAGGTTCAGGGATGATGCAATCCACCACTTTCATGAGGGCCGAGACGTCTGGATACATTTTGAACTGAGGTTCAGGGATGATGCAATCCACCACTTTCACGGGGGCCGAGACCTCCGGATACATTTTGAACCGAAGTTCAAGGATGATACAATCCCTCTTCATTATGGAGGACCGAGGTCGGAGGGTCACGTTTGGTGAGGTTTCCCGAGAGGGTGCAATCCCTCGGCAATCTCGAGGACCGAGGTCACCGGAGCACTTTTGGACAGATGTCCCGAGATGCTACAATCCCTCTTCATTATGGAGGACCGAGGTCGGAGGGTCACGTTTGGTGAGGTTTCCCGAGAGGGTGCAATCCCTCGGCAATCTCGAGGACCGAGGTCACCGGATCACTTTTGGACAGATGTCCCGAGATGATACAATCCCTCTTCATTCTCGAGGACCGAGGTCACCGGATCACTGTTGATTAAGTTGTCATTGATGCCAACAGTGCCTGGTCATTGATGCCAACAGTTGAGTCTTGGTGCCCCTTGTGGAGCCCCTAAGGGTTAGTGTTTGTTTTGTGGTTGTCTGTGTCAAGAGAAGACCTTTTGACTTTGCCCAAGCCCAAGTCTGAAGCCCTTGGAGGCCTTGGGACAATGGCAAAAGCCCTGATTTTCTAAGTTGGTTTATTCAAAACATCCACAAGGTCAAATGACAAAGTCCTAAATCATTAATAAAAGATTTAAAATTAATATTAAATCAAATATTAAAAGTTTTAATAAATAAAACGATTATTTATTAAAATAGCTTAATAAATATATTAAAAATAACTTTTTATTCAATATGAAAAATAATTCATTAAAATAAGGAAAAAGGTTTATTCAAATAAAATTTAACCAAGACACATTCATTAAAACAAGGAAAAGTGACATTTCCCTTTTGAACAAATTCATTAAAACCTGGAAAGATGTTTTTTTTAAAATATTATATTGCCCCTTTAAAGAGTATAAATAAAACTTCATATGTCACGAGAGGTGGAGATTAATGAAGGAACTGGAAAAAGGAAATTCGTCGTGAAAATTTTGGCTAATATTCTGAACTAGGAGTTAATCAATCCTGTGAGTACATCAAAACGGTATTCGTGCGTACATCAGCAATCTGACTGCAGAAATCGACAGTCTCTGCCATTTTGGCGGAAATGAGCTCTAGCACATGTCGCTTTTAAAGATAACACCATAGATATTCAGATCGGTTGCAGAACGAGCCTTTTCTAGTCAAATTTTGAGCTAAATTACATCAAGATCAAAGAACATTCAAGAGGTGCGAAGTTCAGTCCGGGTTATCAATATTCGAACTCTAAAGTTCAGCATATCGTTAGGCCGTCAACTTTAAGCCGATGTTTGGAAGAAAAAATGCAGGCTGTTCCGTGAAGTGTAGCTTGAGATCAGGGAAATAGGCATTTGAGATCGGAATCCCGCGGATGAAGACTGGCTGAAATCGCAAGTTGCATTGTTAAATGGCGATTTTAAGCTTATGAGTTTTACGTGGGGCTGAATGTTGACGACTTATTGAAAGTTTCAATCTTTGAAGCTTCAGTAGAGCTGAGCCGTTATTTTGAAGAGGGGAGATGATTTGTACTTCATCGAGGTAGAGGCAAGGAGCGGTTTATTACGAAAATACGAGTCTTTGGGAGATCGCAGTGTTCTTTCAATTCAACAAGTTTTTAGTAACAGCTATGATTTCATATTGCTCTGAGGCCACCACAGAAATCTTTATTTCGGGCCTGATCTCAATGAAAGTCGTGGCAACAACAGAGGTTTGAAGTTGAAATTTACGCTCTGAAATTCAGGTAATTAGAGACAGCTGCAGTCAAGGTGAACTTGTAAATCTAAGCTCTGAATTCGGGTTTACTGAGGCATGCTTCTAGTTTGATGTGGTGCGTGAAGTCAAAGTAATGAGCTCTGATTTTGCTGATTTTGAGGAGAATTTCGGGGGTGATGGTGTAGTTACAGCAGTGAAGAAAAGGAGATTTTTGTTGGATGTGAAGCAGCTGCAGAACCTTTTCTTTTTGATGTGATGTCAGCATGAATATATTTTACATTTCTTTTGATATTTCTGGGCATGTGTAATTCAGCACTATTGAGCAGAGCTCTGATTTTTTTTAGTAGATGAGGAAAGTACGAAGGTGAAGCAGCTGCAGAACCTTTTCTTTTTGATGTGATGTCAACATGAATATATTTTACATTTCTTTTGATATTTCTGGGCATGTGTAATTCAGCACTATTGAGCAGAGCTCTGATTTTTTAGTAGATGAGGAAAGTACGAAGGTGGGCAGAAGTAGCAGCAGAAGCAGTGTTGCAGAACTGAATTATTTTTGTCTATGATTTTCTGGGTTTGATTATATCAGTAGTATAATGAAGACTCCTTATCTCTGATGTTTGGGCAGCTGTATGGATATATTCTTGCATCTTGATGGACAGTATATGATTGATGTCTGAATGTTGATGATGTCTTCATAAACAGAATGAAGATACCACAGTCATGTGAATTAGTGGTTCTGAAATTACCAGAGTGTTTTGAGAGTGTGGATTTGTGATTTGAAGCAGACTTATGATAGAGATGTGACAACCTTTGACAACCCTTATCATGAATACAATGTTGATGACAGTGGTTTCCATGCTCACACAGTGAGATGCTTGACAGATTGAGTATGACAGTGATGATGTAGTAGTGATACCCTCTGCTGAAGATGACAGGCTGTATTGACTGGGTTTATTTTAGGGCTACAGAATGCTGAAAGAAATTCTCATGAAGACATGATGATGGACAAGGTATGATGATGGCTGAAGTTGATGAATGTAAAGGCATATGATGATGACGTCGTGGAGCTGTGCCTGATTATTGATTGATAGCTGTATCAACATGGTTTGATAGTTAAAAAAAAAAAAGATGAAATGATGCTCCTCGTCCAGGCTGCCTCATAATTTTCAAAATCTGAAAGTGACAATTGCCCATTGCAAAGTTCCAGGTATGCATACACAGTAACACAGAGGTATGATCAGTGATCTATATATATGTATGATGAAACACAGTAATGTGATGTGATGATGCCCACACCTATGCACAGTGAAATGTTCGGTAATGCTTAGTGATGACATATATACTAAGAAGTACACAGTGATGTGCTAGAGATGTTCACACAATGATGTGCTCAGTTTGATATGCTCAGTGATGTTTACACAGTGATACTCAGTGATGTATGATGAATACACAATGTGTGATGATATGGAATTATATAGTACAATGATGAATAGTGGTAATTAGGAGTGAGTACATTGGATCAGTTGTGCAGCATTAGCACAGGCTACTACATGTGCATTTGGTTAGACTTATATTGGCTGAGTAGTATGAGCAGTTGGTTTGACCCAGGTGGTCTGGTACACAGCTGGTTGAATTCAGATTGATTGATTCAGATGATGTGAACAACAACTTGATTGATACAGCTAGATTGCGCATGTTGATGAGTAGTGTGGAGCAGTTGTGGTGCAGTGGTCAGTGGT
>LPNX010018111.1:365964-388413 GCA_001517045.1 Pseudotsuga menziesii | reverse complement strand
TAAAAGGTAAAACCAACAAGGAGATCAAAGCCTGATCCTCCTCCTTCTCCAGCTACTCTTCTCTTCTCCACTAATGCACTACACAAGTGAGAGTGTGTGCCTCAAATGAGGAGCACTACACCTCTATTTATATTCATCCGTTCACTTAAGTTAACTCATCTGTCATGTAGGCTCAAGTTAATCATGTAGGCTCAAGTAACCACACTAGGGTGCTAATGACCCACCTTTACAATTAGAGGGGACAACCTCATGACTCTTATTAGTTCTTCCGATTAGAAGCATCGGGGTACAAGATAATACAAGTGGTTCTCCCGGTAGGACCATCGGGGACCACAAAAGATACATATAGAATATTCTTCGAAGTTACAATATTTCAACATTCTTCAGGTCTCTGAGGTTTTGTCATGTCATGATCGTCAGGAATCTAATCTTTTTCTTTGTTCCTAACTGGTTTAGGACCTTCTGCTGCTCTAGGAGTTTCATGCTCCTCTTCATCTTCCTTGTCTTTCTTTAATTTTCTGAAGGCCGTTCCCTTGTCAAAGGTGACATCTCTGCTTAATTCAATTTGACGATATCCTGGGATATAGATTCGATAAGCTTTTGATTGCTCACTATATCCTACAAACATACCCTTCTTTCCTGAAGTATCTAACTTTGATCTTTTCTCCTTGGGAATGTGTATGTATACCGAACAAGCAAATATCCATGGGTGACTTACTTCAGGCTTTTCTCTGGTAAACATCTCTTCTAGAGTTTTGTTCCCAAGGATTCTGTGGGAGATTCTATTTTGTACATATACTGTTGTTCTGGCTGCTTCTGCCCATAGGTACATAGGTAGATCTTGATCATGTATCATAGCTTTCACAGCTTCCATGATAGATCTATTCTTTCTTTCTGCCACACCATGTTGTTGTGGATTATAGGGAATGGTAAGCTCCCTCTTAATTCCATCTTCTTTGCAGTACTCATTGAATTCACTTGATGTGAATTCTCCTCCATTATCTAATCTTGAGATCTTGATCCTCTTTTCAGAGAGGTTTTCTACCAGGGCCTTAAATTCTTTGAATCTTTCAAACACTTCATCTTTCTTTTTTAGGAAATAAACCCAAGTTTTACAGGAGTAGTCATCAATAAAGGGAGCATAGTAAACATACCCGCTTAATGAAGTAGTTTGCATTGGCCCGCATATATCTGAATGAATAATATCTAAGATCCCTTTTGCTTTGTTGTCACTGTTTGGATAAGGGTTCTTAGTATTCTTTCCTTGTGCACATCCTTTACACACTCCTTCATGATCTATCTGAATCTTTAGAAAACCAGTTACAACCTTGCTCACAATTGGCAATGCTTTGTAATTTATATGAGCAAGTCTTTTGTGCCATAGCTCACATGGCTTATGTTACTAGTCATCAATGTTGAATCTATATGTCCCTTCAATCTGTAGAGTCCTCCTTCTTCAACTCCAATTACTACTGCATCATCTATAGTTTTTCCTTTTGTCCACATGAGGACTTCTCCATCCACAAAAGCAACTCTGAACCATTTCTTATTTAAGGGTGAGATAGAAAGAAGGTTCTTCTTTAGTCCTGGGACATACATGAAATCCTTCATCTTCATGGACTTTCCAGAGTCCAACTTGTATGAGGCTTCTCCCATTTCTTTGATGGGATATTGGTGATCATATCCAAGCATTACTTTGTGTGGGGACTCCTTTTGTACAAGACATGAGAGTGAGTCCTTGTAACCTGTCATGTGCTTGGAGGCACCTCTATCTACTAGCCAAGTGTCATTTCCCAGTGAGACTAATCCTGTGAGTGCAGAGATCAAGACATATTCTTCATAGGAATCTTCATTTTCTTTAGTTCTTTTCGCATATTCTTGATCATTGTCTTCAGCAGCATGGGTCTAAAATCTTTTCTTCTTCTTGACTCGTTTTGCTTTCATGGGACAGTTTATAGCAATGTGTCCCATCTTATGACAAGTGAAGCATTCATAATTTGAGAAGTCTTTCTTGGGCTTCTTAAACACTTGAGTCCTTTTGGGAGGATGGTCATAATTCTTTCTCTTGTTCTTGCCTTTGGTATGGACTGCCAAAGCTTGATCCTCATTTTCATTTAGCTTCTCTTCTCTGGCTACTATTCCTTTTTCTTCTTGCACATATTCTTTCCATAACTGTCGGAACTTGGTTAGTCTTCTTCTTGAATAAATTCCTCTGATAAAGGATTCCCAATCTCTTGGAAGACCATTCAAGGTGGTCATTACAATTTCTGCTTCTTCAACCATATCACCAATGGCTTCCAACTGCTCCTTGATTTGAGCTACTCTTGTAAAATATGATTGCATGGTTTCTGACTTTTGAGCCTTTACACTTTTGAGGTGATTCCTCAAGGTCGTCTTTCTATTGATGTTTCTTCCTTCAAATAGGTCGGATAGAGCATCAAACATTTCTGTTGGTGAGCTCCATGAGGATACTTGAGGAATCAAGTTATCTTTGATGGAGTCAGCTATGATCCTCTTAGTCTTAATCATATCCTTCTTGTATTTGGACTTAGCTTCAGCATCTTTTGGTTTTGCAACTTCCTCCTTTATAAATCCTTCTAGATCATTTTCGTCTAGGATGAGCATGATCTGATATTTCCATGCTCTGAAGTTTTCGACACCTTCAAGCTTCTCATCTAGCTTGGTACTCTTTGTCATCTTTTAACAGAATGAGAACTTCAAATGGAATTAGGATTAGTACTTGATAATTACAACTTCTGGATTACCTCCTTCGGGATGACGTAGGGTTTGATGTAGAAACCCTAATTTTCCAGTTGAGATCATTGGTAGGGATGAGTGATGGAAAATATGCGCCTCCCCAAGACGAGCTAGACTGTATCTTGCCTTTTCTGGGATTGATGATGGAGTCTCAGGAAAACTGAAGCCATAGTTCTTACCGACAACAGTGTTTGGTCCAAAACTAAAACTTCTTGGAATTCAGTTCTGTTTCCATAGAAAGATGCACTCTTCTGGGGCGAGTTGAGTGAGCTCTCTTTTTTGGTTGATCTTTTGAGGGATTTGTTCGGAGTAACAAACCCTAGATGTGTAGTGTCTCCTTTCAGGGTGGCTCTGATACCATGTTAAGTTTTCTTAATTGCTTAGATATATCTTAAAACAATTTTCACGAGTAGGATCACTGAAAGAACAACAAGCACATAAACACAAAGAACACAAAGATTTTCCTCGAGGAAACCACAAGGGACCCCGGAAAACTTCCTTAGTTTATCTCTCTTCTTTCTGGCGCACTTTTTCTTCTCTCTCTTGCAAACTTGCTTGAGTGAGTGTGTACAAATGAAGGCGAGCGCCTCCCTTTTTATATTTGTCACTTGACTTGTCCTAGGACCTAACAGGGCCAACTTGTCTAGCAAGACACCAAAAATAACATTTATTATAATGACACTTGGGTACATTTGACCCGACTTACATCCGGAGGTTTACATTGATTCTTTCAATGACTCTTACATGACCAAACTCATCTCTTGACGGAGGAATGCAATCAATACATCTGGAATATCTTCCGAAGTTACAATACTTTAACACAGTTAACAATTATAACCTACTGTATACTGCATATATATAGGTTGTTGTGCCAAGATGATATAGAGATGATTAACCCCTTTTGTACATTATGGCCTCATGATATAATATAAGACGTGTTGATGTTGTGACTATTACTCTTATTTCTTCTTACTCTCTTTATGTATGCTTGTTCTCGTATATGATTATTTGCTTATAATGCACTACTGGGAATGTCATGTAATCCCATAGATTACAACGTCCGCCAAGAAAAGAGCAAGAGAGAGATCTTAGGTCTTCCCTTAGCATTGAGTTATAACAACCATTCAATGGATCAACCTTGAGAGATAGCAAAACCCTAGAAATTTATACGAGGTTAGGCATACCCTAGAAATGGATCAACCTAACAAATGAGAGGAGGAATACCCTATTTATATGAGGTTCCCTAGTCTTTTTGAGTTTTTAGAGCGGACCTTACTAAAAGATAAAATAACTTAAAATTAGGGTTTGTCACCCACAAGATGGGGACTAAACCACAAAAGACTAAAAATAATGATAAAGTGATGCACATGACTTCAACCAAGTGGAATGTTGAGCCTAAAGGAGGATGTCATGCCCCAACTAGCCCCAACTATATGCTTGTCCCTCAACGTCCTCCTTTTTAACAAGGTAAGGATTTCTTCAATGGAAGATGTCATCATCAGTCTTGCACGAGAGACCAAGGGGGGTAATACATCAAAAGAGAGGTTCAAGTGGGCATAGATGGGGTGTGCTAAGAGTGGGTATGGAGAATGTTATGCCCCAACTAGCCCCAACTATATGCTTGTCCCTCAACGTCCTCCTTTTTAACAAGGTAAGGATTTCTTCAATGGAAGATGTCATCATCAATCTTGCACGAGAGACCAAGAGGGGTAATACATCAAAAGAGAGGTTTAAGTGGGCATAGATGGGGTGTGCTAAGAGCACGCATGGAAACCCTTACAAGCACAATCACCTCTACATAGAAATAACACAAATGTGGCTAGGATCCCCTAAGCCATGTGTCCTAATGGATCCATCCTAAGAAGCACCGAAGCACCCATCCATGGCACAAATTCCCAACATGATGGGGGAATTCCACCCATCAAGGGGTAGTCAACAAAGTCACAAGGCCAATACTCCGTGAAATGGGAACCACGAGAACTTGCCATGACTAGACCAAGGGTCTTGAGCCCCGCTAGACCAACTCTTTACATAAGAAAGCCTAGATTTACATTTAACAATGGCAAACAATCCCCTCGCTTTGGTACATCCCGAGAGGCATGTAGAAGATAATCTAGTGCGTAACAACAAGCTCCAACTGCGGGACATGTGCTCTTCTCAGGAGTGTATGAGAATCTGCTAGAATCTCCTGAAACCTGTAGACCTACACACATCTTCCGACAACTACGTCAAATGCATTGGAGGAAGACACTATTCTTGTGCCTAGTTCGAATCAAAATTAAATGCATAAAAATAACAAATGCAATGCATGGGTAAAAGTTAAAACAAATGACACATCAAAATGCTCATGCAATCTATCTACCTACACTAAGCATGGTGAGAGAAATAAATCAAGTGAAATCATACCACCAATGAAGCCACCTTAGCACATTGTTTATGCTAGGACTTCTTCCCTTGTATTTGTAAATAGTCCAAGACAAAACCATGTCAATAATGAATTGAGTAGATTTTATTACCTTCATCGGAATGGGGCTAGATGAAAAGAGGAAATCTCAAACCTGAATGTCTTCAAACTCTTTCCAACAAGCCCCCATTATTCAAACTTGGATAGGACTCGAGTACAAACCATCATCATCATGGACTTGCTTACTGATCTTTGTTCGCTGCACTAAATGACCCTCAAAATCGAGCAAGGAACCTTGCATAATGAAGTTGAGAAAATTCTGTCATGTTGTTCATAAACCTGTGTATCTATTGGTCATCATAAAAAATCTGCCAATTTTCAAAGTTACCAAGAACCGAAGGTATGAAAATTACTTGCGTTTTTCTTGATTCTAGGACGACCTTGCAAGGGTAAATAACGAAAGCAAACACTGCTAGGGAATCGACTAGCCGATTCTGATCTTTGGGAATCACTTGTAAAGATAAGGCGTTGAAATTTTGTGTGGCCAATCACATTGCATCCTTGTACCTTGTACCTTTTTAATCTTTGATTTTTACATGCATACTTTCCTTTGACTTGCATGACAATTAGATTAGAGTTGCCAATAATCTTTAAAAACTTAATACCATAATCTTTAGCTAACTCAATGTCATGCAATAGAGCTTCATACTCGGCCACATTGTTAGTACCTTCAAATTCTAGGTGGAAAGAGAAACAATGACTATCAACATAAGGAGAAGTCAATACAATACCTACACCCATACTTGATTATGAGTTGGCACTGCCAGAGTTCATCATCCAAAACTTGTTAGCATCTTCTTGAGGAGCAACATCAATAGCGAAGACTGTATAGGACTCGATATCATTTTAAAAGCTAACGATTTCATTTTCCGGATCTTCTGGGTCTTCAAAATTTACACTTCTTCATTAGAAGAATCATATGTGGGTTCTCCAACAAATTTCGAATAATCCATACCCATATCATGCTCATCAGGAAAATGCACATTATCACATCCTTGGCAACCATCATCAATAGCAAAAAGATACCCACACCTGTCATCCTAAAAAAATTGTCTTCAAAAGTAAAATAGAGAGGAAGGCTTGTCAAACCTTCATCACGAGGGGAACATGCAAAAGCATCAACTACATCTTCATCAACCATGTTTTCCACACCCTTTTGAATTGGGAAAGGTTGTTCAACAAGAGCTTGTTGATTTTCGAGAAAACCCCTTTCATGTTGTTCCACACCTTGCATAAGAACCTGTCTTTGGATGATCCAATTTGAGAATCTCTTTGCTTTTACATGACGGTAAAATATCATGGACATCCTCCTTGGAACCTCTGTGGCTCAAAAGATCAAGTACCACACTGTCATCCCTTGAAGAATCATAGACGGGAGGGCCAAGAAAGCTCCAATAATCATTGTCTTCTTCATCATGCAAAGATTTCGAAAGGCCCAACACATCATGAGAATCTTCGAAACAATGGTAAGGAGAACTTGCTATTTCCTCACTTTCTTCGATTAGGGCTTCTTGTTTTTCATGTGGTTCCTCGGATTTACTTTTCTGAGCATATTTGTCTTCATTTTCAAAAGTACCATTCGCTTCAAGCATAAGACTCAAGATGACATCTATCTTGGCTTCTTCAACAAAATCTTGGATGAAATATTCTTCAACAATGGTTTCTTCATGAGAGCTTTCTAGGGGTTGATCTTCCTCACTATCTTTGTCTTCAAGCGATGGGCTAGAAGTGTCTTCATCAATGAGATACCCAATATCCCTTCTAAAATAAGGATCCCATGTCTCACAAAAATCCTGATACAGATAAATTCTTCGAGCGGGTGAATTTCTTTCTTAGGAATCCCCTCATACCATTCGTATATGTCATCTTTCATCAAATTGAGAGACAACATGAAGATCTTCATCTTCACATCTTCATGGACCTCATTTAAATCTGAAATAGCCCACATGAATGGCATAACGTGCCAATCAACTTAATCCTCATGCCCCCGAAGTTTTGGGATGCACTTCTTCCAATCATACTTTTGTTAAAATTCCATATGTTAAGCTAGATTATCAGCATTTAATTAAATTAAATGCTGATAATCTAGCTTAACATATGGAATTTTAACAAAAGCATATAGACAAGATCACTGAAAGAAACAGTATCACAAGAACAACACAGATTTATCCTGGGAAAAACCTAAGGGCAAAAATCCAGCAAAAGTTTCCTCAATATAGATGCCCCAAAAAGATAAAAGGTAAAACCCAAAAGACTAATCCTCCTCCTTCTCCAGCTACAACTCTTTCTCTCTCTCTCTCTTATGCGCTACACAAGTGAGTGTGAGTGTGTTCAAATGAGAAGCACTTCACCTTTATTTATATTCTTCCATTCACTTAATATTAGACTTAGTTATGTAGGCTCGAGTAATCGTAATTCAGTTATGTAGGCTCGAGTAACCACAACTAGGGTACTAATGACCCAACTTACAACCGAGGGGACTTCCTCATGACTCTTATTAATTCTCCCGATTAGGAACATCCGGGTACAAAGAAATACAAGTGATTCTCCTAATAGGAGCATTGGGGACCACAAAAATATATTTAGAATATTCTTCGAAGTTACAATAATTCAACACTCCCCCTTGACGAGAAGGGTATTCTACAACATCATCAACAACAACAGTAGGAGAGAGAAGGCATCATCAGCATCATCAGGGTGATGCATCTATAAATCATTGGAAGCTTTTCATCATCTTTAACATATAGTCTTTATCTTCAATCTTCAGCAGTAGCAACACTTTGACTGCTTGATCGACATCATCATTTCGATTAGCAACATCATCATTTGAACTTTCAATCAGCATCATCATCATCATCATACTCTGAACTTTCGATCAGCATCATCATCATCATCATATTCTGAACTTTCGATCAACAACATCATCATCATCACATTCTGATCTTTCTATCAGCAGTCATTATCATCATCATCATACTTTGCTCTTTCGATCAACAACATCATCATCATCACATTTTGATCTTTCGATCAGTAACATCATCATCACACTCTGATCTTTCGATCAGGAACATCATCGTCATTAGCAACAACCTGCAATCCACAATACGAAGATGGAAGTCTTCGGATCACTTTTGGACTTAAAGTCCAGGGATGATGCAATCCCACCACATTCTCGACAACCGAAGTCATCGGATTCAATTACAGGATAATCACTCCCTATCACTTTAGGACTAAGTCCAAGGATGATGCAATCCTACCTCGTTCTCGAGTACCGAAGTCATCGGATCCGTTCTGAACAAAAGTTCAAGGATGATACAATCCTACCACGTTCTCGAGTACCGAAGTCACCGGATCCGTTTTGAACAAAAGTTCAAGGATGATACAATCCTACCACATTCTCGAGTACCGGAGTCATCAGATCCATTTTGAACAAAAGTTCAAGGATGATACAATCCTACCACATTCTCGAGGACCGAAGTCACCAGGTCCATTCTGAACAAAAGTTCAAGGATGATACAATCCTACCACATTCTCGAGGACCGAAGTCACCAGATCCGTTTTGGACAGATGTCCCGGGATGATACAATCCCTCTTCATTCTCGAGGACCGAAGTCATCGGATCACTTTAGGACAAGTGTCCAGGGATGATACAATCTCTCTGCAACATCACTGCTCCCCCTTTCGAGGAAGGTCTTTCTAAACAACACCAAACTTGTCTCGAAAGTATTCGAACTTTATCCGGGACAAAGGCTTCATCAACGCATCAGCAACTTGTTCATCAGTACTCACATACTGGAGCTTTATGACTCCCTTCTGCATCATATCTCGAATGTAGAAATACTGGACTTCTATGTGCTTCGATCTATCGTGGAACACTGGGTTCTCTGTCATCTTTATACAACTTGGTTATCACATAGAATCACGGTAGTATCCAATTCCAGCTTGAATAAACCTGACATCAGCTTCTGAAGCCATATGGATTCACAACTAGCAGAGCAAGCTGCTATATATTCTACCTCAGCCGTGCTAAGAGCAACACTGGACTGTTTCCTGCTAAACCATGAAATCATAGTAGATCCCAGACTATAACACCCACCTGATGTGCTTTTCCTGTCTGAGACACTTCTAGCCCAATCTACATCAGTATAGCCATACAGTCTTTACTCATGGCTTCCATCATAGTATAGACCAAAGTCTATAGTCCCTTTCAGATATCTCATCACATGTTTTGCAGCTATTAGGTGAACACGTCTAGGTTGAACTAGATACTGACTCAAGGTGTTCACAGCAAAACAAATGCCTGGTCTGGTATTTGTTAGATACATCAACGACCCAATAATCTGTTTGTATTGAGTCACATCCACTAACTCTGACGAGTCATCAGCTAACAACTTCAGGTTGGAATCCATGGGTGTGGCCATGGCTTTGCATTCCAACATATCGAATCTTTTCAATATCTCTACTGCATACTTTCCCTGGTTGAGAAAGATTCCTTTTGAACTTTGCCATACTTCCAGATCTAGGAAATAATGCATTAACCCAAGGTCTTTCATCTCAAATTCTTCGGCGAGTTTCTTCTTGCTATCCACAATCTGTTTCTCATTCCCTGTCAGAAATAAATCATCCACATATAGTAATAGTATGACAGGTTCGTCTTCTATAACCTTGAAGTAAAGGTTAGGATCGGCTTTACTCTTGGTAAAGCCCATGCTCGTCAAGAAACTATCTATCCTTCCATACCAAGCTCTGGGAGCTTGCTTCAGGCCATACAGGGCCTTCTTCAACTTGCATACGTGAGTCTTTTTGTTTTCAACTTCAAATCCTTGTGGTTGTTCTATGTATACTTCTTCTTCAATCACACCATTCAGGAAGGCTGTCTTCACATCCATTTGGTGTAAGTCCCACTTCATAATGGATGCTGTTGATGAAATTGTCAATGATGCCAACATGGACTTGCAATGGCTCCACAAGATGTCATTGATGCCACCAAGTCCCACCTGCAGTGCCTAGACCCACAAGTTGGTCATGAAGCCCTCACACACTTAGATGTGTCATTTGATGTTTCTGGAGCCCCACTGCATGCACTTGATGTAGACCTTGATGAAATTGTACCCTTGAAGATGTCCTTCAAGCCCTTGAAGTCATTGTAGCTCTAGAAGAAGGTTGATGATGATGTATGGTCTCCCTTGTGGTTAAATGGCATGATGAAGCACACCCTTGCATATGGTGGCTTGGGTCTTGAACCCACACATATGGAGGAGCTTTTGGACATTCCTGATGACATGATGGCACTTCAATGAAGACATGGCAAGAAGGACATGACCATGAAGAACATGGCACTAGGACACTTGCTTGCATGTTATGGGACACTTGCTTGTTCTTGATGATGACCAAGCCCACCTTGAAGATGATACCAACTTATTTGAAGAAGCCCACGTAAGGACACCTAAGTCGGCTCCATCAAAGTATTAATATTTAATTTAAAACTTTAAATTGCTGAGTCGGCTCCAAAGTCAAATTAAAAATAGCAGGTCGACTCCAAAAGATTAAAAAAAATAATACTATTTTATCAGGTCGGCTCCCTAAAATATGGGTGAAAATTAGTATAAATAGAGCACAAGTGCTCTCATTTGATTGTGAAATTTTTTGGATGGATAAGTAGCTCTGAATTTCGGAGGTCTCTGAGGCAACTTTTGAAGGAACAGCAGTCAATGGTCTATAACAGACCCGAATTTTACAACATCATTTTTTATTTTTATTCTTGGTGGAATTTCGGGATCTGAGGTCAAACCAATGAAGAAAATTTGGGTGAGGAACAGACCCGAAATTAGCAGCAGTAGGAGCAGCCAATGAAGTTTTGCAGCAGTTGGTTTTGCTCTTATAGCCCTAATTCTGGAAACGACAGTTATAGCTGAGGAATCTTTTTGGGGTTTGTTTGTACCAAAATTTGAGCAGAGATACGAGGATAAACTCTTTCTCTCACACTCTAACAGAAGTCCAACGAATGTGAAAAAAAAAAAGAAGCTTGCTAGAACTCGTGGACTGAGGGTTTGCATTGTAGAGACAACAGTGCATTTGAAGAAGGAAGAATTCATGGTCTGAAGTGAATAAGGGATCCGATGACTCTACCCTAGTAGGGGGTTTAGAAGTGAGGAGAAGCCTAAGGAGTTTTTGTCTCGGTAATGAAGTAAATTCCAACAGTCTGAATTTTACACAGTCCGAGGTTGAGTTAAATGCACAATACATAGTCATGATATGCCATGATATGATACAGACCCTGATGATGATTATGATGCACACAATTTTTGAAGCCTAACTGGAGTGACTGAGGCAAAGCTCGCTGAACTATTGGGAGTTCCTGTGAGTGGCTGAGGCAGCAGATAGAAGCTCGAATTTCCACAGAGATTGAACAGTCTGAGTTGTCAACAGAAGAATTCCTCAGGGCTTTGACAGTCCATTATCGTTTGGATGATTGATATGATGATGCCCTACTTACTATGATGCTCATTCCACTACCTTGCTGCTGATGAAGATGCATGTACAATAATGTACAAACAGTAACATAAACAGTGAGCAGCAGTTTTGAAGAAAGTTTTCAGCCTGTCTTTGACTGAGATGAATGATGACTGAAGGTAAGCAAATACGATCTGTTGATGGACCCTTATGTAAGGTATGTACAGTGATGTTTACTTAATGAAATCAATGGTGTATTGTATGATAATGTGGGATGACAATGAAGAGGAGAAGTGATCTCTCTAGGATACACATAGATCTTGGTATACAGAGATCTTAAAGAAGCATCCTCAGTTAGTGGGAAGATCTCAGTTGAGTATGAATATCCAAATAATTTGGAAGTGACAGTTATCATAGAATACTTGAATTAGTGTTCTAATTCACTGAAATCACAAGACATGTCTCTAATCTCAAGGTATGTTCAATTTATTTATTCCTGCTGAGATTGTACATTTCACACAGAAATTGCAGAGTCCAGTTTTGGTGAAGTTCTTAAATTGAAAGGGTATGCCCTTTTTGTAGTGACTGCAAAAGTCACAGGCTAATTTGATGCATCAATAAAGTCTCAATTGATTGTAGAACAATGAGATACCAATAATCATTTCTTGTAAAGATAGCAGGTATATCTATTGTGGTCAAGCCTTGAGATCGCAGAAATTGAGATGAGTGAAGAGATCATAATGTTTTATGATTAAAAATTGTTACATGAATGAAGACTTGCAGACATATAGGTCACTAAGGTCAATAATCAGATTGGTTGCTGATCAAAATAATTGATGTGGTGCATCAGTTTTTGAAAATAAACCCAGGGTTAAACAATATTTTGAGCACGGCAAATAAAGTAAGCCAATGACAGCGCTAAAGGGATGTAACTACCAGTTTTGAAATAATTCTCCTGTATATGAAAGTTTTGGTGAGATAGTCTTGGTACTTGTTGCCGCCTAATTCACACTTTAAGGAATAGGAAAGTCACAACCTGCTATGTGTGTCCTTGGGGGCAAGCGAGAGCTGGGGACCACTGTCACCACAGTCCACAACTCCTCCGTTTAGGCAAGATCCCAACAGAGCCAAGGGGGGAAGTCCCTACGGAAGACTAAGTTCCAGTTTTATTAATTAATTGCAAGTTAATTAAAGGGATTTTTTATTAAGATTGAGGCTAAGGTTTTGAGAGATGACAGTCAAACCAATGCAAGATGCAATATTTAAATGACAGTCAATCCTTTTATTTATAACCAGTGCCTAAAGAATGGAGTCAGAGAATGCAACTTTCAATGGATGCAGTCTTAAGTTAATTATCCCACAGGTTAAGTTGTCTAACAAATGAGATGAATAAACAAATAAATGATACAATAATGCATTAAGATATCTAAGCAATGTACAGATAATCTAAATTTATCAGTATAAACAAATCAAGTAAAATAGTTACAGTTTAAACAAATATGAACCAGATTTACAAGTTATAGACAAGAGATAGCAGAAGGAAAATGCCTTAAATGAAATTTATCAAACCAACAGTAAATGAAAAATGGAAAGACTTTTAAGTTGAATTACTTGAAGCAGTTAAACAAATGTTATGCATTCACCACATAAACGATTGCAGAACTGGAAGTAAATGAAACTGAAAAGTAAATGAGACTGAAAGTAAAGTGTTGGAGTGGAAGTGCGCTAAAATGAAAGAATGTTATAGAACCGGTTTTGCAATGTCTCTTGGTTTATTTTAGGTAGATTTTATTAAGATTTTTCCTCTTGAAATTTAGTTTTCGAACCAGTGGTGTGACTACCCCAATCCAGTATTTCTCAAGTCAAAGAGGGAATGCTGTTGCGCTCAACAAAGTGGGAGCAAAGCCTACCCATAGTTCACAGGTCAAACCCCAATGGTCTGGTGCTCAACAAGTGGGACGTAGAACGACTAGAGACCCCCCACGGTCTTCTACCCCAAGTCGCCTCCGAGGTCACTGTTTTTAATCAACAGGAAAAACAGCTAGATGGATGCCTATTAAACTAAGACTCCTCTATCCCCTGTCGTATCTCGCGAGTACCCCGAAGGGTGATAACTGAGTAGAGAAACAGAAAATAGTGAAGTTGTTGTTGGTTAATTTTAGAGGGTAAATTTTAGTCTTGATGATTAGCATACAAGGTTAATTTTAAATTATCAACAAGATCAACCAAGCGGTATCCCTTATGGGAGATGCTGGTACTTGATCTTGGACTGAAAAATGAAATGTGAAAGATTGTAGCAGAAAAAGGAAGTTGTTCTAATTAAAGTAAGCCCCCACTTCTCCTGCTTTTCATACCCAACTTGAAGTCCCTAAAGGGAGATGACAAGTGGATAGAGGATACACAGGATAGGTGGGTTGTATGATTACCCCTTTAACCGAAAATGAAACTTGAAAGGAAAATACAACTAGCTAAAACAATATCCTAACCACACAACAATCTCTGTGACATAGATGGTGGTCTGTCACAGAGATAGTGGGTAAACAGAAATAAATAAAAAAATATGCTTAAACTAACCTCACTTCAATCTCTGTTACAGAGATGGTGGTCTGTAACGGAGATAGGTGGGAAACAGAAGTAAAAAAGACTAAAATAACCTCACTTCAATCTCTGTTACAGAGATGGTGGTCTGTAACAGAGATAGGTGGGTAAACAGAGATAAAACTAGTTATCTACTTCCTACTCTACTTCCTAATCTATTTACATATAGATTACAAAATGCTTTATGAACTTTTGTAGAATACCCCAAGAGAACTTCTCATTGGGGTTTACAAATATCAGAAAAAAATGGAGAGAAGAGTGAGGGTTTGAACCCCTTTTGGAACCGATTGAAGGTTGAGGTATTTCTGGGCCAATTTGGGCAACACCTCCCCTTCACCTGTGTAAAACTTGTCACAAACCAGCAAGCTTTACTTGCTGGAAATCACAGAAAACTCAAAAAAATTTGTTAGAAAAATTAGTCCCAAAAATCTCCAAAAAAAGGGTAAAAATCTTAGTGAAAAGATAACAGAAATATGATGTTTAGAGGGCTGAAAACTGAGTTTCCAGCCACCTAAATGATGTTAAAACAATAGATCTGAAGTATTGAACTAATATACTAAGGGTTGGGGCCTTAAAACCAAGGTTTTTATCACTATACAATGATAAAAATTGAGTTTTAAAACCCTCGTAAGCAAAAGTGCGAAAATAGAAAATAGAATTATAACCAATGGAGAAAGATGCTCTTTTGTTCTAGATCCCTGCAAATAAACTTATGAGAGCTGCAAAATGTAAGCAAAGAGGTGAGCACCCAATAAATCTACCAAAATACTTTGATAAATCCTATTGAAAACCCACAAATGGAAGCAGAAATACTTCTACTTGCAAATCTCTCCACAAAATACTTTGTGGAGAGCTATCTATAAGCTAATACAAATGCAAATCAAATAAATGTATAAAGCAAGTTACCTCACAAAGGATGCATGAAATGTAGAAGAGAGACACCAAGAATTCCTCCAAAGATTTGTTGTATTAAGCCCAACTAGGGAAAGAACATTACAATAGCCAAAGAAGCTTGAGAGAATATGGAGTAATTTCTGCAGCATAACAATAGCATGAGAGAAGTTGTGAAATGAGGGAGTGAGACCCTCATTATATAGTTGAGGAGCAACCCCAACCCCTTGAAGATCAACGGCCAAGATTAGATCTAGATCTAGATTTAGATTAGATCTCCACCACTAGATCTAGGTATTTGACTTTGCACCCATCTCAACCATTTTACACCCTTAGATTACTTTTCAATCCATGGCTTAGATGCTTGATCCATGTCTTAATCAATCCACACCCTTAGATCTAGGGTTTTGACCAAAAACGCCCCCTTAGATCACTTTGTGGTTTTAAATGTGGGCCCAACCAATCTAGGCGCCCCTCCAAATGTGGCGACCTCCTCCAAAAGTAGACGCCTCCATCTTTAACTAGCGCCCTCCATCTTTCATGTGACGCCCTCTAAATGTGGGAGCGCCCTCCTTAATGTGGTAGCGCCTCACTATTATGATAGCGCCCCTCTATTATGGTGACGCCTCCTCTATCTTCATGTGACGCCTCCATTTGGGGTTTTTTTTTTATGTATGCGCCCCTTTTAGTGGAGCTTCTCCAATCTAGCGCCCCCTTTTATCTATGGTAGCACCCTCATTATATGCATGCGCCCCCCTTTTATGGTGGGTTTCACACTAGCGCCATCTTTAGTGAGGGTTTTCCACTTGAAATGACTCTAAACTTGGCCTTGACTTTGGCCTTTTGCTCCAAAATGAAGATTTAACCTTTAGACTTAGGCTAAATACTAATTCACCTTAGATTTAATTTTTCAATTTAATTTTTAAAATTTTTCCCATTTTGACTTAGGAAAAATTAAAAATAAACTTGAAAAAATTATATCTTGGCCATGGGGGGTTGGAAAAATTTGAAATAAATTTTCCTAGGCTTAACAACCCGCAAACAAAATTATCATGGCATTTTTTGATTTTTTCCTTCAAAATCAAATAATATGAATTTTTGACTTAGGGAAATTAATTAATTCCCTAGGAAAAAATAGACCTTGCTTAGCCAAAAATGGTCTATCTCCTCAACCCCTTATCAGAATGACATGGGACTCGAAGCAGTGGCTTAGGGGGTTTCATAGCAATTTACCTTGCATTCATAGCCCCTATTACAAAGTGCCAGTGCTTGAGCAATTACATTATTACATCAAAACTCAGTTAATTAACTACCAAGGGGTGAAATTAATTAACTAGAAAAATAAATAAAAATACAACAACATAACGAAACTCCGCAAGACTCTATACAAATGTCTAGCATGGTCATGAACAACATTTTGAACCCTTAGCCACCCCATGGACTTGACTGGTAGAACGCCCGTCACCACTTTAGAGGATTTTGAGTGAAAAACCAAACCAATTAAAATCGTTTAAACAACAAGATTAATTGGAAAGGGAAAAAACACTCGATGAGGGGACTTTCCTAACAACCAGTTCCATGGTGTGGCATCCATATCATATGACCCACACTAGCACATATAATTACATTAATTTTCCCACGCAGGGGAGCGGACATTTCGTTTTACAAAGGGGCAATTGCCCTGCAGAAGTGAAAAATCCTCAGATTTTTCCAAGGTACAATTTGTACAATTATGTACACTTCATGTACATGGAGTTGCCACCTAGTCGAAATAGGTGGGCAACATCTGGCTTCAACTAGGGGACATGTGTTCGATCATCGGAGAGCATATGAGAACTCTAGAATCCTGCAACCACAAATTTCTCACCAATAACCAACATAAGACCTCCAGCAAAACCAATAAATAAACAATAAACAATATAAATAAACGAAATTGCTATACAAAATGAAATAGACATAAACAATAAACGAATGAAATAATACAAAACTTTCAAAAATACAAGGGAAAAGGGTTAGAGATACGTTACAAAGGGTGTCCCTTTGGACACCGTGTTGACTCTATGTGTAATAAAACTTGAGTTGTTGACCATTCCTTGGAATGTTCAATGGCTCACCATACAAGTGACTCAGGTTGAAAGAATTTGGACCTGCAGCTGATCTGATCACATAAGGGCCTAACCATAGGCTGTCAAATTTCCCATGCTTCCCTGGCTTTTCTCTGCCTTTGTCCCATAGGACAACTGTATCCCCCACTTTGAAGTCTCTCTGTTTAGCTGACTTGTCAAAGGCTTTCTTTGTCTTTTCCTGACCCTTAAAGTTTTGGTCATAAGATTTTCTCCTTATTTCATCCAACTCCACTAATTGATTTACTTTGTTTTGAAGTGCAGACTCTTCTATGTCAAACTCTCGGAGCAACTGATACACTGGCAGGGTAAGGTGAACTGGTAGCTGAGCTTCTAAACCATAGACTAATTCAAAAGGACTCTTGCCTGTAGATGCTTTCTTTGTTATTCTATCAGCCCATAAAGCATATTTTATTTTACTGTCCCAAGACCTTTTGTTTTCCCCAACAATTTTTTTGACTATGGTCATTAGATTTTTGTTACTAGATTCTGCTTGACCATTTCCTTGACGATAATAATCTGATGCATGAGATAAAACTATGCCATACTTCAAACAAAATGCAGACATTTCTGCTGAACAAAAGGCTTTAGCATTATCTGTTACTATCTTTGAAGGCACTCCAAATCTTGTTATTATCCTATCTTCAAGAAAATCCATGATTACTTTTTCATTCGCTGATTTAGTGGGAATGGCTTCAACCCATTTAGTAAAGTAATCTGTAGCTGTTATAATCCATGAAAATCCATTACTTGAATTATCCTTAAACTTCCCTATGAAGTCTAAACCCCACTGTTGAAAAGGTGCTTCTACAACAACTGGCTGAAGGGGAAGGGCAGCTAACTTCTGTTTTCCAGTGAACAATTGACAAGGTTCACATTTCCTCACAAACTGATGCACATCTGAAAATATGGTGGGCCAATAATATCCAGCTCTAAGAATCCTATGGGTGGTGGTTCTAGCAGCAAAGTGACCACCACAAAAACCATTATGAAAGTCATCCATCGGTTTTTTAGATTCATTCTCGTTCACACATCTAAGGATAATCCCATCTGGATTTCTCCATCCTAAACCATCTTCAATTAAGATATACTTGGATGCTTTGAGCCTTAAGGCTCTTCTCTTATGACCAATAAGGTTACTTGGGCAAGTCAAGTTTTTAAGATAAAAAATAATATCATAATACCATTCAACTTGCTCAAGCTTTAGCAAATCCGGGGATGATTCTGGAACACCAATCTCACAAACCATATTCTGATCAACCAAACCTAAAGCCTTCTCATTACTTTCTGTCAACATCTTAGCTAATCCTTGTCCTTTGATTAATTTAGTGGGCCTGATTTCTAAATCATATTCCTGAATTTTAGCAACCCATCTACTTCTTGGACCTAGGCCTTCTTCTTGAGTTAACACATCTTTAATTGCTGTATTAGGAACATACCCAATTACTTTGGCATACCCTATGAAAATCCTGAAATGCTTAAGAGATTTTACCAAGGCATAAGCCTGTTTTTCTATTATATGATACTTTAATTTTGAATCTCTTAAGATTTTGCTCATGTATGCTATGGGTTGTTCTTGACCTTGGTCATTTTTCTGTAATAAAACACCAGCAATGGTGTCTTCAGATGCAAAGGAGAAAAGATAGAATTCTTTAGTGTAATCTGGGTTGATTAATACGGGAGCTTGACCACATGCATCTTTTATTTGCTGGAAAGCTCTTTTTACTGTTTCATCCCATTGAAACTTGACATCATTTCTAAGTAACTTATTCAAAGGCTTAGTTACTTCTGCTAGATTAGGAATAAATCTCCTAAGGAAATTAATTGTACCAAAGAAGGATTGGAGGCCCTTCTTTGTATTAGGCAAGGGGAGTTTAGCAATGGCTGCAACTCTTTCTGGATCTATTTTGACACCTTCTTTGCAAATTATGTGACCCAGTAATTTCCCCTCAGTAACCCCAAAAACTGACTTGGCTGGATTTAAAGAGATCCCAAATTCTCTGCATCTTTCAAAAACCTGTTTTAAATGCCCTATGTGACTTTTCCCATCCTTAGAAAAAACTGTTAGATCATTTTGATAAATTTCAATAATTTTCCCAATTAAACCTCTGAAAGCATAGTCCATTGCTCTTTGAAAAGTAGCTCCAGCATTAGATAAACCGAAAGGCATTCTTATATATTCAAAGGTTCCCCAAGGAGTTGTAAAAGTTGTTTTGTGCCTATCTTCTTCACTGACTCTGACTTGGTTATAACCAGAAAAACCATCAAGCATTGAAATCATACCAGATCCTGTTACTCTTTGCAATAAAGTTTCCATTTTAGGGAGGGGATAAATATCTTTCATGCACACAATATTTAGATTTCTGAAGTCCACACACAACCTGATTTGACCATTCTTCTTTCTAACCACTACCAAATTGGAGCACCAAGCAGAATGTTTAGTGTGGGCTATTATTCCAGCTTTCAACATCTTTTGAAGTTCTTGTTGTACTAAGGGGGCCAACTTAGGATTTATTTGCCGAAGTTTCTGTCTAAATGGTTTGGCTTCTTCTTTAAGTGGAATAGTGTGCTGAATCACATCTTCCTTATAGACTTTAAGCTCGTCATATGTGAAGGCCAAAACATCCCTATATTCCCTTAGTAAATTAATACTCTGTTCTCTTTCATCTTTGGGTGTTGATTTCCCAATTTTAACCATCCTAGGTTCTTCCTTTGTGCCTATGTTTAACTCTATGAAATCACTTGGCTTTGTACCTGATTCTTCTTTAGGTTTATGGCCATCTTCTCTATCAAATGCCCTTTCTAAAGACACAACTTTCCTAGGGGCTGGATTAAGCTTTTGACTTTCTTCTGCATAATAACAACCTTCTTCCTCTTCACTAATGTGAAAGTCAGCAAATTCTCCTATATTACTCAAAAACTTAATCACTTGTTTATCATCATTAAAGACCTGCCAATTATTTACATTATCTGGAACTGAAGGCCTGAAGATAACTTCCATTTTAACTTCTTCATCTACTAACTCTGGTGATCTCTGAAAGGTGGAAGCAGCAACTGCAAGTCTATCTGCCTTAACATTAAATTCTCTAGGAATTGCAATAAATTCTATGTGATCAAAGCATGGAATCAGATCCAAAATTGCATCCCTATATCTTCTTAACCTTTCTGATTTGCAAGCAAGCTGTTTATTAACCTGTGAAATGATTAAATCTGAATCACCTTTGACTTCTAACTTCTTGATACCCTTATCTTTACACACCTCTAAACCAAGGAGCAAGGCCTCATACTCAGCCACATTGTTGGTGGCATTAAATTCTAGTCTATAGGAAAAATTGAATTCTTTATGAGAAGGGGATTCAATAACTATGCCTGCACCTTTACCCGCTCTAGAGAAAGCCCCATCAAAGTGCATATGCCAAATTTGATTAACTCTTTCATCTTCACTTGATTCTTCAATAGATCCCAAAGAGTTAGCCAAAATTGCATAATTTCCCAAGTCATAAGTTTTATACTTTAATTCATTGCTTGGATTTCTTGGGTCTTCTACATGGTGTCTCATCTCCAACTTTCGATTCAATCTAACAAAATTCCCTTCAGGAGTTGGAATGGTGGCATAAGTCAAGTCCATTTGAATATTTCCTGCTAAGTCTGCTCCAGTTTTTCTTGAGAGTAACATACCCCAAGCATTTGGGACATCTATCACTACTATGTCCATTTCTATTTGAATGTCTGGAAAAGCTGCTAAGTGTACTTGTAAGCCTTTAATTAAACCACACACTTCAATCATCTTACTATCCATTGCACAAATGTTATGATAAGGCCTTGAGATCCTTAAATTTAATTGTTCCATAACTTTTTTAGTCATCACATTTGAGCTAGCCCCTGAATCTAACATGCAGTTGTGTAGAACATGATTGTTTACTAACAACGAGAGGAAGAATGGCTGGTTCTTTTCATTTCCTTTGTCCATACTCTGAAGAATGACAGGTGCATCATGGTAGGCTATGGCTTTATCAACATTATTCTGATAAGGTTCTTCTATAGCTTTGAGTAATTTTCCCTTTTGATAAGGGATCTTCATAATTTCTGCTACAGGAACCAACATCTTAGCATTATTTAACCAACCTCCTAGATCAATGTTTAATTGTGTATTAGGAGCAATTGAAATAGGAGGGGGAGGAGGTACCTTAGGAACATTGGTTGGAGTCCTTTCTTGACTTTGATTTTTCTTACCATTTCTTTGGTAAGTCATTCCTCTATACCTAGAGAAATCTGACACTTGCTGCTCACTAGGCTTAGGGCCAAAAGCTGCTTCTGCTACTTCATTTATTGATTCAACACTTTGACTATTCTCAACTAGATCCATCCATTCATACATGCCAATATCATACTTCTGCCCACACATGTTCACTTGTTCATTCTCTGTTTTTTCATTCATTTTATCATTTATGATTTGCAAAAAGACTTGACAAGTGTTTTCTTCATGAAAATCTCCACAAGGCCTACAATATGGAATAGCTTGATGGTCAACCACATTGGTGGACTCGAGAGGATTAGGGGGCCTTTGATCTTGAGGTGGGGGCCGTCTTTGGTTTTGCCACCTATCATTTGGCTTGTTTGGATAGAAATTATTTCCTCTATTTCTTTCCAAGGAAACTATCTTGTTTTGTAATGCTGTCTGGTTTGCCTGCATGGCAGCTAGCTGATTAGCATGATTCAATTCCATTTGCTTAATCAATTGGGTGAGCTTATCTATGGAGTCACCTTGAGGTTCCTGGTTTTCAAACTTAACTTTTTTTACTTCATTAGCCTTTGAAGAACTACCCCTTGAAAACCCAAGAATATTAGATTTACCAGCAGCTTGCATGTTTTTATCTATCTTGATAGCTTTTTCTTGTGCATCCTTAAGATTTGCAGGTTCCTTATCCCTTATTTGATATTTCATTTCTCATTCAAATGCTTGGATGTTATAAATGAAGAGAGATGCTTCTTGGGGCTTGATGTCTGCAGGAATGCTTTTTACTAAGTCATTAAACCTTTTATTAAATTCTTCCATGGTCTCATTCTCTTGCTTATGACTAGTATGCAAGGCTGCCAACAAGAAATGGTTATCCCTTCTATCACCCCATCTATCATTGAAGGCTTCAATGATTTCCTTGATAG
>LPNX010018111.1:336374-363803 GCA_001517045.1 Pseudotsuga menziesii | reverse complement strand
AAGGATGCATGAAATGTAGAAGAGAGACACCAAGAATTCCTCCAAAGATTTGTTGTATTAAGCCCAACTAGGGCAAGAACATTACAATAGCCAAAGAAGCTTGAGAGAATCTGAGAGGAGAATATGGAGTAATTTCAGCAGCATAACAATAGCATGAGAGAAGTTGTGAAATGAGGGAGTGAGACCCTCATTATATAGTTGAGGAGCAACCCCAACCCCTTGAAGATCAACGGCCAAGATTAGATCTAGATTTAGATTAGATCTCCACCACTAGATCTAGGTATTTGACTTTGCACCCATCTCAACCATTCTACACCCTTAGATTACTTTTCAATCCATGGCTTAGGTGCTTTATCCATGTCTTAATCAATCCACACCCTTAGATCTAGGGTTTGGACCAAAAACGCCCCCTTAGATCACTTTGTGGTTTTAAATGTGGGCCCAACCAAGCTAGGCGCCCCTCCAAATGTGGCGACCTCCTCCAAAAGTAGACGCCTCCATCTTTAACTAGCGCCCTCCATCTTTCATGTGACGCCCTCTAAATGTGGGAGCGCCCTCCTTAATGTGGTAGCGCCTCACTATTATGATAGCGCCCCTCTATTATGGTGACGCCTCCTCTATCTTCATGTGACGCCTCCATTTGGGTTTTTTTTTTATGTATGCGCCCCTTTTAGTGGAGCTTCTCCAATCTAGCGTCCCCTTTTATCTATGGTAGCGCCCTCATTATATGCATGCGCCCCCCTTTTATGGTGGTTTTCACACTAGCGCCATCTTTAGTGAGGGTTTTCCACTTGAAATGACTCTAAACTTGGCCTTGACTTTGGCCTTTTGCTCCAAAATGAAGATTTAACCTTTAGACTTAGGCTAAATACTAATTCACCTTAGATTTAATTTTTCAATTTAATTTTTAAAATTTTTCCCATTTTGACTTGGGAAAAGTTAAAAATAAACGTGAAAAAATTATATCTTGGCCATGGGGGGGTGGAAAAATTTGAAATAAATTTTCCTAGGCTTAACAACCCCCAAACAAAATTACCATGGCATTATTTGATTTTTTTCTTCAAAATCAAATACTATGAATTTTTGACTTAGGGAAATTAATTAATTCCCTAGGAAAAAATAGACCTTGCTTAGCCAAAAATGGTCTATCTCCTCAACCCCTTATCAGAATGACATGGGACTCGAAGCAGTGGCTTAGGGGATTTCATAGCAATTTACCTTGCATTCATAGCCCCTATTACAAAGTGCCAGTGCTTGAGCAATTACATTATTACATCAAAACTCAGTTAATTAACCACCAAGGGGTGAAATTAATTAACTAGAAAAATAAATAAAAATACAACAACATAACGAAACTCCGCAAGACTCTATACAAATGTCTAGCATGGTTGTGAACAACATTTTGAACCTTTAGCCACCCCATGGACTTGACTGGTAGAACGCCCGTCACCACTTTGGAGGATTTTGAGTGAAAAACCAAACCAATTAAAATCGTTTAAACAACAAGATTAATTGGAAAGGGAAAAAACACTCGATGAGGGGACTTCCCTAACAACCAGTTCCATGGTGTGGCATCCATATCATATGACCCACACTAGCACATATAATTACATTAATTTTCCCACACAGGGGAGTGGACATTTCGTTTTACAAAGGGGCAATTGCCCTGCAGAAATGAAAAATCCTCAGATTTTTCCAAGGTACAATTTGTACAATTATGTACACTTCATGTACATGGAGTTGCCACTTAGTCGAAATAGGTGGGCAACAGTACTCAGTTAAGTAATTGAGAATGTTATACTAATTCTTGAAGTTGGTTTAAAAATGTGAAAAATGTTCTATGTGAACTGACTTGTTCTCAGCAGTACTGAGTCTGGTTTGAAGGTCATCTTCAACATCATTTGCAGCCCAAGTTTTAAGAGTGGCATACACAACCTGATATGAAACTGATCAGTGGAAAGCACAATGCAAATTGATGCCCAGTCAAAGATCGTGAAGACCTGAGCAGACCTTGAGAGCAGACTTTGTTGAAGTGATAAGTGATGCAGCAGTTACAACATCTTTATGTGACAGCTTGATAGTGACCTACATTGACTTGACAAGATAGTGACAGCCATTCATATGACACTGTCAGTAGTCTGATATGATATGACAAATGATAGTGACAGGTTGATGACATTGACAGTGCTTACCCAGTGAGATGCTTGACAGATTGAATTTGACATGTGGATTGATGAGGCTTCTTGAGCAGAGGTTAATGAGTAGAGATTGACCAGAGATTCATGAGCAGCAATGTGCAAATGAACAAGATGAATGATGAGCAGTGTTATAGCAGAATTGATGTGATGAGCAGCGTTGATGTGGCAGAGATTTCTTGTGTGACACAAGTATACTGTATTGTAAAAGCAAGCTTGTCTTGCTTTTGAGGTTAGGACACCTCAAACCCTTCTTAGCAGGGTCTAAGAAAACTAGGCAGGGTCCTGGATGCAGAGTAGGTGCTCTACACATCAGTAGGTGCTGATTTTACCTAACGGTTGTAGTCGGACCAAAACTAATACAAAAAGATTACAAAATTATATGGTGTTGTGTTCTTTTATGTTATGGTTCTTGATGATTTAAATGCTTATGCTATGTGAATGATGAAGTGAAATGAAATGATTATGAGATTAATGGAATGATGAATTGGTAGTTAATTGTGACAAGTTAAGAAAAGCTGTAAAATTGCTTTACACTGATTCACCCCCCCTCTCAGTGTCTAACAGATGCAAGTGCCATGATAGTTCTAATTGAAGTATACCGTGCTACTGGAGCAAATGTCTCTTCATAATCAATTCCCTCTTTTTGAGAGAAACCTTTGGCCACAAATCTTCCTTTATACTTTTCGATACTTCCGTCAGCTGCATGTTTTATCTTGTAGATCAATTTGGAGGATACTACACTCTTTCCTTCTGGTTTGGGAACTATATCCCATACATCATTCTTCATTATTGACTGGTATTCTTCAGTCATTGCTTCTACCCATTCTTTCTTCTGTACCGCTTCTTCATAGTTTGTAGGTTCTTGATCCGCCAGATCACACATCAAAGCCACATAGTTGGAAAATGGCTTAGGCTTCTTGCTTATCCTTGTGGAGCCTTCAGGAGCTCCATATCTTTCTGCTTTGTGTATAATTTCTCTTGCCCAATCAGGATTTATCTTTCGTGACATCTCCATCGTAGGAGGTTCTTGTGGTTCTGTCATATCATGTTCTTCAGGTACTTCATCTTCAGGGAGGGATGTATTCTTGACATTTCTGGGAGGTACATCTTCCTCATATACTTCTTCATGTTGACATTTTCTGGATCTCTTGAGAGCTACTATTTCATCAAATGTTACATCTCTACTGATTTCCATGCGATGGAATCCATGAATGTAAATTCTGAATGCCTTGGACACTTCACAATGTCCAACAAACATTCCCTTCTTTTCGGAAGGGTCCACCTTGGTTCTTTTCTCTTTTGGTATATGAACATATACAGGACAACCAAATATCTTGAGGTGACTTACCTCGGGCTTCTTTTCCGTGAACATCTCTTTTGGAGTCTTGAATCCAAGAGCACCATGAGATATTCTATTATGTACGTAGACAGCAGTTCTTGCTGCTTCTGCCCATAGATGCATTAGAAGATCTTGATCATATATCATTGTCTTCACTGCCTCCATGATGGTTCTGTTCTTTCTTTCCGCAACACCATTTTGTTGAGGATTGTAGGGAGTGGTTAGTTCCCTTTTGATTCTAAGATCTTTACAGAAGGCTTCAAACTCTTTTGAAGTATACTCTTCGCCATTGTTTGATCGGAGTGTCTTGATTCTCTTGTCTAAAAGATTCTCTATCAAGGCTTTGAATTTCTTGAATTTCTCAAATACTTCGCTCTTTGCTTTCAAGAAGTAAATCCATGTCTTTCTTGAATAGTCATCAATAAAGGTAATATAATATTCGAAACCACATAAAGATGTGGAGGACATTGGACCACACACATCTGAATGAATCAATTCTAACGTACCTTTTGTTTTTGTTTCGCTCTTCGGAAATGGATTCTTGATGTTCTTTCCTTTCGCACATCCTTTGCAAATGCCTTCATGTTTGATCTTCATGTCTGGTAATCCCGTCACTACTTTGTTCACATGTGGTAGTGCTTTGTAATTTATGTGAGCAAGCCTTCTATGCCATAGTTCACTAGGATCAGTGGACTCATGAACAAGGGTTGTTTCTGAATGCCCCTTGAGTTTATACAGGCCTCCTTCTTCACCAATGATAACTGCATCTTCAATATTCTTCCCTTTGGGACACATGAGTACTTGGCCATCTATGAATGCAACTCTGAATCCTTTCTTATCTAAAGCTAAGATAGAAAGTAGATTCTTTTTCAGACCTGGTACATGTAGTACTTCTTTCATCTTCAGGAGATTTCCTGAATCAAGCTTGTAGCTTGCTTCCCCAATTCCTTTGATCGGATATTGTTAGTCATCTCCTAGAGATACTTTCTGAGGAGAGTTCTTTTCTTCAAGTCTTGATAGAGTCTTCTTTTGTCCCGTCATGTGCTTTGAAGCACCACTATCAATAAGCCAAGTATCTTCTCCAGGTGTTATAGATCAGGAGAGTGCTGAAAATAATACATACTCTTCTGCATCTTCTTCTCTTGCTTGCTTGCTTGGAGGTCCTTCCTCTTCTTCTTCTTCGTCCTCATCTTCAGCTAGATGAGCATGATGTCTTTTGTTATTATTGATCTTCTTCTTATATTCTTGTCTCTTCATAGGACAATTTTTGGCAATGTGTCGTATCTTATCACAATGAAAACATTGAAAGTTGGAGTAGTACCTATCAAGGAGACTTTCTCTTGTTTTCTGGAACTTCTTGGGAGGTTGATGCTCCCTCTTGTTTCCCTTATTGAAGTTGGGTTGACTTCTTCTTCTCTTGGTATGAATGGCTAGGGCTTGGTCAACCTCCTTTAGTAGGGCTTCTCTATTTGCCACTCTAGTCTCCTCTTGAATGCAGTCTTCCCATACAACATCAAACTTCATGCTTTCCTTCCTGGCACACATCATCTGGATGAATGACTCCCAGGGTCTACTGAGACCATTGAGAGCAGTCATAACCATCTCATCTTCATCAAGTTTGTCTCCAATGGCTTCTAGTTGTTCTTTGATCTGAGAAAACCTTGTGAAGTAGTCCTGGATGGATTCTCCATGACTCATCTTGGTGCTCTTCAGTTGAGCTCTTAGATTCATCTTTCTGTTGATGTTTCTACCTTCATATATTCTGGATAGGGCATCATACATTTCTTTTGGAGTCTTCTTGGATGACACTTGAAGGATCAAGTGACCCTTGATAGAGTCAACAATAATCCTTTGTGCCCTAATCATATCCTTCTTGTGCTTCTCCTTAGCTTCAGCTTCTTCAGGTTCTGCAACTTCCTCTTTGATATACTTATCAAGATCATTCTCTTGGAGAATGAGACCAATCTTGTATATCCATGCTCGAAAATTCTCTATCCCTTCTAGCTTGTCCTCAAGCTTAGTGCTTAGTGCTTGGGGCCATCTTGTCAGAAAATCACAAAAAATTGAAATTCTGCGGAATGAGAAACTGAACTTACCAGGAGATGCGCTTGACTGAGGCGAGTTGACTGGTGTGCTTGGTTTCTGGAGATCTCAAGTCTTCACCTTCCAAATTAGACTTGCGAGATTCAGCTTTGCAGCTTCCAGTTGTTTTCTGGTTTTGCAGTTTTCTGGTACAACTGTCAAACTAGGGTTTGACTTTCCCGGAGACTCTCACCCAAAAACCTTGATTCTAGGCTCAATAGATGTGCTCTGGGAGGGCGCAACTTTCTATGCAAGCAGTTTTCTGAAAATAAAAAAAATTCACGAAACCCTAATTTCTTCCGGGGAGAGAGAGGGCTTTTTCACCTTGTTAAAGCTGTCCTATTCAGGCTAGCTTTGATACCATGTTAAAATTCCATATGCTAAGCTAGATTATCAGCATTTAATTTCAATTTCATAACAAAAGCATATAGACAGGATCACTGAACGAAATAGTATCACAAGAACAACACAGATTTATCCTGGGAAAATCCTAAAGGGAAAAACCCAGCAAAAGATTCCTCAATATAGATGCCCCAAAAAGATAAAAGGTAAAACCCAAAAGACTGATCCTCCTCCTTCTCCAGCTACAACTCTTTCTCTCTCTCTCATATGCGCTACACAAGTGATTGTGAGTGTGTTCAAATGAGAAGCACCTCACCTCTATTTATATTCTTCCGTTCACTTAATATTAGACTTAGTTATGTAGGCTCGAGTAATCCTAATTCATTTATGTAGGCTCGAGTAACCACAACTAGGGTACTAATGACCCGACTTACAACGGAGGGGACTTCCTCATGACTCTTCTTAATTCTCCCGATTAGGAACATCCGGGTACAAAGAAATACAAGTGATTCTCCCGATAGGAGCATCGGGGACCACAAAAATATATTTAGAATATTCTTCGAAGTTACAATAATTCAACAACTTCTTCGAATCATAACCATGGACTTGATTAGGATATCAACCATGGAGTTGATTGGGATATCCCAGGATCCTCGAGAAATCCAATGGATCAAACCAATCCTATATTCATGGTTTATCACAAAATGCCTAAAATGTGTGGAATCACCACGATGAGCTCTTCTTCTTAACCGACGGATGTGCTCACCCCTACACCTGACAATGTGATCAATATATGAGGCTTATGTCTTGAAGTACACTTCTTTGTTTGTATTTTTTCAGTGGAGTCACTTGATAAGACTTGTAAACCCTTAACAATAATCTTATCAAAGTACAAAGCAAAACTTACCTCAACCTTCTTACAAAATCCATTGTTCTTGCCAAGAGGATGAAAACTTTGACTTGAGTAATGCACACCAACTGTCATGCAATAATATCTTCCAAGTGTCTCTGACAATGGTGCCAAAAAAATTTACTGCTCAAATTAGTACCTTTGATTGAGGTCATGGATATAAGAGCAATGAGGGGTAAGCACGGGAGAAGCTAGCACCCAGTGTCATCACGACCCAACTTCTGAACACTTTAGGTCAACTTCTAAGACCAAGGGGGAGTCCCTAATATTAGTGAATTATCTGCAAGCACTCCAACAACACAAATACCCTTCACAAGCAACCTCTTGGCTAAGACCAGTTCCTTATAGAGTCAAAACAATGAAACATATAATGACACTAGGTGAGAGGGAGGAGTTACAATGGTTTAATATGAATTTCAAGATAGATAACTTCAACATCTTATTGTTGTTATTAGATTACAATAGTCAATAACACTTCAAATATGGATGAAAACCAACCAAAACAATGCCAACTTACCATATAAGATGTACTTTGAGGGTTAGGGCAAGTAACATGCCTCAAGAGGGTGAAAGGAAGTTGTAAACTAGATCTGAAAGTGCTTAACAAGATCTGGTTTAAGCACTAAGCATCCCTCAAATAAATGGTGGACCTGTTTAAAATTTTCCCAACAGATGTTCAACCCCCCAAGGTGTTGAATTTTCTTAATCTGCTTAGATGATATCTTAAAACAAATTGTTACTAGTAGATCACTGAAAAAACAACAAGCACAGAAACATAAGAACACAAGAACACAAAGATTTTCCTCGGGGAAACCACAAGGGAGAAAACCTTGCAAAACTTCCTCAGTATAGAACTCAACCAGAGCAGTGTAAAACCCAGACAACTGCATCTCTCTTCTTTCTGGTGCACTAATCTTTCTCTCTTGCAAAAAAGCTTGAGTAAGTACAAATGAAGGGGAGTGCCTCCCTATTTATATTCTTCAGTTGACTTGACCTCTAACCTAACAGGGCCGACTTGTCTAACTGTCTGGGCTGACTTGTCTAGCACCAAAAATAACATTTATTATATTGACACTTGGGTACTATCGACCCGAATTACATTCAGAGGTTTACATTGATTCTTTCAATGACTCTAACAAGACCAAACTCATCTCCTGAAGGAGGAACACAAACAATACATCTGGAATATATTCTGAAGTTACAATACTTTAACACTCCCTCTTAACTAGGAAGGTATTTAACCACTGTAGCAACTGCTACTACATTTGTACATCTGATTGGTGAATCTCTATATGTCACAGGAAGTTTTGGAACATCAACATTCATCTTTATCATCGATCTCAGTTGAATCATTTTCAGCAATCTCAGTATGTGGATACTGAATGATCTACTGTACGTTCTCGAGCATCTTCTATCATCTTTTGTAGTATCAGTATGTGAATGTTGAATCATCTTTTGGATCATCCTTTGTAGCATCAGTATGTGAATATTGAATCATCTTCTAAATGTTGAACCTTCTTTTGTAACATTAGTAAGTGAATACTGAATCTTTTGTGAATACTGAAACATCATCTGTAACATCAATATACTAAAACATCATCATCTGTGTCATCAGTATGTAAATACTGAAACATCTGTATCACAATTACTGAAACATTAACATCTACATCATCATCAATATATATCAACAACAACCTCATTAGCATGTTAGTGCTAAAATAAAAAACAACTACAATGCTAGATCATCATTTGCATGACCAGCATAGAGATGCTGGAACATCAACATCACCATCAGTATAGAAATACTGAAGAAGACTAATCAACAATCATCAATGCAGCAACACTGAACTATTTCAACAATCAACTCAACAACCATCAGTATAACAATACTGAAAATATCATCTCAACAATCCTATGTATAAAAATACTGAAGCAAACATCTTAGCAATCATTAGCATAACAATACTAAAGCAATCATCTCAGCAATCGTGAATATAACAATACTGAAGCAATCATCTCAACTATCAACAATATAGCAATACGGAAGATACATCTTGCCCTTCAACGTCTCGAAGCAGCATCACAGCGAGTTCTCTGGTAGATCCATCCGAGCATTTTGTCTAACTTGCTAACTCTTTCTAGCTAAACAAGCTTAGTTAGATAGATGGATCTCCCTGGGGACCAAACAAGCCTTGTTTGGCTTACTAACCCTTTTGGTCCAACCAAGTCTAGCTAGACATACTAAAACCCCCTAGGGTCAACAGGCCTCGTCTGACTTACTAACCCTTTCGGGACAAACAAGCCTAGCCAGACTTACCCTCCTCTAGACTAAGCTACTCACCACTGCATCCATCATTTACTGTCTCTCCCTCTTTCGAGAGAGGTCCTTTCGGACTACACCAAGCTTGTCTGGAAAGTATTCAAACTTTACACGAGGCAGAGGCTTAGTTAACACATCTGCCAATTGTTCCTTTGTAGGAACATCCTTGAGTTTTACAGTTCCTTTCTAAACCATATCTCGAATGAAATGATATATGATTTCAATGTGCTTTGTCTTATCATGAAACACGGGATTTTTTGTCATCTTAATACAACTCTGATTATCACAAAGGCTATCAGTAGCATCTATCTCTGCATTAAATAGTCCTGCTAACATCTTTCGAAGCCATACTGCTTCGCTACATGTTGAACATGCTGCAATGTATTCAGCCTGTGTCGTATTAAGTGCAATACTGGTCTGCTTTCTACTGAACCAAGAGATCATCCCTAATCCCAGACTAAAGCAACATCCTGAGGTGCTTTTTCTATCTTTGGCACTTCCTCCCCAATCTGAATCTGTATATCCATGTAATTTGATCTCACCACCAGATGCATATATGAGTCCATAGTCTAAAGTTCCATTTAGATAGATACCTCATCACATGTTTTGCTCCAATAAGGGGAATGTGTTTAGGATTCACCATATACTGACTTAGAGTGTTTACTGCAAAACATATATCTGGTCTTGTATTGGTTAAGTACATCAGAGAACCAATAATTTGTCTGTATAAGGCATCAACTACTTTCGAAGCATCATCATTTAATAGCTTCAAACTTGTTATCATCGGAGTAGTCATAGCTTTGCAATCTATCATTCTGAATCTTTTTAGGATTTCTACAACATATTTTCCTTGGTTTAGGAAAATCTCGTCTAGATACTGCCATACTTCAAGACTTAGAAAGTAATGCATCATTCCATGGTCTTTCATTTCGAACTCTACAGCAAGCTTCTTTTTACATTCGATGATGGCCTTATCTTCTCCTGTCAAGAACAGATCATCTACATATAAAATCATAATCCCATCATCCTCAATCTTATAGTAGAGGTTGGAGTTTGCTTTACTTTTAGTAAAGCCTAAGCTCATCTAAAATCCATCGATCCTTCCATACCATACTCTGGGTGCTTGCTTTAACCCATACAATGCCTTCTTTAGTCTACATACATGAGTTTTCTGATCATTAGTCTCGAAACCTTGCGGTTGTTCGATATATACCTCTTCTTCAATCAAGCCATTTAGAAAGGTTGTCTTCACATCCATTTGATATAACTTCCACTTCATATTGGATGCCAAGGAAAGGATGGTTGTGATTGAGGTGTACCTAGCTACTGGTGCAAAGTTCTCCTCATAGTCGATTCCCTCTTTCTGAGAGAATCCTCGAGCTACAAATCTTTCCTTGTACTTTTCTATGCTACCATCTGCCGAGTGTTTAGTTTTGAAAATCCATTTCGAGGATACTACTGATTTGTCTTTCGGTCTTGGTACTACCCATACATCATTCTTTATAATGGATTGGTATTCCTCGACCATTGCATCACTCCACTCCATTTGTTTTATTGCTTATTTAAAACATGTTGGTTCTTTGTCAACTAGATCACACATCAGAGCCATATAACTAGGGTATGTCTTTGGCTTCTTTCTTTCTTGGATGGATCCTTATGGGGCACCATGTCTTTTTGCTTCTTCGATTACCTCACAAGACATGCTTTCTCTTTCGAGAAATCATTTCACTGGGCAAATCTTCAGGTAATTGAGGTTCTGTCATATCATGGTCCTCAAGCATCTGAACTTCTTCTTTGTTCGTAACTGGTTTAGGATTTTCAGCAGCTTTGGTAGTTTCATGCTCCTCTTCATCTTCCTTATCTTTCTTTGACTTCCTGAATGTTGTATCTTCGTCAAATGTGACATCTATGCTAAGTTCAGTTTGATGGTATCCTGGGATATAGATTCGATAAGCTTTTGATTGCTCACTATAATCCTATGAACAAACCCTTCTTTCTTGTAGGATCTAACTTTGTTTTTTTCTCTTTGGGAATGTGTATGTATACAAGACAACCAAATATCTTTAGGTGACTTACTTCAAGCTTTTCTTCGGAAAACATTTCTTTTGGAGTTTTGTTCCCAAGGGCACTATGGGAGATTTTGTTCTGTACATGTACTATTGTTATGGCTGCTTCTGCCCACAGGTGCATTGGTAGGTCTTGATCATGTATCACAACTTCCATGAAAGATCTATTCTTTCTTTCTGCCACCCCATTTTGTTGTGGATTATAGGGAATGGTGAGCTCCCTCTCAATCCCAGCTTCTTTGCAGTAATCATTGAATTCATTTGATGTGAACTCTCCTCCATTATCTGACCTCAGAATCTTTATTTTCTTTTCGGAGAGGTTTTCTACTAGGGCCTTAAATTCTTTAAACCTTTCAAACACTTCATCCTTCTTTTTTTCACGAAGTATATCCAAGTCTTGCGGGAGTAGTCATCAATAAAAGAAGCATAGTAGACATACCTGCTTAATGAAGTGGTTTGCATTGGTCTGCATATGTCTTAGTGGATAATATCTAAGATCCCTTTTGTTTTACTGTCACTATTTGGATAAGGATTCTTAGTATTCTTTCCTTGTGCACAACCTTTGCATACTCCTTCATGTTCTATTTGAATTTCTGGTAGACCAATCACAACCTTGCTTGCAATTCGTAGAGCTTTGTAGTGAATGTGAGCAATCCTTCTATGCCATAACTCACATGGGTTTATGGTACTGGTTGCTAATGTTGAATCTACGTGTCCCTTCAGTTGTAGAGTCTTCCTTCAACTCCAATTTCTACTGCATCATCTATGGTTTTACCTTTTGTCCACACGAGGACTTTTCCATCCACAAAAGCAACTCTGAAGCCTTTCTTGTCTAAGGTTGAGATAGAAAGAAGATTCTTCTTTAGTCTTGGGACATACAGGACATCTTTCATCTTCATAGGCTTTCCAGAATCCAACTTATAGGATGCTTCTCCTATTCCTTTAATGGGGTATTGAGAATCATCTCCAAGCATTACTTTGTGTGGAGATTCCTTTTGTACAAGACATGAGAGAGAGTCCGTGTAACTTGTCATGTGCTTGGAGGCACCACTATCAACTAACCAGGTGTCATTTCCTGGTGAGACTGATCTTGTTAGAGTAGAGATTGATACATATTCTTCACTGGAGTCTTCATCCTTCTTTGCTTCTTCAACTTCTTGATCACTATCTTCAGCAGCATGGGCCTGAAATCTTCTCATCTTTTTTATTCTCTTTCTTTTCATGGGACAATTGATGGCAATGTGCACTAACTTGTGGCAAGTGAAGCATTCAAAATTTGAGAAGTCTTTCTTGGGCCTGTTAAACCCTTGAGTCTTATGAGGATGGTCATGACTCTTCTTTTTGCCTTTGGTATGAGCTGTCAAGGCTTGATGCTCATTGTCATTTAGCTTTTCTTCTCTAGCTGCGATCCCTTCTTCTTCTTGAACACATTCTTCCCATAGCTTTCAGAATTTGGTTAGTTTCCTTCTTGAACAGGTTCCTCGGATAAAGGCTTCCCAATCTCTTGGAAGACCATTTAAGGTTGTCATTACAATCTCTACTTCTTCAACCATATCATCAATGGCTTCTAACTGATCCTTGATTTGAGCTACTCTTGTAAAGTAAGACTGTATGGTCTCTAACTTTTAAGCTCTTACACTTTTGAGTTGATTCCTGAGGGTCATTTTCCTATTAATGTTTCTTCCTTCAAAGTTCAAATAGACCAGATAGAGCATCAAACATTTCTTTTGGAGTCTCCCTTGAGTATACTAGAGGAATCAAGTTATCTTTGATGGAGTCAGCTATGATCATATCCTTCTTATGCTTGGACTTGGCTTCAGTTTCTTCTGGTTCTTTCACTTCCTCCTTTACAAATTTATCTAGATCATTCTCTTGTAGGATGAGCATGATCCTATACTTCCATGCTCTGAAGTTTTCAGCACCTTCAAGCTTTTCATCTAGCTTGGTATTCTTTGTCATCTTTAAAAGATTGAGAACTTCAAATGGAATAAAGAGGAATAGTACTTACTTGAAGAAAACAACTCCTGACTGACCTCCTTCTAGATGACCTAGGGTTTGATGTAGAAACCTAATTTTTTAGTTGGGATCACTAGTGGTGCTGAGAGATGGAGAAGATGCGCCTCCCTAGGGAGAGGTAGACTTTATCTCCCTTTTTCTAAGATTGATGATGGAGACTCGGGAAAACTGTTGAATTATTGTAACTTCGAAGAATATTCTAAATATATTTTTTAGTGGTCCCCGATGCTCCTATCGGGAGAGTCACTTGTATTTCTTTGTACCCCGATGTTCCTATCGGGAGAGTCACTTGTATTTCTTTGTACACCGATGTTCCTATCGGGAGAATTACTAAAAGTCATGAGGAAGTCCCCTTTGTTGTAAGTCGAGTCATTAGTACCCTAGTTGTGGTTACTCGAGCCTACATAACTGAGTTAGGATTACTCAAGCCTACATAACTGAGTCAAATATTAAGTGAACGAAAGAATATAAATAGAGGGAGGCGCTCCTCATTTGAGACACAGACACTCACTTGTGTAGCGCATAAGAGAGAGAGAGAGAGAAAGAGCTGTAGCTGGAGAAGGAACAGGATCAGTCTTTTGAGTTCTACCTTTTATCTTTTGGGGCATCTATATTGAGGAAGCTTTTGTTGGGTTTTTCCAAGATAAATCTGTGTTGTTTTTGTGATACTGTTTCTTTCAGTGATCCTGTCTATATGCTTTTGTTATGAAATTGAAATTAAATGTTGATAATCTAGCTTAGCATATGGAATTTTAACATGGTATCAAAGCTAACCTGAATAGGACAACTTTCACAAGGGCAAAAAGCCCTCTCTATCTCCCCGAAAGAAATTAGGGTTTCGGGAAAACAAAAATTCGGAAAACTGCTTGCATAGAAAGTTGCGCCCTCCTAGAGCGCATCTATTGAGCTTGGAATCAAAGTTTTTGGAGGAGTAGATCTCTCGGAAAGTCAAACCCTAGTTTGACAACTGCACCAGAAAACTGCAAAACCAAAAAGCAACTAAAAGCTGCAGTGCTGAATCTCGCAAGTTAGATTTGAAGGGGAAAGACTTGAGATCTCCAGAAACCAAGCTCACCAGTCAACTCGCCTCAGTCAAGCGCATCTCCTGGTAAGTTCAGTTTCTCATTCCACAGAATTTCAATTTTTTTTATTCTCTAACAAGATGGCCCCAAGCACTAAGATTGAGGACAAATTGGAAGGCATAGAGAATTTTCGAGCATGGAAATACAGGATTGGCCTCATTCTCCAAGAGAATGATCTTGATAAGTATATCAAAGAGGAAGCTGCAGGACCTGAAGAAGCTGAAGCTAAGGAGAAGCACAAGAAGGATATGATTAGGGCACAGAGAATTATTGCTAAGTCTATCAAGGATCACTTGATCCCTCAAGTGTCATCCAAGAAGACTCCAAAAGAAAGAAATGTATGATGCCCTATCGAGAATGTATGAAGGAAGAAACATCAACAGAAAGATGAATCTAAGAGCTCAACTGAAGAGCACTAAGATGAGTCATGGAGAATCCATCCAAGACTACTTCACAAGGGTCTCCCAGATCAAAGAACAACTAGAAGCTATTGGAGACAAACTTGATGAAGATGAGTTAGTTATGACTACTCTCAATGGTCTCACTAGACCCTGGGAGTCATTCATCCAGATGATGTGTGCCAGAAAGGAAAGCATGAAGTTTGACATTGTTTGGGAAGATTGTATTCAAGAAGAGACTAGAGTGGCAAATAGAGAAGCCTTACTGAAGGAAGATGATCAAGCCCTAGCCACTCACACCAAGAGAAGAAGTCAACCTAACTTCAAGAGGTGAAACCACAAGGAATCTCAACCTCCTAGAAGAATCCAAAGAACAAGAGAAAATCCTCCAGATAAAGACTACTCTGGCTTTCAATTTTTTCATTGTGATAAGATAGGACACATTGTCCTATGAAGAAACAAGAATATAAGAAGAGGATCAACAACAACAAAAGACATCATGCTCATCTAGCTGAAGATGAGGATGAAGAAGAAGAGGAGGAAGGACCTCCAAGAAAGCAAGCAAGAGAAGAAGATGCAGAAGAGTATGTACTATTCTCTGCACTCTCTGGAACTGTAACACCTGGAGAAGACACTTAACTTATTGATAGTGGTGCTTCAAAGCACATGATGGGACAAAAGAAAAATTTGTCCAAACTTGAAGAAAAGAACTCTCCTCAGAAAGTATCCCTAGGAGATGACTATCAATATCCGATCAAAGGAGTTGGTGAAGCAAGCTACAAGCTTGATTCAAGAAATCCCCTGAAGATGAAGGAAGTATTGTATGTACCAAGTCAAAACAAGAATCTACTTTCTATCTCAGCCTTAGATAAGAAAGGATTTAGAGTTGCATTCATAGATAGTCAAGTACTCATGTGGCCCAAATGAAAGAAAATTGAAGATGTAGTTGTTATCGGTGAAGAAGAAGGAGGTCTGTATAAACTCAAGGGACATTCAGAAACAACCCTTGTTCATGAGTCCACTGACTCTAGTGAACTATGGCATAGAAGGCTTTCCCACATCAATTACAAGGCACTACCTCATGTGAACAAAGTAGTGACGGGACTACCAGACATGAAGATCAAACATGAAGGCATTTGCAAGGGATGTGCGAAAGGAAAGAACATCAAGAATCCATTCCCAAAGAGTGAAACAAAAACAAAAGGTACTTTGGAATTGATTCATTCAGATGTGTGTGGTCCAATGTCCTCCACATCTTTAAGTGGCTTTTAATATTATATTACATTTATTGATGACTATTCAAGAAAGACTTGGATATACTTCTTGAAAGCAAAGAGTGAAGTGTTTGAGAAATTCAAGGAATTCAAAGCCTTGATAGAGAATCTTTCAGACAAGAGAATCAAAACACTCCGATCAGACAATGGTGGAGAGTATACTTCAAAAGAGTTTGAATCCTTCTGTAAATATGCCAAAATCAAGAGGGAACTAACCACTCCCTACAATCCTCAGCAGAATGGTGTTATGGAACAAAAGAACAAAACCATCATGGAGGCAGTGAAGACAATGATATATGATCAAGATCTTCCTATGCATCTATGGGTAGAAGCAGCAAGAACTACTGTCTATGTACAAAATAGAATATCTCACAGTGCTCTTGGATTCAAGACTCCAGAAGAGATGTTCACGGGAAAGAAGCCTGAAGTAATTCACCTCAAAATATTTGGTTGTCCAGTATATATTCATATACCAAAAGAGAAAAGAACCAAGTTGGACCCTTCCGGAAAGAAGGGGATATTTGTCGGATACTGTGAAATATCCAAGGCATTCATAATTTACATTCCTAGATTCCATCACATGGAAATTAGTAGAGATGTAACATTCGATGAAGAAGCAGCTCTCAAGAGATCCAGAAAATGCCAACATGAAGAAGTATGTGAGGAAGATGCACCTCCCAGAAATGTAGAGACTACATTCCTCCCTGAAGATGAAGCTCCTGAAGAGCATGACATGACAGAGCCACAAGAACCTCCTACGATGGAGATGCCACGAAAGAGAAAGCCTGCTTGGGCAAGAGAGATTATACAAGAAGCAGAAAGATATGGAGCTCCCGAAGGCTCCACAAGAGTAAGTAAGAAGCCCAAAACATTTTCCAACTATGTAGCTTTGATGTGTGATCTTGTAGATCAAGAACCTTCAAACTACAAAGAAGCGGTACAGAAGAAAGAATGGGTAGAAGAAATGACTGAAGAATACCAGTCAATAATGAAGAATGATGTGTGGGATATAGTTCCCAAGCTAGAAGGCAAGAATGTATTATCCTCCAAATGGATCTACAAGATAAAACATGCAGTTGACGGAAGCATAGAGAAGTGCAAAGCAAGATTTGTGGCCAGAGGTTTCTCTCAGAAAGAGGGAATCGATTATGAAGAGACATTTGCACCAGTAGCAAGGTATACTTCGATTAGAGCCATCATGGCACTTACATCCATGATGAAGTGGGGCTTACACTAGATGGATGTTAAAACAGCCTTCCTGAATGTTGTGATCGAAGAGGAAGTATACATAGAACAACCACAAGGATTTGAAGTTGAAGAAAGACGAACTCACGTATGCAAGTTGAAGAAGGCCCTGTATGGCCTGAAGCAAGCTCCCTGAGCTTGGTATGGAAGGATAGATAGTTACCTGACAAGCGTGGGCTTTTCCAAGAGTAAAGCCGATCCTAACCTTTACTTCAAGGTTATAGAAGATGAACCTGTCATACTATTACTATATGTGGATGATCTATTTCTGACAGGGAATGAGAAACAGATTGTAAAAAGCAAGAAGAAGCTCGCTGAAGAATTTGAGATGAAATACCTTGGTCTAATGCATTATTTCCTAGGTCTGGAAGTCTGGAAGAATTCAGAAGGAATCTTTCTCAATCAAGGAAAGTATGCAGTAGAAATATTGAAGAGATTTGATATGTTGGATTGTAAATCCATGGCCACACCCATGGATTCCAACCTGAAGTTGTTAGCTGATGACTCGTTAGAGTTAGTGGATGTGACTCAATACAAACAAATTATTGGGTCGTTGATGTATCTAACAAATACCAAACCAGACATTTGTTTTGCTGTGAACACCTTGAGTCAGTATCTAGTTCAACCTAGACGGGTTCACCTGATAGCTGCAAAATATGTGATGAGGTATCTGAAGGGGACTATAGACTTTGGTCTATACTATGAAGGAAACCATGATTACAGATTGTATGGCTATACAGATGCAGATTGGGATGGAAGTGTCTCAGACAGGAAGAGCACATCAGGTGGATGCTTTTGTTTGGGGTCTGTTATAATTTCATGGTTTAGCAAGAAATAGTCCAGGATTGCTCTTAGCATGGTAGAAGCAGAATAATAGCAGCTTGCTCTGCTAGTTGTGAAGCCATATGGCTTCGGAAGCTGATGTCAGGTCTTCTTGATCTGGAGATGGATACTACTGAGATTCTATGTGATAACCAAAGTTGTATAAAGATGTCCGAGAACCCTATGTTCCATGATAGATCGAAGCACATAGAAATCCGGTACTTCTACATACGAGATATGATACAGAAGGGAGCCATAAAGCTCCAATATGTGAGTATTGATGAACAAGTTGTTGATGTGTTGACGAAGCCTCTATCTCGAATAATGTTCGAACACTTTCGAGACAAGCTTGGTGTTGTTCGGAAAGACCTTCCTCGAAAAGGAAAGCAATGATGTTGTGGTGGGATTCTATCATCCCGGGACATTTGTCCAGAAGTGATCCAGTGACTTCGGTCCTCAAGAATGAAGAGGGATTGTATCATCCTGGGACATTTTTTCAGAAGTGATCCAATGACTTTGGTCCTCGAGAATGAAGAGGGATTGTATCATCCCGAGACATTTGTCCAGAAGTGATCTGGTGACTTCGATCCTCGAGAATGTGGTAGGATTGTATCATCCGTGAACTTCTGTTCAGAATGTATTCGGAGGCTTTGGTCCCCGAGAATGTGGTGGGATTGCATCATCCTTGAACTTCGGTTCAAAAAGGTATCCGGATGCTTCAGTCCCCGAGAATGTGGTGGGATTGCATCATCCCTGAACCTCAGTTCAGAAAGGTATCCGGAGGGTTCGGTCCCCAAGAATGTGGTGGGATTGCATCATCCCTGAACTTCGGTTCAGAAAGGTATCCGGAGGCTTCGGTCCCCGAGAATGTGGTGGGATTGCATCATTCCTAAACTTTGGTTCATAAAGGTATTCGGAGGCTTTGGTCCCTAAGAATGTGGTGGGATTGCATCATCCCTGAATTTTGGTTCAGAAAGGTATCCAAAGGCTTTGGTCCCTGAGAATGTGGTAGGATTGTATCATCCTTGAACTTTTGTTCAGAACGGTTCCGGTGACTTCGGTCCTCGAGAATGTGGTAGGATTGCATCATCCTTGGACTTAGGTCCTAAAGTGATTTGTAAACTTTAGTCTTGTGGATTGTAGGTTGTTGTTGAGGATGATGATGTTACTGATCGAAAAGATCAGTGTGATGATGATGATGTTACTGATCGAAAAGATTAGTGTGATGATGATGATGTTACTGATCGAAAGATCAGACTGTGGTGATGATGATGTGACTGATCGAAAGTTCAGAGTGTGATGATGATGATGTTGCTGATTGAAAGTTTAGAGTATGATGTTGATGATGTTGCTAATCGAAAGTTCAGAGTATGATGATGATGATGTTGCTGATCGAAAGTTCAGAAAATGATGATGATGATGTTGCTGATCAAAAGTTCAGAATATGATGATGACGACGATGTTAATCGAAAGTTCAGAATATCATGATGACGATATTGTTGCTGATCAAAAGGTCAAAGTGATGATGTTGTCGATCGAGCGGTCAAAGTGTTGCTACTACTGAAGATTGAAGATGAAGACTATATGTTGAAGATGATGAAAAAGCTTTCGATGATCTATAGATGTATCACCCTGATGATGTTGATGATGCCCTCTTTCTCCTATTGATGTTGTTGTAGAATACCCTTCTCATTAAGGGGGAGTGTTGAATTATTGTAACTTCGAAGAATATTCTAAAAATATTTTTTAGTGGTCCCCGATGCTCCTATCGAGAGAATCACTTGTATTTCTTTGTACCCTGATGTTCCTATTGGGAGAATTACTAAAAGTCATGAGGAAGTCCCCTCCGTTTTAAGTCGGGTCATTAGTACCCTAGTTGTGGTTACTCGAGCCTACATAACTGAGTTAGGATTACTCGAGCCTACATAACTGAGTCAAATATTAGGTGAACGAAAGAATATAAATAGAGGGAGGTGTTCCTCATTTGAGACACACACACACTTGTGTAGCGCATAAGAGAGAGAGAGAAAGAGCTGTAGTTGGAGAAGGAGGAGGATCAATCTTTTGAGTTTTAACTTTTTTTTTTTTTGGGGCATCTATATTGAGGAATCTTTCGCTGGGTTTTTCCCATTAGGGTTTTCCCAGGATAAATCTGTGTTGTTCTTGTGATACTGTTTCTTTCAGTGATCCTGTCTATATGCTTTTGTTATGAAATTGAAATTAAATGTTGATAATCTAGCTTAGCATATGGAATTTTAACAAAAACTGAAGCCCTAGTTTGTCCCGGCAGTAGTAATTGGTCCAAAACTAAAATTTCTTGGAATTAAGTTCTGTCTTCATAGAAAGATGCGCTCTTTAGGGGCGAGTTGAGAGAGCCCTGTTTTTTGGTTGATCTGTCGAGGGATTTGTTCAGAGTAACAAAACCCTAACAGTGCAGTGCTTCCTTTCAGCGTGGCTCTGATACCATGTTGAATATTGTTAATCTGCTTAGATGATATCTTAAAACAAATTGTTACTAGTAGATCACAGAAAGAACAACAAGCACATAAACATAAGAACACAAGAACACACAGATTTTCCTCGAGGAAACCACAAGGGAGAAAACCCCACAAAACTTCCTCAGTATAGAACTCAACCAAAGCAGTGTAAAACCCAGACAACTGCTTCTCTCTTCTTTATGGCGCACTAATCTTTCTCTCTCTTGCAAAACAACTTGAGTGAGTACAGATGAAGGGGATTGCCTCCCTATTTATGTTCTTTAGTTGACTTGACCTCTAACCTAACAAGGACGACTTGTCTAATTGTCTTGGCTAACTTGTCTAGCAAGACACCAAAAATAACATTTATTATATTGACACTTGGGTACTATTGACCCGACTTACATTCGGAGGTTAACATTGATTCTTTCAATGACTCTAACAAGACCAAACTCATCTCTTGAAGGAGGAACACAAACAATACATCTAGAATATCTTCCGAAATTACAATACTTTAACAAAAGGATCAACCCTAGACGTTTTCCTTGCTTTTTAGGCCTTCAAAGCTTGTTGATCTCATTGATGTACCTATTGTACCTATTATACCCGATCTGAAAAATGCCCTAGATAACACAAAACATAGTATAATTCTCAATCCAACCACAGGAAAGGGACACCCTTGAGGATCCATGAGGAAATCCACTAGGGCACACTTTTCCAGTGGAGCACAATTCTAAAATTCACGATATTTTTTGAGATATGAATTTTCTATATTTGTAGGGTTTTCCAAACATTATACTTTTTTGTATTTTTTGTAATATATACAAAAAAAATTGGTAAAAAAATTGAAGAGGGGTTGGACTTTAGCGCTTAACCTTAGGGCAATAAGAGATCAAGGTTAATGCCCCTTCTCAATTTGGCTATTCAAGATTTACCAGTTAGGGCAAAGACTAGTAACCCTAGATAGGTCAAAGTAGCCTTATCCTAATTAGGGAAAATAGTGAATTCCAAGGCCAACAATGGGGAGCTCCTTCAAGAGGAAAGTCTCCTCAAACAAGATTGACAAGATGCAAGAAAAACCCTAACCTGCCTTGCTTAAGGTGCACAAGAGCAACGTCAAACAAGAAAATTAAAAGATCTTACCACAAGAGAGAGGTCTTAGGTCTTTCCTTAGCCTTGAGTTGTAACAACCATTCAATGGATCAACCTTGAGAGATAGCAAAATCCTAGAAATTTTATCATCCAACCTTTATCACAAGAAAATTATTCCAAAGAGAGAGGTGTGCATGCCTTAGAAGCTCCAATAGACCAAGAGAAAAAGTAATAAAATCATATTTGAATTCTTGTCTTGTTTACAAATGAGAGTAGGAACACCCTATTTATATATGTCCTAGTTTTAATGCCTACCTTACTAAAAAATAAAATAGCTTAAAATTAGGGTTTGTCACCCACAAGCTGAGGACTAAACCACAAAAAGCCTAAAAATAATGATAAAGTGATGCAAATGGCTTCAACCAAGTGGAATGTTGAGCCTAAAGAAGACACCATGCCCCAACTAATCCCAATGATGCGCTTGTCCCTTAACGTCCTCCTTTTTTAGCAAGGTAAGGCTTTCTTCAAAGGATGATGCCATCGTCATTCTTGCACGAGAGACCAAGAGGGACAATACATCAAAAGAGGGGTCCAAGTGGGCATAGATGAGGTGTGCTAAGAGCGGGTATGACAACCCTTACAAGCGCACTCACCTCTACATAGAAAAAACATAAGTGTGGCTAGGATCCCCTAAACTATGTGTCCTAATGGATCCATCCCAAGAAGCACCAAAGCACCCACCCAAGGTACAAATGCCCAACATGATGGGGGACTTCTTCCCATCAAGGGGTTGTCAACAAAGCCACAAGGTCAATACTCCTTGAAACGGGAACCAAGAGAACCTGCCATGACTAGACCATGGGTCTAGAGCCCCACTTGATCAACACTTTTACATAAGAAAGCTCGGACTTCACCTTTTACAATGGAAAACAACCCCCTCACTCTGGTACATCCTAAGAGGCATGTAACAAACAAGCTGGGTGTAACAGGAGGCACACAAGTCGAATAAGTGTATTTTTATCTACATGCATGACGGTGCTATGTTACACCTCATGATGTATGAGGTTTCACGTTGTGATTTATCACATTGATGGGACTGGTAGTTGCTACATTTGAAGCATTGGATGGACTTAGGGGCATATACATCTCTTCATGGAGCTTCTTCTCTTCTTAGAATTCTTGATGGAAATTTTTGGTGGAGGATCCTTTAGCTGCATATCATGTATCCTCATTTTGTCAAGGAACTTTACTTTGATCATTGTTGGGGAGATCATCGTCTTATTCCCCTTGCTCATGATGTTCTAGTCACTACTTTCACTTGGTTGTTGATGGTGGGTTCATGTCTTGTTCTTAGTTGTTTGTGTCCTCATGGTGTTATGCTTTTCTAATGTTTTTTCTTGATATAACTCCCCTTTCATCACCTTTCCATTGTTGTACCTAGGTAACTTTCATATTTCATTAAATTTCCACTTTATACCTTGGTATAACCCATATCACACTCATATTCCATCATATCCCTTTTCCTAGATGGTACATGAGTCATTTCATCCATAATCATATATATTTTCCTTCATAATTAACCTTTCATTTGCCATATTTCATTATTTCAATTTTTTTATGTGTGAACATACCGAATTGGTTTGGGATATTTTATTATTGGTTAATTAAACCCAAACCTTAGGTTGAGCACTACATTATTGGCCTATTAATATTCATATGTCATAAACCTTCATTGAGGTCGTATTCCCTAATTTTCATCTTACAATATTGTAATCTTTCACTAGGGAATGCAACTTTTATGTCCCATGTGGTACAACACATGAGGTAGTGCTCTCCCTTTGGCACAAATGTTGAGGCAACCATAAAAAATAAAAATAAAAAGTGGTTCAAGATTTGAGGGAATACAACTTATGTCTTATGTGGGACAAGATTTGAGGGTAGTTGTTCCCCTTTGGCACACATGTTGAGGCAACTAAAAAAAACTACTTTTATTTTTACTTTTATGGATGCCCCTTTTATAAATTCATTAGGCACACATGTGGAGGAGGTGGTTGAGCTTGCACTTGTTTTGAGCGGTTAGTTATGCATGCACCCAAGTCTTTCGGACCACTTCCATCTATTCACACTCATTCATTCAACTAAGCTTATCCACTAGGGGGTCCACTTGCATCTTTGACTGGTCTTGTTCACACCTTGTTTCATCTTGTTGAGAGTTAAGTGACTTTGAACTAGTTGATCGTATTTTGGAGGAGAGAAGAGAGTCCAATTCATCCATTTGACTTGTCAACCATGATTGGTTAGATGATAGATCTAACTAACTCCAATATTTTATTATTGTTGGACTTGTCATGGAGTTAGTTAGACAAATATTATATTTTATTGTATGAGAGATATAGATCACTTTATTTTAAGGAGTTGTATATCCATTTCATTTGGCAATCTACAAGTTGGGAGCTAGAAGCTAGAGAAACGATGAAGCATTAGAGCTTAGGAGTTGAAGTTTGATGGAGCTCCCTTGTACTATGAATATTTATGGGTAATGAAGCATTGAGGTGTTGATTCCTTTTGTTGTATGGCATTATATGTCTTTCATTTGTCTTTTATTTCTTTAAAGAATTTCCTTGTTATCATACTAATGTGAAGGTTTAACAATGTACCTAAAATTCACTTAAGAAGATGGAATGTGAGGTGGTTCTCCTTCTTGTGTATTTGCTGTTATACTTCTGTTTTGATTTCCATTCTTCTTACAAATAAGTTGCACACTTGGAAGCACATTACAGCCATATAACATCACCTTCACCTTTGTTGTGATGAGTGACACGTCCAGCTCTCCAAGATTTAATTTTATAACTCATTTCTGTAAAATACGTAGTGGTAAATTGTATAAAATTTTAGTTCCTTTTCACCTTAACTACATCCTAAAAGATGAATGTAACAAAATAGTTCTTTCATCTAAATATGATAGATGTGTCACATTAGTCCTACCCTATAGCCTGCAACACAGATGTTTGTGAAACATTAGTCCCTTCGCTTGTTCTTTCATCTAAATAGAATAAATGTCACATTAGTCCTTCTACCCTATAGCCTGCAACAGAGATGATTGTGACACATTAGTCCCTTCACTTGCTCAATATCCTATGACTCTATTAGCCCATGATTGATAGGCACTGGTTTTCTCCATCTCTTCTAGTTGTAGCCTTTTCCCTTTTTTATCCTTTTCCCATTTTCCATTTCCACCTTTCCATACACTACAACCACCACCATTTTGTTAACGCTTACTCTCCCTATATCACCTAGATCCTACACTTCATAGCATTAGCAATCTTAACTAGGGATACCCCTCTTCGGTTGGAGGAGAGCCAACCAGAAGAGAGAGGAAGAGCCATTGAGGTGACAGTGGTTGGCCTGCTTGAAGTTGCACAAGACAAGCTATGTTTAGGACTTTACATCAATGGGGGTGCTAGATTTTGTTGTAACAGCAATGTCTATTGTTAGACAAGCTATTTATAGTTAGTGTTGCAATGGGTGTCATTTTGGTATTAATAGATTCCATATTTTTAAGAGGGGTCACTTTTATCTTTAGGCAGTGTTGTGGCACTTACAGGGTGATGATTGGTTGGCACAATGGTGCCATGTGTCGGAGTGTGTAGAAACATCGTTTCTGTAATTATGATTTGGTAAGTGTGAGGATATTGACATGTGTCTTCTTGTGGATAAGTAATAATATTTCTCACCTAAGATGTCTTTGGAAAAGATTCCATCATATCCATGCAAGTAGTATTACTAGAGATATTTTGAAAAAGAATATCATTTAATTTATTTTTTTCGACCATTACTTGAGTGTTGTTGAGCTAAAAAAACTGTCTCATTGGTGTTCAGTTGAGTTTAGTTTATCAATACATTATGTAGTTCAGTGCAGTGCTATTCAGGACAATAGGAGAGCGATCCATCTGGATATTAATTTGAGTTACTGTATCCGTTCATCATGCATTTCGTTAGTGGATAGCTAGGGCTCATCACTTGAGCTCTATACTGGGTAGTTTCATTTGGTTTATTCCTTCCATCTTCTCCAAGTTGACTAAGTGCACCCTCTCCATGGGGTTTGCGTACAGCAGTTGTAGAGATGGTTCAATAGGACTTGCTCCCATCTTTCCTTCTCTATTCCAGACTAACTAGGGTGCATCACTCAGGATGAGGAGGTTGATTTAATGCAGTTTCAAAGGTAGGAGAAGGGGTCAATCAATTTCCAGCTCGTGTTTGTTTCTCCTACCTTTCATTTCTGTCCTCCATCTCTCCTTGTTCACACTTGTGATTGAGTTTAGAACAGCTTACATATGCATATTTATATTGTGATTGATTGCTGCTACACAGAGGAGTCCTCTAACAGAAATTAAATCTGGTCTTGGAGAATATTGGGCATGGCCTTTTTTAAGGTCTCAAGACTGATTTGTCTTGATTGTGTAAATCTTCCTTTAAAATTCAAACTAGGGCTAAACAGTATATTTAATTTTTACTGATAACCACTCATGAATTTCATTTACTAGTATTACAGCGGAAAGTAAATACTGAGAAACATCAACAACAATCACATAAATATAGACACAGTGTTTTGGGTATGGAAACTGTAGACACTGAGAGGGGGGTTGAATCAGTGTGCAGCCAATTTTAACCTTTTCACAGTTTATCAGGGTTAGCTACCAATTCATCAATTCATTACTCTAACATAAACATTTCATAAACATCTTCCAGATCATCATTCATAAATCAAAAGCAGTTAAACCACAGAAGAACATCACATCATATGAATTTGTAATCTTTTTATATTATTTGTCCGGCTACAACCGTTAGGCGAAATCAGCACCTACTGATAAATAGAGCACCTGCTCAGCATCCAGGACCCTGCCTGGTTTTCTTAGACCCTGCTAAGAAGAGTTTGAGGTATCCTAACCTCAAAGCAAGACAAGCTTGCTTTTACATTAAAGCTCACTGTTACATTACTTCATCACTTGTCTCTTCATTCTGCTGCTGGCCAATCTGCTGCTGGTCAATACTGCTGCTGCAACACACCTGTTCTTCAATATTGCCGAGTTACCAAGGACTGCTCATTTAACCTCTGCTGCTCATCCTCTTCACTTCCTCACTGCTGCTCATTAAACCTCTGCTGCTCATCCTCTTCACTGCCTCATTGCTGCTCATTAAAGGTCTGTTCATCAACTCTACTGCTGGTCATTCATTCTTCACTCATCACCCTTTACATACTGCTGTACTGCTGCTTGTACACTACTGTACACACCCTCAAACTTCATCAGTCATGCAGACCCAGTCAATTCTGGTTTCTTGGTGTGCCTTTGATGGAGATGCCCTTCAATGAATAATTTCAGACTTATAATAAAACTCAAACACAACTCAGACTGTGGCTATTTGCTCCATGTATGGGGTTATTGTTTGCTGCTCATCCTTAATAGTTAAGACTGTAAAAACATAGATGCCATTAACATACCTCAATCAAGTGTTCATGTCTTCAAGATACCAAAATCATCACCAAGGACTGGAACATCATCAAGGTCTGGTCACATGCTACCCATCAAAGTTTTGCCTATGTCAAGACACTGCTCATGACATCTGAAACCCTCAACTTGCTATCACTGTCATGCCAAGGCTATTATGATATTTGTCACTGTGGTATGCTTGGTAAAGAACACTAGTCTTTCCGGGACTGTAAAGACCTTTCCATTCCTCCGAAATTGGATTAAGGAAGAACTATTA
>LPNX010018111.1:192950-336191 GCA_001517045.1 Pseudotsuga menziesii | reverse complement strand
AGGTTTGCCAACGTTTTCCCTCTGCTAGAGTGGTTGAATGAATTAATGTGACCTCCTCTATACACACCCGTTTACCACAGCAATCGTGGCATTACATGGAATTGCATCCTCCTCTAATCTCAGCGATCTGGAAATGGAATATAAAGCCAACGTTTTGACATTAAATCAACGTTTTCATCTTAAGATCTGTTAATGGCATATAAAACCACCGTTTGACATTCATATCATGCATTTAACCAACAATTGCAGACAATACGATCTGGATTTAAAACATAGATCCGTTTCCATGCATTTACCAACCATTGCAGGAACCACGATTTGGACTCCCATATATAAAATCAACAGCAAAATAATTCAACGCAGACCCCAATCGCTGAAACGAAGAGTCTTGACAGAAAATATAATCAACAGCAAAAAGAAAGACTAAACGCAGGCAATGCAACCATTCCTCAAACGCTTTCCCTCATGTTGGATCTGCTGGTGGTAAAAGAAACGAGCCCTAAGACCAGTTCAAGATTGAATTGTCACAACCAAAAAAAATATTTAACCTGTTGGGTACAGCCAAACATTTCCACGCTGTCCAGGAAAATTCCACGCTGAAAAGAAATTTTCTGCTACCACCGAGCCTTCTTCAAAATTGCAGACTTCTTCATCGAAATTTCATTCAATTAAAAATTCACGCTCTAAAGTTAGCCACGCTCTCTTCTCTATCATCGATGGTTTGAGCTTAGTGTATTTAAATACACCTTTGAGGATTCCTATTTCCATAAAGTAAGGAATGATATTTATTTTAAAATCATCCCCCCTTTTTATTTTTTATTTATTTTTTTATATTTTTTTTTCACTTCACCCCAAAAAAAACTTTCTTCAAAACTCATTAGGGACACCTGAGGAATGTTATTATTGTATTGACTATCCTTCTGACTTCACCATTTACTTTAACTATTTAAAATTCAAGTGACTTGGGTCAAATAGGGCTTCTTTGCATCTTAAAGACTTTTTCAAAGATGTCCATGGGCTCCACCTTCATGAGCATAAATAGAACCATATATCATCAAGTCATGTGCATCACTCAGGATGAGGAGGTTGATTTAATGCAGTTTCAAAGGTAGGAGAAGGGGTCAATCAATTTCCAGCTCGTGTTTGTTTCTCCTACCTTTCATTTCTGTCCTCCATCTCTCCTTGTTCACACTTGTGATTGAGTTTAGAACAGCTTACATATGCATATTTATATTGTGATTGATTGCTGCTACACAGAGGAGTCCTCTAACAGAAATTAAATCTGGTCTTGGAGAATATTGGGCATGGCCTTTTTTAAGGTCTCAAGACTGATTTGTCTTGATTGTGTAAATCTTCCTTTAAAATTCAAACTAGGGCTAAACAGTATATTTAATTTTTACTGATAACCACTCATGAATTTCATTTACTAGTATTACAGCGGAAAGTAAATACTGAGAAACATCAACAACAATCACATAAATATAGACACAGTGTTTTGGGTATGGAAACCCCCGGATAAAACCCAAGATGGGAAAACCAGTGTAGCAATCAGATATGAAATTTTTATTAAGAAGATATGGAACAATTACAGTCCAGTTGATGAATTCACCCAAATTGGCGAAATAGAACCTCTGCAAAATCACTGAGCAAGGCCAGCAAATAGTATGTCCACCCTGCGCAACTGTACGGCCTTCAGCGTCAGCTGTACGACCCTCTGCGTCAGTTGTACGGATCCGTACAGTCCTGGTGTCAGCTGTACGGAATCCATACGGCTGATGTATGGCCTCCTCTGCGGCGTACGGCCTCTTCTCTGCGTGATCCTATACGGCCTAATGCTTAGTCTGGTAACTCGGCGAATCCTCTGGGTTATTGTTCCTTCGTCTTCTTTGCAAACCTCTCTGTTTGTCTGTATCTCTCCTGTGTGTGTCATTTCCACCAAATCTTCTTTTAACTTCAATGGCCAAGCGAAAACCCTAACCCTCACTATGGATCAAGAGATGAGATCCTCCGGTGAGATCAATGGCCAAGATTAGATTAGCCATCACTTAAATTATATCACTTTTCACTTTATAAAAGTGATTCCATCAAGTCAAAATCAAATTAGATTAAATAATGTATTTTCTTAAGTCTAAACTTAGGAAAATCACATGAATACATTTGGCTTCCTGTTTAATGTCTACTTAGCATGCAAGGACACATGCAATGCTAGAAGACCTTCCTTGTTGCCACTTTCTAACAGACTGTAATTGATTGACATCGTTGCATCTTATTTACAGTTGCCGATGAAGACAGGTATTTTTTATGGTGGACTAATGTGTATGTCTGTTGGGAAATCTTGTCTATGATTACTCCCCTTTGGTTTAAAGTTAGTTTCTACTGTATTTCTAGATCAGCAGGATTCAAAGAGTGTCATTCACCTTGCTAGTTTTCTCTTTTTTTACTCTATTTGTGTTGGAAAATGCACCTGTTCTGATCGTACCAGCTTAGGAGTTAAAGCTTGAATCTCTTGTTGCTGCTTTTAATGTTAAAATATGCCATGTGGATGGCATTAATGTTGCAGATCTTGCTATATCCATTTGCAGATCTGTGTGTTTTGTCACTGATTTTGGGTGTTTTATAGAAGGTTTCAGCCTTTGGGGCACAAACCAACCCAAAGTGAGGGTGATCAGGGGACATCACACATTCTTTGTAAGTTATCCAAACACTTCGGTTCACTTTTATCCTAGGGTTTTTCCGGGGTTTAAGAGACAGTTACATTGATCAGCTCCTTTTTGCCTATCATGAATAATGCTAGCATGAAACATTCAACAGATATTGCCAATATTCTTGATGACAGTTGCAAACCCACCAGGCGGTGCCCTTCAACTCAGTACTTACAGGTCAACCTGTCGGAACTGCCATCGCCAGTTCCATCCTAGAGGACCAATATGTGTTGTATAACCATCTCCTTCACCATATCAAGGATTCTTCGGCCTCAGATGTTAGGAATGTTTCTACCTTAGTTTCTGTCAGAATTAGCCTGGTGGGCTAGTTTGAGTGGTTGAGTGTTTTGTGCTTCATGAAGGAGTTCTGGCGGTCGATTCCCCAGGTGGCTGCTTCTGTTGACACTGGGCACCATTCGTGAAAGCAAGGAAGTTCCCAGAGATTTCCTCATGCTTTTTCTCGGAAACTATATATATATATATATATCTTAAGGATCTGTTGCATCTTATTTCAACAGAGTATTATGCTGGCCTATAAAATAGGTGTCACCATTGAGTATTACTCCCCTGAGCCCTATCAGTATGGTACAGTCCAGAGAACATTTTCCAGCAAGCTCTTCCTGATGATTTTATTGTTCTTTCTTCCGAGGATGAGTATAGCTCCTTCCTCTCCCATATGCTTGGCTTCACATGCATTTTCTATTTTGTATTGCCTTGGGTGCTAATTCTTGACCAGGGCTTCTCAAACACCTATGTCCTTTCATGCTTTTTTTCTGTAGGTAGAAGACTGGGGTTTCTCTTGAACACCTCTGTTTTTCTGTACTTTCTGTAGGTAGGAGTTGCCCGTTTTGGTACTCCTGTTCCTACTGTTAGTTGCTGATGTATCCTGGTCCCATTGACCTATTTGTTTATTGACAACTATCAACAGAATCTCATTTCATTTCATTTTTCATGTTAAAAACTGTAATCACACTCAACTGATTTCTCTGAGTTTTAATTCAATTTTAGATAAACCACAGTTTTTACTGTTGCTGGGTTTGCTAGTAAAGAAAATATGGTTATGTCTGTGCACATATGTTTTTATAGACAACTCAATTTTGTGAAAGCTGGACATTATATAGATTACAGGGTTGTCCTTCAAGGGAGTTTTTATTTCCTTTTATGGGTTATGTTAATCGTTTGTGGGTTTTGGTTCTAGCCATTATTATCAAAATCATTTTTTTGCACTCAGGCAAGTAATGTGTAAGGTTGCACCAGTCCATTCTGTATGACGACTGACAGTTTGTTTTCTGCAGATATATGTTGTTGACTCTTTGGATAGAGAGAGAATTAGAAAGGCAACAGCAGAATTTCAGGTTTCTACACCTTATTATGTGCAACAATTAAAATCAAGGCAATTCTCCTAGTAATATTGGATTTCTTCTTTTTTGGCTTGGAAATTGTGTTTTGCTACTTATCCTTTTATAACTTATGCTCTCGCGACTTTCTGCCCCTCACAGGCCATTGTTAACGACCCTTTGATGAGAAATAGTATCATTTTGGTTTTTGCGAACAAACAGGATATGGTTAGTATCATCATTTGATGATTGTTGTTACATGGTTTTTTCAATTGAAATATAGTTAGACTGCCATTGTGAAGTTCGTCAATCAATGGCTGAAATTCTAATCATAACAAGCAGAAGGGAGCCATGACTCCTGCTGAGGTATGTGAAGCTCTTGGTCTTTTCAACTTGCGCAATAGGAGGTGGCATATCCAAGGTACTTGTGCTACAAAGGGAGAAGGTTTGTATGAAGGACTGGATTGGCTGGCATCTACTCTGAAGGAATTGCAAGCCGCTGGAATGCCTACTTCAGTGGGTCATTCGGCCATTCCATAAACAAAGTTATGCCAAAACCCTATACTTTGTCAGATATTTTAGGCTTGAGCATACAAAGAGCTTTTTTTCTCAATTCTTGCTTTGACATGGTACTTTTTTACTTTTCAGGGGGAAGTTTGTAATTGTTTTGAAGGACAAGGACTCATTCAGCTTCATAATGTATTGATATCCTGGATCTTTTCTCGTTTACACTACATGATGATGCTTGATGATAATTTCAACAGATATTATGATTTATCTTGCTTATGTTATGATGATGAATGTTCCTTGAACATGATGTATTATTTGTTGCTAGAGTGCTGAATCAGCTTGTTGACAGAAAAGAAGCTGGATTCCCTTTTGTAGGCTTTATTTCAACTATCCAATGCATCTGATATGTTTAGCTATCAATTGCTGTTGTGGGTTCTGATCTATGTTTCGTCAGTTTCATATTAAGTTATTGGGTACATGCAATTGATATAACATACTACCACTACCAGATTTCTGTTCTTGTCAGGGAAGGAAAGATCTTCGTTCTTCATCACAATATGAAGAATTCTTGTCCTTTTTCCTCATCTTTGCTGATGCTTTCATCCCATGTCTCAGTTATTATCAGTTCTTTGGATAGCATGCATCTATTTCACAACTATCCTTCCATTCGTTGTAGTCTTATTTTCCCTTTTAGGAAATGCTGCTTACAGCTGTCCTTTGGGTAGCACCCAGGCTATGAGGAGCATTTCTATGTCATTAAAATCCCTGAAGGCTTGCACCTGGCCTTATTCAGATCCAATCACCAGGCTACTTGCCGCTAGACCATATACACCTAGGATTTAGTTGTCTTTTGTCTAACTCCCAAGTTGTTAATGGGTTTTGCATGCTTTGTTATATTCATTTATTCAGTGCCTAACTTTTGGACCAATTCTTGTGTCTTATGTACATGGTGATTGCTTTCGCTCGAAGGAGACAATTTCTACCATAAGTGTAGGATAAGTTTCCTTTTTGTATTTTTTCCACATATGATTAATTTCCCCAAATGACTAGGACACATGAAGTCCATCTATGGATTGTATGTTATGCATCTGAGCTTTATAGACTCTGTTTGGATAGAGCAATATCTTTTGATCCATTTATTCTTTGTATCTCGTTTTAATATATTTAATTATTTGTATTATATGTAATAATATTAACACTATATGTTGGTCAAATATAAGTAAAAATAGAAACAAGAGTTGTGAGCAGCTTAGTCCTTATTGTTTGAATGAAAAAATTGAAAAATTGAAACAAATAGATAATGCCATTCAGACTAAATTCTAGAGGGGACAAAAGAAACAAATTCTGCAAGATTAACCAATGCTGAGGTGTGGAAGGCATACCTTCAACAGAGGTCATTCAATCACAAGGATTGGACCATCACCATTTTAATTCCATATCTTTGATTGCGTTGAACGGAATTAAAAAACTAGAGGTGCAGATATCAATCACAAGGTGCCAATATCATTTATTTCCTAAACATTATAGGATTCTAAGTGCAAAAACATTGAAATTGGCACCCTCAATTTTTGATACCTCTCAAGTCACAATAAATCAGAGACATGTAAGGTTAGGATGTATTTGTGTTGGTGTGTAAATCATCTTAACCTTGAGGTGTATTAAAAAAATAGCATATATAAAAAAATGTTAGCTTGAGAATTACATAGATAAACAACAATAAAATTCGATGCTCTTGACACTCTCAATGAAATGATGTAAAGTGTGTATGTAAATATATAAATAGTGCACTAAACATCTTTACATTTGTTGAAGACCCTCAACAAAATCAAGTTGAAGTGTAGAGAAGGCCCAAGCTTTTCATGGTTGCATGTTATTGTTGTGATGCCTAATTTGTCTATGCAAATTCAAGCTTGAGGCAAAAAGCGCTCAATTGATTTAGAACACCTTAAGTAGCTTCTGGAGTATTGGCTTAATTCCCCCTATACTATGTGTTGTTGTTGCAACTACTTCCCCAAAAATTTTACATTTCAGGGCCCCTCCTTCCATTTTTTGTTTTAAAAGCACGCCTACTCTTCTTGTCCATCTCAGTTAAGTCCTCCCTGCATACTTAGTCTTTCTTAGAAGCTCGAGCATAAGGTTTTTCCCTAAGCCTAAAATGTGATTCTGATAAAAAACACTTAGGCGCGACCAAGAAACAAGCCTTACAAGAAAATCTGCTTTGATTTAAGATCAACGGCTAAGAAATCGCTTCGATCTAGATTAATGGTTGAGAAAAGCGGAAGCAGAAAAGCGGAGCTGGAAGAATTAAAGCTAACGTTGAAAATGTTGGAAACCCGCATTTCACTTTCTGAAGTCCGCGATCCGCGAAGATCAACGGCTAGGGACGAGTCTGCATAGATGCAACGGTCTAGAAGGATTCCGTGTAGAGCAACGATCTAGGGAAAAGCGAAAGTGGAAAAGCCAAAGTTTAATTTCAGAAAAGATCGACTTTCCGTTTTCTGATTTTTGCCTTTGGAAAGGTGGAGGCGGAAAGGTAGAATTTTAACGTTGAAAAGGTTGAAGACCCGCTTTTTTATTTCTGCTTTTCAGAAGTGCGGAAGCGAAAATGCGGAAGAGGAAGGATTGAAGTTTATTTTCGGAAAAGATTGACTTTTCGTTTTTCGATTTTCGCTTTCCAGAAAAGGGCAGAAGCGGAAAGTTAAGGTTTGAACTTTGTGAAAGATTGGAATCTCGATTTCCGACTTTCGCATAGATCAATGGTTTAAAAAAATTCTACATAGATCAACGACTTAGAAGGATTCGGAAGGGCGGAAGTAGAGAAGCGGAGGCGAAAAGTTAGAATTTTGGTCATGAAAAAGTCTTAGATCAATGGTCCAGAATCGCCCCGCATAAGATTGACGGTACGGAAAGGTTGTCACGGAAATCCAAGGGCAGAAGCAGAAAGGCGGAGGCAGAAAACTAGATTATTTTTAGCTTGATAAAATTGGCGAACCCGTTTTCCGCTTTCCGGAAGGGCGGAGTCGGAAAGGAGCTGTCAAGGCTGCATGATCTAATGGTTCAAATTAGACCCGATCCATCTTTGAGATGATTTGAGCCGTCCAACCTCTGTTTTGTTTTTTTTTACTGTGAACCATTGGGGAAATTGAGAAATCTTTTGCCCAAAACTTAAACTAAATACTTTGCTTGCTTAATAGGGTGCCAATCATCATGTTCTGTTTAAATAAACGACACATATCATTAAACTTATAATTGAAAGTACGATGATTAGTTACAGTCACCATTGACAAATTATTGTTGTTCCCAGAACAGACATATCTCTCATGATGTTTTCTTTATATTCGCAGGTATTATGGTTCACCAAGTTAGGATGGGCGATTACGAGATTGGGTAAAGGTTGCAGTTTTCAATGGCTGGGATTCATGGCAGATCAAGATCTACGGTCTTGAAGAATTTCGTTGTTTTAACTTGTGCGAATGAAATAATTTTATTAGATCGAAAGAATGCAGTAGGACCCGCATTTTTCAACGGCCAAGATCAAAGATAGAGTCAGATCTACGGTGGACGTGCATTTCGCTGACTCAACATGCTCGTGGAAAATAGCTTTTGAAATTTGTGGAATTGGTTAAAAGGTTGCATAGATCAACAACTAAGATCTGCTCGGAATTAGATCTACGGGAGAGAAAAAATTCCGTTGATTCAACATGCACAGATTAATGAACTTTGGAAATCCGCAAAATATGGTAGAGGCTTAAAGTTTGAACGGCGGAGCTCTTGGCGAAAGCTTGATCAACGACCCAAGTTGATTTCGCAATGACAACATGAACGAAGATTAGTAAGATGAAGGACCGCGAAATCGGTTTAAAGATGCAAGAAATAAAGAAGCATGAAACATACACAGGAGCAGGGGATTGATCACCAAGAAACAGCACATGTGGAGGCGCAACAGCGTGACTGGTTCTTGTGCCAACAAAATCAATTTTGCAACGCAAAGATGCAGGAAAAATAAAGGAGCATGTATTTCCATCAGGGCAAGGCTTGTGTAATATGTTTTTATTTGTTTGTTTTTTGAAACCGTTAGATTTACACAGGTGGGCGAATAAGAATCCTAGGAATCTCCTGGGTGATGGATAGAGATAGTGTAAATAGGGGTGCAGAGCACCATAGAAATGACTTTTTGCTTGGTGAAAGAATTGTAGACTATATTTGTAAAAGAGCTACCTCTTTGCTAATAAGAAGGATCATTTTGCTGGAACAAAGGGCATGCACAGAGATTTAATCAGAATGTGTGGAATGCATACTGTAGAACTATTTCTTCTTGCTTCTGTACATCATACAGTGAGATTGTTCAAACATCCTGGAACTATTTTTTTGGTAATGAATGTTTGTTGGTTGTATAAATGTCCGTGTTGACAGGGTAATAAATGGTTTAATTATATTAGAGCTATCTCCAGTATTCTTTCTGCTGTGAATGTGATTATTGTGTTGGTATGACTATCTATTAGACCTTTATGAGCATTTACAGTATATTACTTTGAACACTAAATGTGCTCCCTGTCCGGGGATAAAATAGTATAGTTTTAGATCTAGATTAGACCTGCATTTAGCTTAGGCATCTGTATTTCATTCTTTAAACAAAAATCATTTAAACGGTGGACTGGGTCATAACCAGTAAAGATTAAAAGAACTCAATATACGATAGTCGAAACCGTGAACCAGATGGATTCCCCACACCAAACGGTGTTTGATCAAATTGGGATTGTTCATCGAGGAGAATCCCTACTGTTTGGTACCTGGGATTTTTCCAAGCATCAACACTATGATCCAAAATTTGATAAAGCAGTTACTATAAATCTCTTATGCCTTCCAAACGTAATGACAAGGATTGGGCCATCACAAACCTCATCTAGAGCTAGTCACCTAACAATTTTGAGCACAACCTTAACAAAGACAATTGACACATGGTCAACAACATGTTGGAGCTTTATATCCTCTTGTGGATGATAAGATACCATCCATTTTTGTTATCAACCAAACTCACACCCTTGGAGAGAAAGTCCTAAATATCATGGTGTGGTTTTGATGAAACTAAGAGGGGAGCATTGTCACCTCACCAGCTCTCTTTTGTACTTAAGGTCGACTCTCCTTCGAATCAAAGGGGACGTCCCTAGATACAATTGTTGGAAATTGGGCTATGAAATACAAGGTGAAATGAAAAGTATTTCCAACAAAATGATTTGTTTATGTAAAAGAAATGAAATGGATAGAAGGATAAGGGACTAGTGCCTTTCCAATTGGCAATTTGTAGTTAAAACAAAAGTTCATGAAAGATCAAGCTTATGTGGTCAAACTACTTGTTGTCTCAAATTATGGGGCGTTACTAAAGAAGATAAAGACTCGTGTATGTAAGTATTATGATTATCCACAATGAAGTTAATGTGCATTTAATCAAGTGTTGTGAAAAGATGCATCAATAAAATCATTCAATGGATAACATAATGAAAAGAGGAAAGAGTAAATTTACTTTTCATTTCACCTACTTTCTTTAGGAACCTAAAGGAAAAAGGATCTAGCATAAAGATATGGAAGAAGTTCTCAACCACAAAGATCCTTCATTAGTTCTCCAATAGCTTCAATAGATATGCAACTAAGCCCCAAGGGATTTATCCCACAATACAACCGTCGTAATTAACGACAAAAGGATACGCTTTATATAGAGAGAGTTAATTCAACTTCCTTGACATTAAAATAGTAATTCTCTTTTTTAGATCCACAATTTATTCAACAAACACTCCAATAATAGAATAAAATAGTTAAGATCCACTTTTCATTCCAAGCAATACGATAAAATAATGCAAGTTCATAACCAATTCATGTTGTGAAGTCAACAATGACCAAAATAATGTAGCGGCTATGCAAAGTGCCTCCTCAAGGTGGATGTCTCTAAGAAAAATGCTCTTCAAAAGGGCATGTCTGGCTCTCCAATTGAAACGCCCCATCTAGATGGCATAGAAAGGTGTGCAAGCAATCCTCAATGTAAACCATCCCCTTAGTTAATGTATGAAAGAAGTTAAAAGATGCTTAAGACTGCGTTGTGTCTTCTTCAAGGGAAACATTCCATCAAGTATGTGCAAAGAAGCTCCAAAAGTGGGACATCTCCTTAACTATACATGAAAAAGTGTGCAAGGTAACCTCCAAGAGAGTGGAGGCCCTCCTTGTTTGGCTCCTCTAAGTGGCACGTCCTCAAAACATGTGCATAAAACCCTCCCTCTATGGGTTGGCTTGTTAAATAATACAATGAATGATGTCCATTAGAAAACTACGGTCCTTCAAGCTTGGATGTCACCTCTAACTGTACCACCTCATTAAAGCATGTGCACAAGCTAGATCCATGGAATAAGGATCCCACTAATTGAAATAGAAGCATAAATCCAAGAGAAAAGTCCCCACAATAGTCAACTACCTCCATGAGGAAGGGGATGACCTCATCTACAAGCCATATAGTGTATGAACATGCCTCCATATGTGTTCCAAGAGAAAAGATCAAGGGGAGCATTCCACTAGCAATGATAAACCTACTATGTCAAGATATCATCCAAGTGCTTAGAAGCAAGGGACACATTGGTAAAAGATGAGTGTATGCCCCAAAGTTTGTGCTAGAAGGGTCCTCCAAGAAAAACTAACAATAAACCACCCCCTCAGTATGAAACACATCAAATGAGCTAAGATCAAGGGGAGCATTCCACTAGCAATGATAAACCTACTATGTCAAGATATCATCCAAGTGCTTAGAAGCAAGGGACACATTAGTAAAAGATGAGTGTATCCCCCAAAGTTTGTGCTAGAAGGAAGGGTCCTCCAAGAAAAACTAACAATAAACCACCCCCTCAATATGAAACACATCAAATGAGCTAAGGTGCTCCAATAGAAATCCTCCACTTGTCATCAAGCGTAAATACAAGCTAAGCGCACCATCAAAAAGGATAATCCATGTCATCGAGACATTCAATCAAACCCACAATGCTAGGGCACTTCATCAAGTGGTGATCAATGTGTCATGAGCAAGTGGTATAGGAGTGAAATGCATCACTATCCCCTAAGGTGTTTTAGCTAGGACCCACACAATCGCATCGATAATCTTGTTTTTAAACATCCCATAGGCAATACTTCATCAATGAACAATGATTAACACTTTAAAACTTAGGGATACCCTAAGTTGATGGGTTCACATTCCATCAATGCACAAAGTGTTAGATAATTGCATAAATGCTAAGCAAAAATACTCCAAGCATACTAATATCACCTTGAAGAGGAATTATATCAAGAACAAAACATCATGGAGAGATCACATCCAATAGCTACTAGTAGCAATCCTGCATGTAATGAGAGCAACAACCCTAGGCCAAATATTACATGTACCCTCAATCCATCCAATAAATCATACTACAAGCTCAATCTTCTTTATTAGAATCACAAGTGTAACCCTCATACAATATGAATTCCCTTAACCAAATCCTCAAGATTATGTAAATGATAGTTAGGCGCCCCTATTGTTGGAATGACCCTCCAACTCCTACAAAAACAATGGGTACATGTGCAACTATACCTTATTGAACCTTATTGTACCCCTATTTCAAAATTGAAATGTTTACCAACCCAAATTCTCTACATCTTAGTTGCATGGAATATTACATTAAAACAATAGCTTCATGTATTAACTAACATGCTAATAATTTTAATACCCATACTTCAGGAATTTATGCCAAATGCACAAAATCCCAATATTATGTTTCCATATATTTGCCCCTCCTATCATAGCCCAACACTCACAAGTGAGCAAGAAACATATTTGTCTAAAATCTCAAAGCTTAGCCAATCGAAACAAAATAGAGCTTTTAAATTAGAAAGTTGTGGAAGATAACCATGTTCAAGCTCATGGATAACATCAAACAAAAAAAATAGCAATGTTGTTCACAAGTCTTTAAGGTAGTGTTAAGTATGACATAAGGGGCAATTACATAAATAACAATGTCATACCTCCCATTTTCTGACTACAAAACAATAATTAAAGCATCTAAAGATATATAGAAAACAACAAAAACAAGTAAATTATATATAAATTATGATCACTTATTTCAGAAGAAGCTATGTTGCTAAGAAATAGTAACAACTATGCTTTGAAACTATGTATACTTTGTTTGACATGGTGTACTAACTTGAGCTATCTCAAAACTAAATATCCTTGAATAAAAGTATTATCCAATGTCTTCATGATATATATATAGATAACTTAAAAATGTTTTAATGATGTTAAAGGTCATCCTTGAAAAAACATGTAAAATTTTATTTATCCATTACTTAACCACCACAAGGTTGTAATTAACACACATGCACATCTATTAAATAAATAAACAACAATAACAATAATAATAAATGAAGTGTCACGTACTTTATCTATCTAAAGGACATCATTGTATAATAATGGTTATGAGTCAATGCATTCAAATATATTGTAACATGGCATTGCATGATTAACGTATCATATTTTATATTCTTATTCACTTATATTTACTATATGGATTTTTGTTTATTGTCCTTTTTATGTTGGATATTTGTTAGTAAATGAACATTCTACTTTTTATGTTGGATATTTGTTAGTAAATTAACATTGTGTTTTTATTGGTATTTGAGCTATATCTAATCGTGGCCTATGGCTATGTTCTTTTTAGACCTTTTCTAATCCAACCTTTGGCCACCCCATTTTTCAAATTTTCTGTAAATTACTAGGTGATTGACCAGAATTAACCTTTGGCCATTATAAATTCAAAAAGATCATAAAAAAAAACATTCTAAATGCAAAGTAAGAAGGTTAAATTATTAAATATAAATTGGTCCACTCAATAGTGACATTTTGAAGCCAATATTTTTTAAAGCACATATTCTCACATTAGAATGCATGAAAAGATCTTTCAATTCCTTGCTAAGCAAATACGATACAACACAATAAGATACTGAGGGAATCAATATCATCTCACAATTGTAAGTCTATGGGATGCAAAACACGACCTTTTAAGAAGATTTCAACAACCAATTTGACTCTTGTAGCAACTTGTTTCATAAGGGTTACTTTGTTGGGGCAAGATAAGGGTAGACACATATGGTGAACTACACATTTGGTTAGCTAGGGTATTACATAGTGGATAAGAGTTTGTTGTAGGGAGTCATCGTTCATTTATGAGTTATTACTTGCTATTCTAGATTCCATCAAATATAGTTTGACAACCAATAGAAAAACTAGTGTGTTGTTGTGGGAAGAAGGTTGAACCAAAGGTGATGTATCGATCAAACTAACAAACCAACAATTGTAGCCCTCTAGTGTTTGGTTGGGTAAGTAGTAACAAAGTATTTTTCAATGCCAAGCATGCAATCAATGCACATACTTTTGTAATTTTTCCTTTAAAGTTCAACTAGGGCTAAGCAGTATATTTTACTAATAACCACACATGAATTTCATTTACTAGTATGGAAGTGGAAATAAAATACTGAGAAACATGGGAAGTAATCACATCAATATAGACACGGTATTTTTTGGGTATAAAAACCCCTAGATAAAACCCAAGATGGGAAAACAAGTGCAGCAGTCAGATATGAAATTGTTATTAAGAAAATATGGAACAATTACAATCCAACAATTAATCCACCCAACCTGGAAATTGATCCTATGCAGAATCACTAGAAAAACCCCAACAACAAGACACTGCCCCTGCGTCAACAGTATGATCCATACGGAATGGCGTCAACAGTACAAAATCCGTACGACAACTATACAACCCTTTTCTGTTGAGTGCAATCCTCCCTCGGCGTGATATGTACGGTCCTTTGTTCTGCCTAGTAGCTCTGCGAATATTCTGGATGAGTGTTCCTCCGTCTTCTCAGCAAACTTCTTCATCTGACTTCTCTCTATGTCTGTATCTCTCCTGTGTATGTGTCCTCTCCACCAAATCTCCTTTTAACTCAATGGCTAAGTGAAAACCTTAACCCTCACTATGGATCAATGGATGTGATCCTCCGGTGAGATCAATGGCCAAGATTAAATTAGCCATCACTTAAATGATTTCACTTTTCACTTTATAAAAGTGATTCCATTAAGTCAAAATCAAATTAGAATAATTAACATATTCTCCTAAGTCCAAACTTAGGAAAATAACATTAAATAAATTTGGCTTCCTGTTTAATGTCTTCCTAGCATGCAAGGACACATGCAATGCTAGAATACCTTTCTTGTTTCCACTTTCTAACACTCCCTCTCAACGAGGAAGGGATTCTGTAGCAACCCCAACTTGTCTCTGAACTTCACAAAACTGTGTCTGCAAAGTGCCTTGGTGAAAATGTATGTCACCTGCTCATCTGTCTAAATTTACTCCAACCGAATGGTTCTTCTATCTACACAATCTCTCAGGAAGTGGTACCGAATGTCTATGTGTTTTCTCCGATCATGGAACACTGGATTTTCAGAAAGCCAAATGACACTCGGATTGTCACAGTGAACTACTGTAGCCTCTAGCTCACACTTGAACAACACTGAAAGCAAATTCCTTAGCCACATTCCTTCACAAGCATCCAAACTGGCTTCCAAGTACTCATCCTCTACCGAGCTCAATGCAACTGACTTATACTTCCTGCTGAATCACGAGACAACCCCTGATCCAATGTTGAAGCAACAACTTGAACTTCTCTTCTGGTCCTCTGTACATCCTGCCTAGTCAACATTTGTGAATCCTGCTAACTGTACACTCCCCATGCGCTCATAGCATTGTACCTCTGATGTAGCTAAGTATGTGCTTTGCAGCCATCCAATGCACTCTTCGAGGGTCCACCATGAACTGCCTCAAAGAATTGACTGCAAAGCTAATGTATGGTAATTTTTTGACCGGATACATGAATGGTCCAATAACCTGGCAATACAATGTATGATCAAATCCTTCTAACCTTGATGCATCAACCTTCCTCTAGTTGGAAACTAGAGTTATGGGCATAGGCTTGCAATCCACTATCATGAATCTCTTCAAGATCTCCATTGCATACTTCCCCTTTCCAATGAAGAAGCACCTGTCTCTCTGTCAAACCTCCAAGCCTATGAAGTAATGCATCAACCCAAGATCTTTCATCTCAAACTCAATTACAAGGTTGGACTTGCAGTTGTCAATCAACCTCTCATCTCCTGTAAGAAAGAGATCATCTACATATAAGATCAGTATGAGAGGCACCTCACCTGTCAAGAAGTACATGTTGTGGTCCACCTCACTCCATTGGAATCCCATCTCCTGTAGATAGTTGTCTATCCTCGAGGTGCCTGATTGATCCCATAAAGATCTCTTTGCAACATGGATACATGCATCTCCCTGTTCTCCACATCAACCCCTTTGGTTTCTCAATGAATACCTCCTCTATAACTCCGTTGAGGAAGGAAGTCTTGACGTCTATCTTATGGACATGCCAACCCATCTCTGATGCTAATGAGATAATGGTATGAATAGAATAATACCTGGAAACATGGGTGAAGGTCTCCTCATAGTCAATACCCTCCTCCTGTGAAAAACCCCTTTGCCACAAAGCACACCTTGTAATTCTCCACGCTTTCGTCTACTGCATGATGTACCTTGTAGATCCATATGGATCCCACCACTTTTTACCTTGAGGCCTCGGTACAATCTCCCATACCTGATTATTCATGTTGAGTCATACTCCTCAACCATGGCCTCCTGCCACATATCATGTTGTGCAACCTCCTCGAAACTAGAAGGTTTGGAGTTGATCAATGTCATGTCCTCAATTAAATAATTTCCAAATAAGACTATTTGCAAATAATGTTTCACCAACCTACTAGTTCCCTAGGTTGAGATGAATACATAAATTTTGTAATAAGGGGCTATGGGACCCAAAGAGACTTTAGTTTACCATATTCACATTTAAATGGGTCACATAAATGATAAATTCTAAGAAAATAAGGTGGCACGGGTTCATGAAGATGCTTGAAAGCTTGTGGAGCCTTTGGGTGACTAGATTCTCTGCACACTTGGCATGGTATTCATCCAAATTCAAACACATGGGTAATGTAACATTATTGGATGGTTATGTGGTGTCAAATATCATATAATGAGCCAAGGAATTCAAATTGGTAAAGGAGGGAAACTCTCATGGAAGAGGAAGATACTAGAAGACAAGGTGTTGGCACTTGGAAGGAGATTCTATGCACCCTATGACAACAAATGATGGAAGATTCTATGACAAGTATGACAAATTCAGACCTGATTGCTGACATATGACAAGTATGACATGACAGGGATAAAAATATAAACCAAGAGGTCGAATTTGGGAGTTAGAGGAAACCATTCAAATTGGGGAAATAATTGGAGCATGAAGAGGAAGACAAGTGTCATGAGAGTTACTAAACCACTAAGATGAGTTGGATGAATCCCATGGATGTAAATTCAACCTTAGTAGGCCTCATGAAGTTAATAAAATGATTCATTAGGAAGGATAATGGCTTTTGATCATTTTTTAATTGCCCTTTTGGGATTTTGGAGAGCTTTTGCTTATCCATTACACAGTGAGTGTTCACTCTCCCTGCTTGTGAACCAATTTCGAGGGAGTTGGATTCATTTCCAAGTTGGTTGATGGAGAGGCCATTCAGACCTATCATGGGAGATTAATGAAGGAGTTTTATCTGTGGGTTGAAGATCCATACAATCGAATTGTCATCTATCTCCCCATTCTCTCATTCCTTCTTCTCCATTCCCCCACACTCTCATTTGATGGCGCAATTGTTGGAGTGGTGCTTGCACTTTGCTGAGTATAGTTGATTCCCAAGCTTCGATACATCATTCATGGATCTGTAATTTCATGTCCACATGCTCTGTAAGTCAAAATATCAGAAATACATGTATGAAAGGCTTGCATTCCCATGCTCTTGAATAACTAGTTTTCATGGATTTGGCTTCAATATTGAAGTAGCTTTATATGAGGTTTGTATGAAGAATTTTCTATGAGTTTTATGATGTTGGGGAAGCCATATATAATGTAATACTATGTACTTTCATGCCCATATGCTATTCAGCTCGAAATCCAAGAAACTCCTATGTAAAGCCTTGCATTCTCGTGCCATTTTATCACTAGTTTTCATGGATTTTGGCTTCAATCGTGAAGTAGTTTTATAACAAATTTGTGTGAGGGATATTCTATGAGTTGGATGATGTTGGGAAATCCATATAAGATTTATTACTCTGTAATTTCATGTCCTTATTCTCTGTGGCTCGAAATGCAATAAAATCATGTGTGAAAAGCTTGCATTCCCATGCCATTGGGTCACTAGTTTCCATGACTTTGGCTTCAATCTTGAAGGAGTCTTGTATCAAAATTTGTATGAGGGATACTCTATGAGTTGGATGATGTTGGGAAATACATATAAGATGTATTACTCTGTAATTCCATGTCCTTGTGCTCTGTGGGTCAAAATCCAAGAAATCCATATGTGAACCTCTTGCAAGTACATGCTACTAATTCACTAGTTTTCATGTATTTGACTCCCATACTGAATGAGTTGTATACCATACTTGTATGAAGATATTTATATGGTGTTTAATATTGTTGGGGAATATATTTGTATTTTATATAAGGTCCCTATATGTCACGTCCTTATCTGAACCTTTAACTCTACCTTTCATATGTAAAAATCGAGCTAGTTATGTAATTTCCCCATAAGCAATTTCACTGAGAGTTATCAAACGAATGTGGAACTCTATAACCAATTTGAAGAACTAATAACCATGTGTAATAAAATTCCATGATTTCTTATATCAGTCCCCATACTCTGATTAAAAATTTGGGAGGTTCATACATGAGTTGGGAAGCCCAGTTGGCCTACACCCTAGGGGGGATTTTATCACAATTTCCTAGTAATTTTTGGCCTTTTGTCATCAGCCCCAAACAAGGTTGCAGAGGTTTAAATTCTGATCCAAAGTATCCATAAACCACCTTGGGATGTTTTAAGACTCACCATACCATATCCTGTCAAATTCGGGACCATTTGGTGAAAGTTGGAACCCTCTAGAGTCATGACTAGTTAAGCTCGAATTTTTCTCGAATTGCATTTTTCTCCAAAATTCCAAAAAGGGACATTGCAATCAACTCCGTCATCGGTGCCATATATCTAATTCTCTCTGGTGGTTTTCTCTACCTCATGGAGCTCTATGGAGGATTCACCTGCCTGGAATCCTGAACTGTGGACCTAAACCACTTAGGCCTTGGCCTAGTGTCTACCTGTTGCAGCTGCTGGATATACGCCTCCTGCTGCAGCTCATCTTCCAAGTCAATGACTGAAGGATCATGTCCACCAAACTCCCTCTGACTACCAAAACATGTGCTCTGTGTCTGTACATGTACTTGTACCTCTGGCACCTCCAACTTGACCCCTAAGTCGTGTGTTGGTTGTTCCTGTGTTGGTGAGACCATAGATCTCTGGAAGGCTTTGTCCTCATCAAAATGGACATCCCTACTCACAATGATCCTCTTGCGAGTAGGAATATAAACTATGTATGCCTTCAAAGTCTCATTGTAACCAACAAGTAACCCCTTCTCTTTAGAAGGGTCCAACGTCTTCCTAGTGTCAGCATGAATGTGACAATAATAGACACTCCCAAATATGTGCAAGTGGCTCGGATATGTTATAGTTCCTGTGAAGACCTCCTCGAGTGTCTTCCTCCCCAAAGTTGTGTGGGGACACCTGTTCTAAATGTATACTGTAGTCCTATATGCCTCGGCCCAAAGGAATAGTGATAATCCCTGATCACATAGCATGGCCTTGACTGCTCCTACCATTGTCCTGTTCTTTCTCTCCACCACTCGATTTTGTTGCGGGGTATGAGGCACTATGTGCTCCTTCTTAATCCCCTCTGATGAGCAATACTCCAAGAACTCATTGGAGGGGTACTCACCCTTGTTGTCTGTCCTCAATATTCGGATATTCCTCCTAGTATGGTTTTCCACGAGAGTCTTGAACTCCCAAAATCGCTCAATGACCTCTTACTCGGCCTTCGGGAAATACTTCCGGTTCTTCCTGGAATAGTCGCCAATGAAAGTGACGCAGTAACTGTACCCACTGAAATATTGGACACTTATTGGTCCGCAAATATTTGAATGCACTAAGTCCAAGGTTCCCTTAGACTTGTTCTCACTATGTGGGAAAGGTCTCATGATGTTCTTCCCCAACGCACAACCCTTGCAGTGGTTATGTTTCTCCTCATGTACCTGAGGAACTCCAATGATTACCTATATTAAATGCCTCAGTGCTCCATGGTGTAAATGTGCCATCCTCCTATGCCACAGATCACACTGACTGTTGTTGTTGCTAACTAGAGCCTTTTCAGACTCAAGTGTAGTCTATGCACCTTCTTGCTCCTGATCTCAATCACCCGATACAAAATCCTATCTGACCCCTTGGGCCTGATATACACTCTATGGTCTCGGAATTTCACCTGAAATCCCTTATCCTCGAGAGTGGAAATGGATATGAGGTTCTTGGTTAAACTCAGAACATACAACACGTCAGCAAAGCTAAGGGGTTTGTCATACTCCCTATGAAATAAAATAGTGCCAACTCCCTGCACTTGATACTTCACATCATCACCCACCTCAATGTGGAGGTTTAATCCACCCTCCCGCAATCTCTTAAAGAACCTATTTTGTCCTGTCATATGGCAAGATGTTCCACTATCTACATACCAAATGCCACTACCTGTGGTGCTTTCCATGCAAGATATCAAGCAAAACTTCTCATCGAAGTTTTTGTTGAAATCCTCCACCTATGCAGATCCTTCCATCTAGGTATTGTTGTTCTTCTTCTTATCTGGGAACTGGGAGGTAAAGTGTCCCTGTTTGTGGCAAATAAAACACTTGAACTTGGGCATTTCAAGGTTCTTCTTACCACCCTTCTTTTTCTTTTCCTTACCCTTGCTCTTCCCTGTCAGAGCTAGAGCCTCTTCATCCACATTTTGTAGGGAACTGTTGGATGAACCTGATCCTTGACCCATGCGGGTCTCCTCCTGCACAAAATCATCCCACAACCTCTGCCAATCAGGGCGTTTCTCCCTAACCACAACACCTTTGACAAAGGTGTCCCATGGCTTAGAAAATCCATTGAGGGTTATTCAAACTATCTCCTCATCCTCAGTCTTAAAGCCAACTGCTCCAAGCTCATCTCTAATCTATGTGATCCTTGTGAGATAAGGAACCACTCCTTCACCCTTGGCCATCTTAGTACTATGCATCCTCTCTTGCAGCACCATCTTCTGGTTTTCGTTCTTACTCTGGTAAAGACTTTCCAAGGCATTCCACATCTTTGATGCGGTATTCTTCCCGGAAAGGTGAGGGACTATGTGGTCCTTCACTCCATCCAAGATGATCAACATGGCTATGAAATCTATCTTCTTCCAAGCTACCAACTATGTCAGATCAGTGGCCACAACCTTTGTGGAGTCAATGTGCTCCTATGCAACACGGACATCCAGGATCCTTGTGATCCTTTCTTTCCATGTAGGAAAGTTCTGAGCCCCCTGGAGTCTATCATCGACTCTCAACTGCATGGCCATGTTGAAGTGTACCTGTCAAACCCTAGATTTGAACTCTAGGTTTGTATCTTCAATATATTTTCCCTTGATCTATCAATGATGCTGCTAATATCTCATATTTAGCTCAACTGAGCTCTAATACCATGTAAATTTTCTTTTAAAATTCAACTAGGGCTAAGCAGTATATTTTAATTATCACTGATAAACACACATGAATTTCATTTACTAGTATTGCAACAAAAATAAAATACTGAGAAACATGGATAATAATCACATCAATATAGACATAGTATTTTTGGGTATAGAAACCCTCAGATAAAACCCAAGATGGGAAAACCGGTGTAGCAGTCATATATGAAATTTTTATTAAGAAAATATGGAACAGTTACAATTCATCAATTAATTCACCCAACCTGGGAAATCAATCCTCTGCAGAATCACTAGAAAAAACCCAGCAACAAGAAACGACCCCTGCACAGTTGTACGGCCTAGTTGTATGGATCTGTACTAAATGATGTCAACAGTATGTATGACCCTCTTCTGTTAAGTACGGTCCTCCCTCTATGTGATATGTATGGTCCTTTGTTCTACCTTGTAGCTCTGTGAATCTTCTGGATGAGTGTTCCTCCGACTTCTCAGCAAACTTCTCAGTCTGACTTCTCTCTATGTCTATATCTCTCCTGTGTATGTGTCATCTCCACCAAATCTCCTTTTAACTCAATGGCTAAGTGAAAACCCTAACCCTCACTATGGATCAATGGATGTGGCCCTTTGGTGAGATCAATGGCCAAGATTAGATTAGCCATCACTTAAATTATTTCACTTTTCACTTTATAAAAGTGATTCCAATAAGTCAAAATCAAATTAGAATAATTAATGTATTTTCTAAGTCCAAACTTAGAAAAATCGCATTAAATACATTTGGCTTCCTATTTAATGTCTTCCTAGCATGCAAAGACACATGCAATGCTAGAAGACCTTCCTTGTTGTCACTTTCTAACAACTTTTTGATAATAATGTTTTCATGTTGATAGGAAAAGTACATCCGCTAACAAAGTTATCATCAAACAAATGTATACCAATATGTAGTCATTTCTAAGGAGCATTTGACAAGTGATGAACCAATTTTTTATTAAGTGGGTGGTCGTACCATTGTAAATTGTTAACATGTTTCACAAGGCGTGTTTCATATAAAGGAAGTTGCTTATATGGTAGCCATTTCTTAAGTGGGTGGTCGTACACCATTGTAAATTAACATGTTTCACAAGCCATGTTTCATATTAAGGAAGTTGCTTATATGGTAGCCATTTCTAAGGGGCATCGAGACAAATGATGGATTAACCAAATTTGTATTAAGTGGGTAGTCATACACCATCGTAAATAGTTAAAAATATTTCATAAGGAAGATGCTTATATGGCATTAGAGATGATATTGTTAAATGAATTAGTAAGAAAATATTAAAATATTATTAATTGAGTACAAAAGGTTATAATTCAAAAAGAATATTAAAGAACAAAAGGTTTTATTGAAGAATCTAGTGAGTCGATATAGTGAACTTAAAAGGGTTTTAAGGATTATGTGTTATTTTACTAAATAAAATTCAATTTAAGTTTATAAAAATGAAAAGAATAAGGTTTTGCTCTTTTTCAGAAATTCAAGATAATAAAAGGGAAAAAAAGTTATTCTTTAAATAAAGTGATAAGTTTTAAGTGAAAGAAAAATGAATAATAAGAGATTGAAATAGATATTTCCAAGACAAGGAAAATTGAGAGTAACATAAATGTAAAAATTATTTTGGAAGACCAAAACATATGAAAATTCGAGAAGATATTATCAAAGAGAAATAGAGAAAATACATAACTTAAAAATCATAATTTGGAGTTACTTCCACAAGTTAAGAACTTAAATTATGATGAACAATGCAATCAACATGAAGTTCAAGATCTCAAGAAAAATTCAACATGAATGTCGTAGAAAAAGATAGTGAAATTTCTCACCTAAAAGATCATAGTTATAAACTACAAGCATAACTTAGGAAGTCAATGGATACACATCGGTGCAATCATAAAGTAGAACAAGAGAACTTAAGATCTCAAGAAGAAGTTATAAAAAAAAAGATGACGGAAGTTTTAGCCTAAGGAATCTTAATAGGAGGTTGTGTGAACAAATCAAAATGTTAAAGGATGGGCAGCTAAAAAATCAAGACCTTAAGATAAAGTCAACAAGCCAAACAATGAGGAAGAACTTTCATGCTTAAGCAAACATAATCAAAGCTTACTTGCTCAAATCTATAAGCCAAAAAATGATAAGACTCACTATAGAGAAAGCTAGAGCAATTTATCAACAAAGAACAAATTATCAATAAAGAAACAATAATTGATCTCATTGAAATAAAGAAACTATTAGATGCAAAAGTCAAGATATTTGAGAAATGAACCAATTATATCCAATCAAATCTTATCAACCAATAAATCACCAAAAGTATCAAAAGACAAAGGTTCTAAAACAAGATAGAAGATACAAAGATGCCTTATCCTTGTCTTGGTTATAAATATCATCAACAGATTAACCAAATATTTTTCAATGTGAAAAGCCAAGTAAAGTCCCTATCATATTGAAGAGAAGCTTAGCTGTGGAATCTTATCTTTTCCTAGATCACAAAATTTGCCGCCACAAAATGTTCTAGAAAATTGAATTAGGGTGGTACGACCCTCTCAGATTTCGACAATTTTGTTCAACACTTAAAAGATCATATCATCTTGTATTTTCAACCACTGTATCTACAAGAACAAAGAATCATGAGAAAACATGACGAGCCAAAACAAGAGAGTTTTTTTCCATAAATGTGCTTCAAGGACAAAGCGTTTATAATGAGAAGACAATGTAATGAACATAATTTTAACCACCAACATATTGTTTGTGTGTGTAAACATCCATTAATTAAATAAATAAATAACAATGACAATAATAATAATAATAAATGAAGTGTCATAGGAGACATGAATTATCTAAAGGACATGATTGTTTTACCATGGTGACTAGTTAGTGTGTGTAAGTAATCCTCGCATGGAATTGTATAATTAACATATTTTTTTTTATTCTTATTCAATTATATTTACTACTTGTCCTAAATGAATTTTTTACTTTTGTCCTTCTTATGTTGGTATTTGTTAGTAAGTGAACACTGTTCATTTCAAAGGCACTCTCTAAACTTTCTCGAAAATGCTCAACATGTTATTTAGCACAACTATGCATGCTTGTGGAAACTTACCCTTGAATTGATTGTTGCAGGGCCCAGTTCCTCCTCAACTTGTAATAACAACAAAGGTGACAATATCATATACGTAAATAAAAGACAACACAAAATACTTATAGTAGAAATATCAGAAGATTAGATTGTCGTGATATGAATTTATAGAATTACCTAGTTATATTTAGCAAGTTGCTTAGACTTCTAAGGAGCACCGGTCTTGATTTGACCATGAAGATGCATATACACACCCTTATAAGTCAAAAGTGAAGCTAATTATCCTAATTGCTTTGTGATATTAAAATAAATCTTTCATCTTCAAGTATATAGTAGAACAAGGATGGAAATTTTGACTCCTTACACACTTAAGTATCGCACGAAACTCTCTTGAAATCACAAGTCTGTCTAAACTTTAAAGTAACCAAATACTTGAAAATGAGCATTGCAATGGCCAAGCCCACTACCAAATATGCAATTAAATTGTCTTGGGTTTCAATCTCACATATGACATAACTTTGAAGTTGCAAAAACAACAAAGGAGAAAGGAAACAAAATTAGAAGACCATTAGGTTTTATCATAGAAAACAAATAAATAAAGAAACTAATAATAAGGCAGAAGAATTATTATAATGTATAATGTAGATGAAAAATGAAAATTTTCTTATATAGGGTTACAATGAGGTCAATTCAATGTACTTTATGAATATGGGATAGACTAAGAAATCCAATAAAGTGGCATACATCATAAAAGTGAAAAATAACATAAATTCAAAAGTGACTTTATTAATGCATGAGTATAATATCTAATTGACCATTATGAACTAGGTTTTACTTTAACACCCTCCCTTAATGGTCAATCTAATGACTACACCAAATTTATCTCGAAATTTTACATGTTTTTCAAAATCTGAAGACTTGGTGAAATGAATAAGAGTAATTTTGGGGTCTAAAATGGACCTCCTAAGGAAATAATAAAAAAAGAGTTATGAATTTTGGAGGGAAAAAGAAAAAAACTATTTTTTCTTCGTATTTTCAACTTATCTCCCTGTGCTTTTACTCAAATGTTGAGCGGGAGCACTCGTTGGATGTGGAATTCAATTCTGCATCGAACAACCACCCACACTGCATATTTTTCATGGACCATACCCCATGAAAAATGATAAAGAAATTAAATAATGTGTTACTTAAGAGTCAAAGTCAAGTGTCTCTTCAACATATCCCAACATCGTATTCACTATAGTCTGATGCTCTGCTTTTGGAAATATCATGTATTTGGAAATGAAACTTGCAACATAACTCAAAGAAGGCCTAGTGACTATAAGATATATCAAACTTCTCACTAACTACTTGTATACTTACTCATTAATTGCTTCAAAGTTGGTCTTGGATAAAAGTTCTATCCCTTTCTCCATAGGTGTAGACTATATCTTGCAATTTGTCATTCTATAATTGTGAAACAAACTCCTAGAATATTTTGTTTGTGAGACAAAAATGGTGCTACTTGTGTGCCAAACTTATACACCTAGATAGTAAAGTAGGAAGCCTAAATCAATTATGTCAAAAGATTTGCTCATGTTGGATTTTATATGTTCAATGGCATGCTTTCCTCACTACCTATAATGATGATGGTGTCTACATAAATGACCAATAGGATGATATCACCACCAATGATCTTGATGTATAGGTTGGAATCAGAAGGACTCTGTTGGAACTCATATTCAACCAAGTACATGCCAATCTTAATTTACCATTATCGAGGTGTTTACTTCGAGCCATATAGATCATTCTTGAGTCTATGAGAAAAATTATCCTTCTTTGAAACCTAAAACCCCTATGGTTGATACATGTAGACCTCTTCCTTCAATTCTCTATTGAGGAAGGTGTTCTTCAAGCCCATATTCTAGACCTTGAAACCACATTGTGCTACTATGGATATAACAAGTCATATGGTGCTCATCTTTGTTGTAGGAGCAAAAGTCTCCCCATGATCAATGCCCTCTCGTTGAGAGAACCCTTTTGCAACCAACTAAGCCTTGTACTTTTCAAGTGTGCCATGTACCTTGCACTTGACCTTTTACACCCATTTGCAACAAATGGTTTTCTTCCTTGGAGGAAGTGTTATGAGCTTCCAAGCCTAATTTTTCATCAAACTTTCATGTTCAATTGTCATGGCTTTCATTTTTCTTCTTCGAGTACCTATTTTGTATATATATCTTAAACATTGGCCATAAAACAAATTATAATCATGTTTATTTTTTGTTTTCTCTTACCTCTTGATTATTATCATTCAATCATATATGTTTCTCAAAGATCTCCAATGGTGTTTTACCACCACTTAGGTCTCTTCTCGGTAACCTCCTCATCCAAGTCGGTATCATCATGTAAATTGGGATACATGTACCTGTGTCATTCGAATGTTGATTTGGGATATATATGTTAGGAATTAGTTGTATGGGTCTTGGAGACTCCTCAGAATGTCCAAAATCTTCCCCCCTTTCTGGTGGATCCACTTGAAGTTGAACCATTGAATCCTGAACCATGATGGGTGGCTTGTTAGTTTTTATAGATCTTATTAACTTAGTTAGGATATTTATCTGAAATAATAACAAGTACAACAAGATGCATAAGATAGAACAGATACACAAGACATAAATATTTTCATCGGGAAAACCGTAAAGGAGAAAACCCCGCAAAATTCCTCATAATAGTAGTCAGAAGGACTGTATCATAATATGANCTCTCTCTCTCTCTCTCTCTCTCTCTCTCTCTCTCTCTCTCTCTCTCTCTCTCTCTCTCTCTCTCTCTCTCTCTCTCTCTCATGAGAACTTGAGTGAGTGTGAGGTGTGTAAATGAGGGAGGGCGCCTCCCTATTTATACCTTTCAATTGACTGACCTATTACATGACTGGGACCGACCTCTTACCCTAACGAGGTCGACTTCTCCTAAAGAGACTCCAAAAATACATTACATGATGTTACACTGGGGACTATTGCCCCGACTTACAATGAAGGTTGTACCTCAAGGTCCATACAAAATAATGGCATCCCGAAAGGATACAAACACATCTATGATGGGTGTACAACAACATACAATGATAATATACATCAGAATATCTTCCAAATTTACAAATACATCAACACTCCCTCTTAGATAGGAAGGTATTCTCTCTCTTCCACAGTCATCAACACATTTGATCCAGCATCATCACGGAGTCATCATCATAGCTGCTTCTATCATTGTCTTCTTATCGATCATCGAATGGTACTATCTGCCATCGGAATTTTCTATAGAGCCAACCCTTTTTCATGTTGGGTGTAGGCCTAGTCCTCATCCAGGTCTTCATCGCATCTACGAGAAATCCATTGCATAGGTACAGCCCATGACCTTCTTTACATTGCCACAACAATAACCTGCGTATCCTACCTTTATCTCGTCGTATCCAAATCATATTTTTGCCATGCAGAAAATAAAACACATAGAGCACAGCCTAGATGTAGAACACCTGTGTTATATCACCATAAGAGTATGCTAGAATCTTTCACGTCATCAAGACAACTTGCAACTTCCACTATGTGAGAATCACCTAGGAGCACACCAAGTGAATTACGTCTCTCCACAATCAACCTGCGTTCTACTAACATGGGAGAACTTCCTAGGTGCACCTCAAGTGCCTTGTGACCTTATCATCTCCAACATGGGAACACACACACACACATGTGTGTGTGTATGGACTGATTACAACTGAACAACCTGCTACACCAGGACTTTTATGTTCCATGTCAACCTCGAGGACTTATTACATCTAAACAACCTGCCTTCAAGTTATTTTTCATTCACACAACCTTCGGGGCTTGTTACATCTGAGTAACCTACGTACCACGTCAGAGCTCCTATTTACACACGAACAACCCATAGGGATTATTACATGTGAGTAACCTACGTGCCACACCATGGCTCTTATTTACACTCGAATAACCTATCTCGGGACTGATTACATCTAAGGATAACCTGCGAGCTTCGCTAGGAATGATTACATACGAGGAAAACATGTAAGACTGATTACGTCTGAGCAACCTGCTTCACCACAGTATTTTCTGCTTGGACAACCTGTCTCATTTCCCATGTGAGATATCATGCATCTGCGTCTTTTGGTCTCTTGTTATTTCTAGCATAGAAACATATCAGGATTGATTACATCCAAGGATAACCTGTGAGCTTCGCTAACACTTATTAGATCCAAGGACAACCTATAGTATTGATTACGTCATAGCAACCTATGATCTTCACCATGAATTTTATGCTCAGGAAACCTGTCTCTCCAGTTATGCTAGAACTCATCACTCCCTCTTTCGAGGGGTCTCGTTCTAGATCACACCAAGTCTTTCTTTGAAGTACTCGAACTGCACTATGGATAGAGGCTTGGTCAACATGTCGGCTATATGCTCGTCCGTTTCCATGTACTAGAGATCCATTGCTCCTTTCTACACCATATCCATGATATGTGAAACTTGATCTCTATGTGCTTCGACTTGTCATGGAACACAGGGTTCTCCAACAACTTCAGGAAATTTTGATTGTCATAGAAGATACAAGTCACATCTAACTGGAGATCAAACAAATCAGGCAATAGCTTCTGCATCCACACTGCCTTGCAACTAGCCGAGCAAGCGAAAATATACTCTACCTTGGTTGTACTTAGCGCCACATAGGAATTCTTCCTGCTAAACCAGGGTATCATGCCAAATCCCAAACTAAAGCACCAACCCGAAGTGCTCTTCCTACCATTGGCGCTACCTGCTCAATCTGAATCAACATAACCATGTAGGTTAATCTTTTGATTCACATCATACTTGAGCCCATAATCTACTGTACATTTTAGGTACCTCAATACATGCTTTGCAACTATCTGTGAACATGTCTTGGATCCGTAAGGAACTGGCTCAGGGTGTTCACAGCACAACATTTGTTTTGTCTCGTATTCGTTAGATACATCAATGAGAGAATCATCTGACGATACATTATGGCATCAAATGACTCAGATGAAGCATCACACAGAAGCTCTAAGTTTGATGACATAGGTGTGGTTATCACCTTGTAGTCCAGCATTCTGAATCTCTTCAGAATATTCACTGTATACTTTCCTTGACCAAGGAATATCCCATATGCACTCTGCCACACCATGCCTAAGAAGTAGTGCATCATACCTAGGTCTTTCGTCTCAAACTCTGTAGCAATTATCCTCCTTGCATCTTTAATGAGCTCATCCTCACCTGTCAGGAACAAGTCATTGGCATATAGTATGAGCATCACTGGTATTTTTCCTTCAATCTTGAAGTAAAGGTTGGAATCTGCTTTACTCTCGGTAAATCCTAGGCTCATCAGGAAGCTATCCATCATGTCGTACCATGTCCTCGGTGCATGTTTCAATCCATATAAGGAATTCTTCAATTTGCACACATGACTCATCATTTCATGTGTCTCGAATCCCAGTGGTTGTTTCATATACACTTCCTCCTCGACTACACAATTCAAGAATGTTGTCTTCACATCCATCCAGTGTATCTTTCATTTCATAACTACAGCCAATGCAAGTATGGATCTAATGGAAGTGTAACCACCACGGGTGAAAATTTATCCTCGTAGTCTATGCCTTCTTTCTGTGAGAGCCTCGTGCTATGAATATTTCCTTATATTTCTCAATGTTTCCATCTACGGCATGCTTGATCCTTGTAGGTCCACATCGAATTCATGACAGACTTATTTTTCGGTATCAGAACTATCTCCCATACATAATTTTTCATGATTGACTGATACTCCTCAATCATAACATCCTTCCATTCTTTCTTTTCTGCATCCTCTTCATAGGTGGAAGGTTCCTTGTCAATGATGTCACACAGCAGGGCCATTGTAATCTTTTGGCATTTTCCTTTCTCTATGCATTCCTTCTAGAGCACCATACCTTTCTGCTTCTTGTATGAGCTCATGTTCCCATGTTAGTTTTTTCTTGTGGGAGTCCTTCTCAAGAATTGTCTCTACCGGCTCTTGTGGTTTTGTCATGTCATGATCTGTTGGGCCTAGGGACAATAAGGAAAAATTCATGCATAATTATGCCTAAGTATGGAGAAGAGCTAAAGGAGGAGAAGAAGGAGGTATGACTGAGGAAGCACCATAAAGGAAAGAAGAGAAAGGATGTTGCGACAAAGGAAGTGAAAGAGAGGAAGAACAAGGGGAGGCACCAGATAAGGAATCTATGATAGAAGGATGGAGTGCGACATGGGAAGGTACGACAGAATATCATCAACAAAAGGCATGCAAGGAGCATAACAGCTGGAAAACGACAGTAAGACATAATGTTGGGAAAGTGATAGGCCTTAATGATCGTTGGTACGATCTCAGCTGGATCCGGAAAAAACCACGCGCTTGAAGGCATATTTGTAAGTCAAGTCGTTAGTGTCTCCCATTAGGTGTTGCTATAATAAGAAAGGCAGCATGTAGGTTGGATATAGAAAGTCGGTTGAGAAAGCGACAAAAAATGAGTCTGTAATGAGTTGATATCGAGTCAGTATTGAGTAAGTATGTACGGATTCTATATCGAGTCTGTAAGAAGGCTATAAAAGAAGGAACCCAAGCTGTGTGCAGGTTAGACATTCTCCCTACAGTCAGTCTGTATAGATAGATTTGAATTGTAGACTCTCACTAGCTGAAAAACATGAGCTCCTGGTTGATAGCTATGTATTGTTGAGTGCATCATATTAAAGGATCTACAACTGAGTGTGTAGAAGAGTGGGAAAGGTTGAGTCGATACATGCTGTGTGGGGCTCATTAGTAGAGTAAAGTAGGAAGAGAACAGGGAGAATATCAGAGAGCATGAGAGGGAGGAATATTTTGTAAAGGTAGAGAAGAAGATCTTAAGCAGATTTTGCATCTTAGTGCACAGACGAAAGGTGCATATATTTCCTCATGCCATATGAAAAGAACCTTGTGGTTTTTTCCTGAATGGGTTTCCATGTAATATTCTATGTATATGTGTGAATGTTGAATGTGTCTAAGATATATGTGCAAGTGTTGTATTAAATTAATGGTTGCATGTTTTCTCATAAATGAATATATTTATGATGGCTACATTGCATTAACTAGATGTGATTATGCCACGTGTTTTTTATTTAATGAGTTTCATAAGAAAGTTGGGGTGCAACCTAGCTATTGAAGCACAATGAACACAAATAATCCACCCCTAGACTTCATTGAGAGTCTTAGCGCAGATCCAAGGTACTAAACATCTTCCCACTAAAATGCGGAAACGTGATTCTGGAAGTTACCCATCCTTAAAGAGAGATATATCGAGTGAGATGACATCTGCGTCGCAGGTGTTGTCGATTGAGCCTGCTCTGTCAAGACGATATCTCGAGCTTTGTTGTGCTGAGTAGAAGGGACTGAACCTGGGTCGGGATCCTTGGAAGAGGGACAGAAAAGCCAACAAATGGTTCTTTTGTAGGGACCCCGAATCGTTTTGGTGAGGGATATATGTTGTAGCAACCAACAAAACCAGAGATCCAAGATTGGGTGGAATCCAAAGAGTTAGAATTCGCATGAAAATAAAGTGAAGGATATTGGTGGAACCCAACAGAGTGGTTGGGACGATACATCTACACATACATTCACGAGATTTTATTTTTGTAGTTTTCCATTGTGTTGTATAAATGGTTATCTAAGCTAGAGACCCAACAAAGAAATTTTCAAGGTGGAGAACCAAGGGAGTGGACTCCCCAGTTAATTGAACAACTCAAAGTTGTAAGAAACCCTGTGTCAAGTGTTGTATATTTTTGTATAAATAGTATCCTAGAGGGATATATTATCGGGTTTGTTTTTTACACAATAAACTCATACAATGAGGCAGAGCATAAATTTTTTCAAGGCCCGCGTAGTAGATACATGTCATATTTAAAGACGTGGATAAAATGCTTGTATGTGAAAAAGGTATTATGTGAATGTAACAAGACTGTATAGAAATAGAGTGACTATGTCTTAGTAGAACCTTAAAGTGAGATGTTCCCAAGAGATAGTGGAACTGAACTAGAGTCGGGCATTTTAAGAAGTGGAAGAAGATTTAGATCTGACAAACAAAGAAAACCTCTATTAGGAAGAGGGAGGTGCAGCACAGATGGAGAAGAAGAAGGCTACGATCTTGCGTCATACTTGGACGAAGGGTCTTGTGATGAAGAAGAGGAATTTCAGTCAATATCTGAAGGAGATGAAGAGTCTGAAGAGTCCACTCAAGCCCCAGAAAGAGAACGTGGTTATAACTCAGCTACAACACCACATACGTTGCTAGAGGTAATATTGAGAGACTTATCTCCAAGTAATTCTGTAAATAAGAGTAGTACTAATGCTTTAAATAGTGGACAAGGAATTTCAACTAGCCAAAATTTTGTTCTGACTGTACCAGCAGAAAATAAAATGGCTGGAGATGATATTAAGTTACCAATATTCAATGGAGATGGGTTGGAAGACCCAGAACAACATTGGTTCCTTTGCGAAGTTATGTGGACTGTGCGACAGATCCATGATGAGAATATCAAGAAAGAACAGATGATCGCAACTCTGTGAGGTCGTGTGCTTGACTGGTATATGAAATTTTCCATAGTTATAGTAGGATTTGTCTTGAAAACACTCAATGAGATTCGAGTGGGTCTACTAGATGAGTTCAAAAAGCCAAAATCTGAATCATAGTGCATCAGTGAAATCAAAGAGATTAAGCAGTTACCGATAGAATATGTTTGGGATTTTGACCAAATATTTAAGACATTGATGGCCAAAGTGAGATTCCAAATGTCAGATGTACATCACAAGGAATGGTTTATTTCTTCCTTGTTACCACATATCTGAACCCTGTTGATGCAACAGAAGATTGTGTCACGGATAGAGACTCGGGAAATAGCAATGGAATTAGAATCCTTGTCAGTTGGAGATACTAGCTAGGGAATGATGCAAATTCAGTCACAGTTGGCCAACCTTACGGTGCAGCTCCAGGACATTGAGAGAGGGAAGGAAGTTTAGGAGGAACTATGGTGTACAAGATGTAGAACAAACAGACACCATTAAGATAATTTCTCGGTGCTCATGAACTATGTTGCAGTAGGAGCGTCAAATCCATTAAACACACAAGAAATTCCTTGGTGTAGAATATGCAAGACTAGGGGCCACAAGTCCGAAGAATGTCTATACTTACAGAAGATTGTAAGCACACCAGCTAGTCTATATTGTAAATTTTGTATATCAGTGGGTCATGATGAAAAGGATCGCAGAGCATTTTAGCTACTGCAAGGAAAGACGATGGATACCTACTTAATGAAAAATGATGAGCAAATGCAAGATGAACAAGCGTAGCCATAGTATCAGCATGCTCAATATCAACAACCACAATACCCTTGGCTGCAATACTAGCAGAATCAGTATCCTCAACAACAACAATACCCTCCGCAAAGGGGGGTGTAAACTTTAGAGGTCGAGGACAACAAGGAGGAGGATTTGGTCGGGGAAGAGGACAATTCATATGTTATAATTGTGGGAAGCTAGGACATTTTAACCGAGATTGACAAAGTCCTGTGAAAAATTGTACATATTGTAAATCATTTGATGACACTGTTGACCAGTGCTCGCAACTAATTGCGAAATGGCAGGATAGAACTGTCGTAAATCCCAACCTGGTACAGAATTAGAATCCAAATCCCAATTAGAACATTTATATGATCTATGATGAACCAAGAGAACCCCACATTGTTGTAGTCACGAGAGGAGGTGTTGCGACAAGAGCAGACCAGAATACACAACAAGGACAATCACAGGTAATACTCGCAGCACAAAAGAAAGATCTGCTAGATGTCCAAAAGGAGAAAGAAGTCTTCTTGGAGCTACGACCAGAATTTGTTGATGCTAATCAACCGTCGACATCTGGACACGTCAAGGCCATGCACAAATGATTTGAACAACTAATCAGGAAGCCAGCAAAGAAAAAGGTTAGTAAACTTAAAGAATTTTTCAAAAGATGTTTATCACTAATCAATGATAAAGATGTTGTCGCGGAACTGATAGCACTAATAGAAGAAACCCCAGATGACCTGCAACCTGAAAAAAAGAGTTAATCATATCGGGAGAAGACTAAAGATAGGCCGAGAACTGTGACTGACTGCACAGATAGGAGACTATGATATGGATTATATCATATTAGATTTGGGCTTGGATATTAACATACTAACAATACAAACATGGGAGATCATGAATAAGTCACGACTGGATTGGTCTTCCATTCAACTAAGGCTTGTGAACTAGTTGAAGGTTCTACCAATTGGTAGACTAAATCAACTGTCTGTAGAAGTCAAAGGCTTAAGAACATATGTTGACTTTGAAGTTATTGACATTTTCGATGACACAAATCCATATCCTGCACTTCTGGGAATTGATTGGGAAATAGACAACCAAACCATTATAAAATTCTAGAAATAGATATTATCATTTGAAGATTTAGAAATAAGGGTGGTTGTGCCAATTGATCTGCTCGAAGGACAGAGATATGTTGAGCCTGTATATAGTGAAGGTCAAGGAAATTATCTAGATCAGTTGTATAATATCATGTCTTCAAAAGAATATTATATAAATCCAAGAGCTAATGAAAAACTAAGTTGGTGGAGTATAATTGCGTGCACGTCCGACTTAGGCGTTGCCCTAGAAAATTGGCAAAACAGGCTACATGAAGTCTCCATGAGAAGATGTGCAAGAATCACAAGAACTGTCCGAAGGGTAGGAAATGAAGCAAGTGCCTTGCCCACATATGAAGGATTACCTAACCTTGCATATTTTCTTGTATAATTTGAAGAAAAAGTCACAAAATCACAACGATTGTCTGCTCTGGACTATGTGTTGAAAGCTACGCCCGCTAGATGGTGGGGTACACACAAACAGTCTATCTTTGAATGGCCAGAGTGTAGAAGATTGATGGATATCATATTTTGAGAAGAGATCATGATCAGAAGCATACAATACTGACATATCATGTGGATCATATTGAGCATTGTTGTTAGAACTGGAAAGAATCTCCGCGGCATGAGTGGGTTCATCGATTCATCCACACTTTGGAAATGGTACCAAGGAATTGGTACACATCAGTAGAGATGCGATGTGGGACTGTCGAATGGGAAATATTAGCTGTAAACTTCACCCAAACATTTGAGTTCACAAGTGAACACCCGATAGTCGATGTTGCGCTACAAATAATAAAGGAAAATGTATTTGAATAAATCTCAGTCGCAACCACTAATTTCCATCAATGCACCAGGACAATATACAACTGGATGGATTGCTACAATATTACGGGAGAACCTGATGATGATGACCCACATGATATAAATATACCTGAGTCAGAAGGTATGCATGTAGTGGAAGGAGCTTTTATGTCCACTCACCAGTTTTTAAAACCACTTGAGATTAAGAAAGTAAATATTGGGTCGGTTGAAAACCCGAAATTTTCTAATATTGGAGATTACTAGGATGATGAAACTGTGGGAAATATCACTGACTTACTACATGAATTTCAGGATCTATTCCCTACAAAATTTTCTGAAATGAAGGGCATAGATGGAGACCTTGGTGAAATGAAAATACCCTTTAGGCCCAATGCAAAACTGGTCAAAAAATGTCCATACAAATTAAACCCGCATTACAAAGAGAAAGTTAAAGTTGAAATGGATTGAATGCTAGAAGCAGGTGTGATAGAACCAGTTGAGGAATCATAATGGATTAGTCTGATTGTAGTACAAGACAAGAAAACTTCAGGGAAGTGAGAATTTGTGTTGATCTCAAGAAATTAAATGATGTATACTTGCATGATCCATTTTCGACCCCATTCACAGATGAAGTATTGGAGAATGTCATAGGACAAGAAATGTATTCATTCGCTGATGGATTCTTGGGATACCATTAGATAAGAATTGCAAAAGAGGACTGGTAGAAGACTACCTTTGCGACGGAGTGGGGATGCTACCAATACACGGTAATGCCCTTTGGACTCAAGAATGCTCCTGCAATGATTTCTAGAATTGTAGTTGTTGCATTTAAATATTTTATACAAAAAATTCTTGAAGTTTACTTTGATGACTAGACAGTATTTGGTCTTATAAAATATCACATAGAAATTCTTAGACTGATGTTGGAACGATGTCGCCAGTATCAAATTTCTCTCAATTTAAGAAAGCGTATTTTTTGTGCGCATTTTGGAGCTCTATTGGGCCCTATGGTCTGTCATGATGGAATTTTGGTTGATCCAATCAAAATTGCCAACATCCTTGACTTACCACCACCTACCACAGTTAAACAGTTAAGAGAAACATTAGGACATACAGGATACTACCGAAATTTTATCAAGGGATATGCAGAGGTGACTGCACCAATGGTGAGATTGCTGAAAAAAATACGCTAAATATCAGTGGACAGATGAATGTCAAGAGATTCTAGACAAGCTGAAAAGAAAGATGGTTGGTGTGCCCATACTTTTATTTCCATACCGGAAAAAATAATTTCATGTTCACGTCGATGCATCATATGTTGCGCTCGGTGTTGTATTTACGTAAACAAGGGAAGGATCAATTGATCACCCCATTGATTTTGCAAGAAGAAAGTTATCGACTAAAGAGAAAAATTACACCACAACAGAGAGGGAAGGGCTAGCGATGGTTTATGCGCTGCAAAAATTTAGACATTACTTGATGGCTGGACATTTCAGAATCTGCACTTAAATATTTGGTGAATAAACCAGTGTTGGGGGGGTATATCTGCCGGTGGATTCTCCTCTTCCAAGAATTTGACTTTGAGATAATTGTCAAACCAGGTCGGTTGAATTTGGGACCATACCACCTATCAAGAAATGAAAGTGGGGAAGAACCTACTATTCTAGAAGATAATATTCCTGATGCGCAATTGTATGTGATAACCTCCTTTTATGATCAATATAAAGATATCATATATTTTCTAAGTACAGGTTTTGCACCAACTGAATTTACAACAACGCAAAAGAAATAGTTAGTAACGCAAGTTGCAGACTTCCAATTGATTGTTGGCCACTTGTATAAACTAGGCCTTGATGAGATACTCTTGACGATGTGTTTTGGAGCACAAGTGCCTAATGATACTAAGTGAAGCACATGTTGGTGTCACAGGAGGCCACTATGCAGGAAAAACCACTGTGTGCAAGATATTACAAGTAGGATTATGGTGGCCTACTATGCATGCAGATGCTCGGGATTATTGGCGCAACTGTGATATCTGTCAAAGAACGGGAAATCCATCCCGAAGAGATGAAATGCCATTAGTACCACAAATAACATTATAGGCATTTGATAAATGGGTTTTTGACTTCATGGGAGCTATAATTCTAGCAGGGAAATGCACAAGAGAAAGGTACATTATCACTACGACTAATTATCTGACTAGATGGGCAGAATTTGCTCCAGTAAAGGATTGTATTGCTACGAAGTTATTAATTGAAAATGTTGGAACAAATAAGACCTAGCACACCTTCGTAAGTGCTAGATAGCGGAAGAAATGCAACAGTTGAAGTTGTGAAGTGAATCAAAGAGGCAGAAGAAATATGTGCTAAGGTAGTCGACCGAGTCTCTCAGACTTGGGAAACACTAATGGATGATGAGAAATCACAGAAGATTTCAAGTGAGTTGACTGTGTTTGAAACAAACATCATGCAGATAAGGAATGACATGAAATACCTACTCTTAGCACAGAAAATGGCTAAGGCGGTGGAGATGAGAAAATTGCAGTAGCAAATGATTGGGTTGCATGCACAACAACAACAACATGGGGAAAAAGTAGAAGAGTTGCAGGCTGAAGCAGAAAAAGTTACGGGAATCATTCATCTTGTACATCATAAGGTGCATGATATAGCAGCCTCAGTGGAGAAAGTCATGCTGGAACATGACAATTTCGACCTGGTGGAACAAATGAGGAAGACAGAGGAATAAGTGTGCACAAAAGAAGAGAGGTTGGTGAAAATCATGGAATATTTTCAGAACAAAATCAGCGTAAGTCAAAACATGGAGAAATAGCTTCGAGCGGCTCGGGATAAGCCACAAGTGAGTGTTGGGGAACTATTGGGCCTAGGGATAGTAAGGCAAAATTCAATGCAAAATTCTGCCTAAGTGTGGAGAAGAGATAAAGGAGGATAAGAAGGAGCTATGACTGAGGAAGCAGCATAAAGGAAAGAAGAGAAAGGATGGTGTGACGAAGGAAGTGAAAGAGAGTAAGAAGAAGAGGAGGTGCCAAAAGAGGAAGTTGCGCCACATAATGAAGCCGTGAAAAAAGATGGAGTGAGACACGGGAAGCTACGACAGAAAATCAGCAGCAGAAGGAGTGCAAGGAGCATAATGAATGGAAAACGATAGTAAGACATAATGCTGGGAAAGTGACAGGCCTTAACGATTATGGGTATGAGCTCAGCTCGAGCTGATGGAAACCACATGCGTGAAGGAATATTTGTAATTCAGGTCATTAGTGCCTCTCGTTAGGTGTTTCTAGAATAAGAAAGACAACCTATTGGTTGGATATAGAAATTCGGCTGAGAAAGCAACAGAAAAGGAGTCTGTAATAAGTTGATATCGAGTTAATATTGAGTCTGTATCAAGTATGTATGGAGTCTATAAGAAGGCTATAAAAGAAGGAACCCAAGCTGTGTGTGGGTTAGACATTCTCCCTACAATCAATTTGTACATATAGCTTTGAATTGTAGACTCTCGATGGCCATAAAGCGTGAGCTCCTGGTTCGTAGATGTGTATTGTTAAGTGCATCAGAGTAAAGGATCTGCAATTTGAGTGCACAGAAGAGTAGGAAAAGTTGAGTCGATCTAGGTTGTGTGCAGCTCATTAATAGAGTAAAATATGAAGAGAACAGGGAGAAGATCAGAGAGCATGAGAGGGAGGAAGAGTTTGTAAAGGTATAGAAGAACATCTTAAGTAGAGTTTGCATCTTAGTGCTCAGAAGAAAGGTGCATATGTTTCCTCATGCCAAATGAAGAGCACCTTGTGGTTTTTTCCCATATGGGTTTCCACGTTATATTTTGTGTACACGTGTGAATGTTGAATGTGTCTAACATAAATGTGCAAGTGTTGTATTAAATGAATGACTGTAGTTTTACTCATAAACGAATATATGTATGATGACCTCATTGTATTAACTAGATATGGTTATGCTACATGTCTGTTGTCTATTTAATGAGTTGCATTAGAAATCTAGGGCATACCCTAGCTGTTGAAGCACAGTGAACACAAATAATCCACCCCCGGACTTCGTTGAGAGTCTTGTCATAGAGACAAGGTACTAAACATCCTCCCACTCAACTACAAAAAAATGGTTCTAGAAGTTACCCATCCTTAAATAGAGATATCTCGGGTGAGACGGCATCTGCGTCGAAGGTGTTGCCGACTAAGCTCTGCTCTGTCGGGCCGATATCTTGGGCTTTGTTGTGGTGAGCGGAAAGAACTGAACTTGGTTCAAGATCCCTAGAAGAGGGACAAAATATCCAACATGATCTTGATGGTCTTCTGGAATTGCCTCTCCAGTTTCCATACCTTAGACTCTTGTTTCTTTAGGGTCCTCGACCTCTTGAATAGGTAGCTTGCTAGATCTGAAGTATGTTGATTCTTTATCAAAGGTTATACCTCTACTGATGTCGATCCTATTGAATCCTAGTAAGTATATTTGATAGGCCTTTGATGTATCATTATATCCTACGAATATACCTTTCCTCCCAAAAGGATCGAGCTTGGTCCTCTTCTCCTTCAGGATATGTATGTACACCGGGTAGCCAAATATTCTAAGATGGTTGACTTCTGGTTTCTCTCCTGATAAATACTCTGTCATAGTTTTGTTTTCAAGTACTCGATGAGGAGTATGGTTTTGTACATACACAATTTTGTTTGTTGATTCCTCCCAAATGTGCATACGAATATCCTCATCATGTAGCATTTCTTTTGTTGCTTCCATTATGGTTCTGTTCTTTCGTTCTACAGCCCCATTCTGCTGAGGATTGTATGGAGTACTCAACTCCCTCTTAATCCCAGACTCTCTATAAAGTTCCTTGAATTATTCTAAGGTGAATTCCGCGCCATTATCTGACCACAGAGTCTTGATATTCCTTTCAATTTGGTTCTCGACCAAGGATTTATATTCCTTGAACTTGCTGAATACTTCATTTTTTCCTTTCAATAAATATATCCACATATTATGTGATAAATAATCTATAAAGGAAACATAGTACACATACTCGCTTAATGAGCTAAAAGACATGGGTTCACATACATCCAAGTGTACTATCTCCAGTATTCCTTTAGCCTTGCTTTCACTGTTGGGAAATTTCTTCTTTGCATTCTTTCCTTGTGCACATCCTTTGCAAATGCCTTCATGCTTGCTTGGATCTCTGGAATTATTGAGACTTCTTGATTTCCATTGGTACTGCTCTGTAGTGCACATGTGCAAGCCTTCGGTGTCATAGTTCACTTGGTTCTATTGACTCACAAACCAATGATTTTCTAGGATGCCCCTTTAGTTTGTACAAGCCTCTGTCTTCTTCTCCTATCACTGTTGCATCATCTATTGTATTTTCTTTAATACACATTAGAACTTGGTCATCGACAAATGAAACTCTTATTCCCTTTGCATCTAGTGCAGAGATGGAGAGAAGATTCTTCTTCAATCCTAGAACATATAGCACATCCTTCATACTTAAATATTTCTCGGAGTCTAGCTTGTATGAAGCTTATCCACTCCCGTTTATGGGGTATTGATAATCATCCCCAAGTTTCACCTTGTGAGGTGACTCATGCGTAGACATATTGGTGAATTATTCTTTATATCCTGTCATGTGTTTATATTCCCCACTATCCACTAGCCAATCATTGCTTCCATGTGAGATAGTGCCAATAAGTGTGGAGATTAGCACATACTCTTCATCTAAATCATCCTTCTCTCTTCTGAATCTTTTGTTTGTTGGTTCATCATATTTGGAAACATGAGCATGGTGTCTCTTTTTCCTGATGAGACAGTCTCTTTCAAAGTGTCCATTTTCATCATAAGTGTAGCATCGAACATTGGAAGGATCTCTCTTGATCTTCTTTTGTTTCTTGTCCTTCTTCTTCTTGTGATGATGGTTCTCATTCTTCTCCTTCTTCTTGTAGTTCTTCCCGATGTGAACTATAAATCTTGATATTAATTTGCTCCCATGTTCTCTTCTCTTGTTACGAGTCAAGCTTCTTCTTGTGTGCATTCTTCTTGGAGTCGGCTAAAAGAGATCAGATTCCTTGAATGAATGAGTCCCATGATCTAGTTATACCATTCAAGGTAGTCATCGCAGTTTCTCCTTCTTCGACATTCTCTTGAACTTCTTCAAGTTGTTCCTTGATTTGAGCAACCCTTTTGAAGTAGGACTGTATAGTATTTGAGTTAGGTATCTTCACATTCTTCAACTGGTTCCTCAAAGTCATCTTCCAATTGATGTTATTTCCTTCGAACATCTTTGTCAAAGCATCAAATACTTCCTTTGGTGTCTTGAATGATGACACATGGGGGATAAGGTGATCCTTGATTGAATCTGCAATGATTCTATTGGATTTAAACAAGTTCTTCATATGAGTATCCCTAGCCTCATCTCCCTCTAGTTCTGGAACTTCTCCAGTGATGTACTAATCCAAATCATTTTCTTCAAGGATCAAAGATATTTTTTGCTTCCATGCTCAAAATTTATTAGCCCCTCCAAGATTTTCCTCAAGATGAGTATGGTGAGTCATATTTTCAAATGAGAACCTCAAATGGAAATAACAGATATTTAGATCTTATTGATTTGAGGTGTCCGACCTAGTTCCGGAGTTAGTTGACCTAGGGTTTGTCAGAGAAACCCTATCTTCCAAACTTGGAGTTTATGAATTATGTTTGGACATAAATATGCACCTCTTTGAGGTGAGTTGCTCAGGAAGGTCCTTTTTTGAAGACTGAGGTAGGAAGCCTCTGAAACTTGATGCCCTAGTTTCTCTCGACACTAGTGAGAGGGTCAAAATGAAACTTCTTCAAATCTGAAACAGCTTCCACAAAAATATGTGGCCTACTGAGGTGAGTTATCCTAGCCCTCTTTTCTTGATGATTTGTGGAGAGAAGGCCTTGAACTAGAAAGCCCTAATTTTCAATGCTACATGGTTCCTTCTTTCAGAGAGGCTCTGATACCATGTTAGTTTTTCTAGATCTTATTAGCTTAGTTAGGATCTTTATCTGAAATAATAAAAAGTACAGCAATATGCAGAAGATAGAACAGATAAAAAAGACACAAATATTTTCACCGGGGAAACTATAAAGGAGAAAATCCTGCAAACTTCCTCAGAATAGTACAGATAAAAAGACGGTATCATTAGATGAAAAAACCCAATAATAAGAATTCTTAGGCATCTATCTATCTCTCCTCCTTGTATCTCTCCCTCTCATGCAAACTTGAGTGGGTGTGAGGGGTGTATAAATGAGGGAGGGAGCCTCCCGATTTATACCTTTCAAGTGATTGACCTATTACATGATTGGGGTTGACCACTTACCCTAATAGGGTCATATTCTCCTAGAGAGACTCCAAAAATACATTACATGATGTCACACTAAGGACTATTTTCCCGAATTACAACGAAGGTTGTACCTAGAGGTCCATACAAAATAATGGCATCCTGAAAGGAGGAAAACACATCTCCGATGGGGGCACAACAACATACAATGATAAAATATGTCAAAATATCTGTCGAAGTTACAAATACATCAACATGGATCCATGATAATTTTGAACTCTAAAGAATATACATATACATCAGAATATCTATCAAAGTTATAGACTCTTGAATTCCTCCCAGACCATGCTTCCTTTAGGGTCTTATATTTCACCACCATCATTGGCAATATATTCAATAGATATACTATTTTGATCACTACCTCAACCCAAAACCTATCGGGAATAAACCTATTCTACATCATACATCTAACTATTTTCATGATTGTGCAATTATGTCTCTCAACTAATCCATTCTACTATGGAGTGTAAGGTGTAGTGAATTGTATTTTGATCCCATGTTTAGCACAAAAACACTGAAATATTTAGAGCGTAGTTCTCCACAATTATCAGACATGAGAGTGGTAATATAAACCAAACTTTTTTCCACTAATGCTTGAAAATTTTGAAATTCATTTAGAACTTTGGATTTCAATTTCAAAATGTACACCCACATATTCCTACTATAGTCATCAACAAATAGAAGGAAAAACATGCCACCATTGATTGATGTTGTGTTCATTGGTCCATAAATGTTTGCATGAACCAACTGAAATACGTTGCTTTCTTTCCAAGCTTGTCCTTCTTTAAATGCATTCTATGTTGCTTCCCTACCTAGAAAGCTCCATACACACCCTGAATATTATATTGGATGTCAGGAAATCCATATACCATATTCTATCAAGCCAACTAAGAGAAGGTAAGTGAGGTTGAGGTGCCCATATCATTGATGCCAAAGTGTGTTAATGTTTGATGCACTCTTGGTTGTAAATGAATACTACTTTACCTATATATTGTAAACTAATCTAAATAGTTTGTGATCCTCCTCTCCATGAGAAATGGTCATCTAAGTCTCCTTGTTAACTATATAGAATTTGTGATCGCTAAAGTTTCCAATGAGCTGGGGAGGGTGTCATAATCTAACTAACTAATAGCATATTGAAATCCATATGTAATACATAGTGCACATTAATAAAAACCAACATGTTTCCTCCAAATGAAGTTTGAACATTTCATTTTCCAACAACTGTGTACTCTTCACCAGCATCAAATATTATTGAATCTTTAGAGATAGTTGGAGTGTACTTCATGAACCAGTCTTGTATGTTGGTGAAATGGCTAGCTGCACCTAAGTTGATGTACCAAGCAAATAACTCGTGGTTATTTGTTGGCTACTTAGCCATGAATGTATAAAATGTTGATTCCTTATCCTTTATATATTTTGCAACTTGAGATTTATGGTGAGTCCCTCCCTATTTGGTTTTAAGACTATTCAACCTCTTTCTTCATAACTTCTTCATATGGTATTACTTACCACGATAGTGACAAGAGATGCTCTTTTAACTCCTTATGGGATATTATTCACTGTCCTATCCTTTCTTATTTTCCCATTTACCTTTGCCCTTGAAATTGGTGGTAAAGCCATGTTTTGAACCCTTTGTCTCACCAGTGCTATTGAATCTTTAGAGACACTAGGAGTATACTCCATGAACCAACCTTGTCACCATTTAAATGGAGAGATGCACCTAAGTCGATTCACCACGCAAATAACTTGTGTTTATTTGATTCCTACTTAGCTATTAATGCATGGAATGTTGATCCATTCTCCTCTATATATTTTTCAACATGAGCTTTCTATTGAGACCCTCCCTAGTTTCTTTTTTCCCCATTCAACCTATTTCTTCATAACTTCATATGATCTACCTTTCCATGGTAGTGACAAGTGATTCTCTTCTAACTCCTTGTGGAATATTTTCCATTACCCTATCCTTTCTTCTTTCCCCATTTACCTTTTCCCTTGAAATTGGTGGTAAACCCATTTTCTGAATCCTCTATCTTGCCACTGCTACTGAATTATTTCTTCCATTTGTCATGATGTAAGATTTTATTGTAAAAATCATCAAATGTCAGGTCAATATCTGTAGAGGTGATGCTCATATTCAATAAAGTGCTCATAAGCATGTGATAAGCTTTTCAACATAATTACCACTGTGTCTTTTTCTTCCATCTTGTTCTCAATGACAAACAACTATGCTCAAGTATGCTTGATCTTGAGTAAGTCCTCCTATAATGAAACACTCTCATCCATTGTAATCAAGAACATGTTCTTTAGGAAAAAGGCTTGGACATTGTTTGAATTCTCATGCAAATCATTTCTTCCACATTGATGTGGAAGTCATCCATGTCTAGCCTTTAGGAAGTATAACGTCTATCATGGACAATTTAATTAGCATTATCACTTATTTTTCTTGCTCGTCAAGATTGTCTTGGTCTCTACCTTATTGTGGAGGGAGTATCCTTACCTATGATAATGTCAATCAAGCACCTGTGCTAAAAAAATGGCCAACATATGTTGATTTTTGGTAGTGTAGTTCTTTCCAACTTATGTTTATTTTTGGTAGTGTAGATATTTCCAAAGAACCTCTAGCTAGCTTCTACATGATGTTGGTTAAAATACCATAATTATAAGTCACAAATGCATTAAAATATATCCAAACAAAGTAAAATGATGATAGCAACCACATATAGCACAAACCATACATATTTTCTCAAAATAGGTCCCATAAACTGTCGATCTACACTCCAACACCTAAAAAAAAAAAAATTGATATACCTTCTCTCAAATAACTCAAAAACAAACGTTAGATCTAATACAACACCAAGAAATTGAATTTATCCATAAATCTACTAGAAAACACTAAATTGGTAGATAAAATGTCCAGATCTTAAAAAATTGGGCACCAATTCATGTAAGAACATATTGAATCTACTCCTAATAAACAGTGTAAATTGGAAAAATATCGAAGACATTTTACAAATCTGATCTACTATTAAAAATACAACGTTTAGCTAGGTTGTAAGATCTTGACATTGGATTTCTCCTCTCCAGTGTTATAGTGGCTAACTTGTGACTATACGATTTTCATACAACACTGAATTTTGTTTCTTGGGTGGAACCAAAAATGACAAGGTTCCTAATTTTACGAAACCATTTCAGCTCTTTGGTATGTTGCGCTAGCAATTCACAAATTCATCTTTTCCAGCAATAGTCCCTAGGTATTCATACTCTCATATAGACCGTGAGACTCTAACTGAGCTCCAGTACTATATCGTGGAAATTGAACACATAAATAAACAAAGGCTAACTTAGAAGAGTTATCTTAAAGTATTACATATATTAGAAATTGAAAGATTTGTTATATAGGGTTACAATGAGGTCGAGTCATTGCACTTTATGAATGTGGGTTAGACAATAAAATAAAATAAAATGATGTAAAGCATAAAAGTAAAAAATAACTTAAAATCATAAGTGACTTTATTAATGTCTAAGTATAATATCTAGTTAACCATTATAAACTAAGTTTTACTTTAACGCCGCTGCAGCTTATTTCTAGGGTGCAACATTCACCCTATTGCTTTGGCTAAAATTGAAAATCGGGAGCTTGCATAGAGGGTTGTTAGTTTGTGACTTGTTCCTCGAAGCAAAAATGTTAAAAAAAATCAAATTATACATGGAAATCACCATAAGAGTACTCATAGTCACCTTGTACTTGTTCACATTAGGTGTGCACTAGAGTATATTCTTGTGGGTCACATGTAATCCAATTAGTAAACCAATTCAAAAAACTAGTTATATACTAAAATCAACTACCAAGGGTTGTCTTGTTGTTTAGGGTATCACATAACACTAGCTATTTTTTACAATATTATTAGGTTTAGTAGTAACTCTAACCTTGGTGAGCATAGAGGGGGACAATGTGCAATTGAAAAAATATCTTCCAACATATGATCAAATACAAGCATTGGCTAATACTTTGTGCATACTACATGTTTACGAATTCATTCCATGTAATCATTGAAGTATCATCCCACTCAAATATTGGAAAATGTTAAGTGGTTTATCCATGTGATTAACAGTGCTATTTCAAAAAAAATATCTTATCTCAAAACTCAACACCAGCGTTGATTCATCATGGAATTTAATCAAAATAACACAATAATAATTTCATTGAACAAGGAATTGCACACAATACCTTTCATGTTGACAATAGCTTTCTTCATTGATTGGGGACAACACCCAACATATTTTAAGTAAACCTTCAACACAATGGTTACCACAACTGGATGCAAACACCAAGTGTATAATTGCTAAAAAAATCAAATTATACATTAAAATCACCTTCAAAGTCACATTTACCTTGTGATTATTCACATTAGCGTCTACAAATTATATTTTGTAGATCACATGTAATCTAGTTAGTAATCTAACACTAAAAATAAATTACACTAAAATCAACTAAGAAGGGATGCCTAGCTATTAAGGGTAGCACATAACACTAACTACTTCTCAAAGTATTCTTATGTTAAGCAACAATGTTAACCTTAAAACTATATTCCACCATATGATCAAATGAAAGCATTGGATAATACTTTGTGCAGACTATGTCCTTATAAATTCATTCCATGTAAGTATTCAAGTACCATCCCACTCAAACATTGAAAAATGTTATGTGGTCAATTCATATGATTAACGATGGCATTTCAAAAACATTATTTTGTTTTGGAAGTCAACATCGGCCTTCATCCATCGTGACATTGAATTAAAATAGATAAATAATAATGAAATTGAATAAGGAATTGCACACAATAACTTTCACTATGATGGTATCATTATTAATTGATTGGCCACACCCAACACGATACAAGTAAACCCTCAACACACTTGTTACCACAACTTGTTGCAAACATTGAGTGGGTTTTCAACTTTCTTTTCATCGGTATATCTTCAAGACCTAGCTATGATCCAACAATACATCACGCTATAAATTCCAAAACACAAATAAAAAAATGATATATGCTATAAAGCATACCTCCTTTCCCTTGTTTTTCTCCTCTATTGTATTCCCCTTCTCCTCTGGTTTCTACTTATTCTTCCCCTCATCCTTTTTTTCCAAAGGAGAAATAATCTCATTGTTGTTCTATAACTTCTTTTGCACTCTTTCAAACACAATCTTATGATCTACCTTCCCAATCACAATCAATGTGTTATTTCCTACATTATCTTCTTTGACATCTTACACACCTACAACAACATAGAATTAGATGGCCAATGACTTGAATCTCCATCCAAAAATTGGTCATATATATATATATATCATGTCCTTGTAAAAATTCTTGACCTTCTTAGAATATCCTTCACAGTGAATGCCTACCTTTATCACAAATGTGAGAGGGACATCTTCCTTCGTATAGCCACTAGCCTTATTTTCTTCTTTATTCTCCTTCAAACATAGTCTCAGGATCCACCTTCCTAATCACAGACAACTTTTAATTGCTACACCAGCTTTAACATCCTCCATACTTGCAACAACACATAATCAAATGGCCACCACTTGAAGCTCAATACAAAAACCCTAAAGACCAATAGCTCATTTAATTATGATATATACCCAATATGGAAATCCTCAAAACTATCATATACCCAATGTATATATATCCAATACATAGAAATATTGTAAACCAACAAATATACAATGCATATATAAAGTTGGCATACCCTTGGTGAAGTTATTGACCTTCCTAGCACAACTTTATTCCAACCTTTATCACATTTTTTAGAGGCCTATCTTCCTTCTCATCACCATCACCCTTATTTTCTTCATTCTCTCCTTCTCTTCAATCTCCCCTTGCACAAATCACCATTTATTGCCCAAAATATCGTCAACATCTCTAAAAACATTGAATTAATCAACCAAAAATTTAGATATGAATTTCTAGCAAGTGAAATTCATCAAACACACATAGATTTTTTTAAGTAAATACTAGACCTAGAAATCTCACCTCACCTGTTGTTATATATAATTCCTAACACATATCAAATGGAATTTGATAAGTCACAAACCTTACATTCCATTGACAACTATGTTGGTGATCCTAATGTCATACACAAATATATAGAATGAGAGATTAAGAGATAATGAAATTCTAGAGCTTTGATAATCATTTGTAGTACTTTCAATCTCTTTTCGCGAGAAACAGAAAGGAAATGAAATTCAAGGACTTTGGCAACTACTTACAATTTGCAAGGAGGTCATCATTTCACTTTTAATTAATCAATGAACCTTGAATTTCAATTCAAATATTACACTTTTAGGGTTTAAAATCATAAAAAAAATCAAAACCTTAATGTTGGTAGCTTCCAATCTTACCATCATTATAAAGTCGCAACAACAAACCATCACATGGTGCATTTCAAACTGTAATATACCTACCATTGATAATAAAACCCAGAAACATCCACACAAGATAAATACCAAAATATAGAAAACACCCTTGAGGTAGGGTAGCACCATCAAATACTCCTTAAGCAATGAATCACTTCATAAGTCGTGCTTGTACACTACAATAATAATCCTTAACATGAGCGGTACAATGATATTCATGTGTATATATACTTTCTCATGAGTATTCCTTAGGGTATTATGTCATAACATTATATTATTTTCTCTAATTAACCCCAACTAGCTTGTGGACCATATTCCATTATATGTGGCCACATTACATTAATTATTCCCATTGGGTACACATTACATATATTATTCACATTTGGATACTCATTACATCATTTATTCCCCTTGGGTACCTCCATAGGAACCCCATATTATTCTCCCCTGGGCATATAACATTCCATCCCCCTTAAACATGTTTTGTCCTCGAAACATGAGAGGAAGACATATAATAATATTGACTAAGAAAATTAGCCATCTGATACCAAGCATGAGCATCCATCTATCCGAGTGGAATATGAATATGTGGTCTAATTGCTTCCTTGACCTTGATTCTTGTTCATGTGGTTCCAAGATGTTGTTGCACTTCTTTGGTATCTCCTTGTATTAATCGTATTCCTCCATGCATCTCCATATTACTTTCTTCATTGGTTCCATTGTGGTCCATAGTAGGTTTGTTGATGCTCCCAACTTGTCCTTGATGATTGGTGTTTCTCAAAGTGGTGTGGATGGTGATATGCAGTGACCTGAACGATGGGTAGCTCTTTCTATGACTCTATAACATGTTATTCCTTACAATCATGTAGCTCTTTAGATTCCTCTTCTTGTAGATGCCCTTCATGAAAATTTTCTTCATGGGATTTTATAGTATCTTCTTCTTATTCCACCATATACTTATTCTTATTCAACCATTATTGCAACTAGTTCCCCCGCAAGGACTTCAGCATGTCCTTCTAGGTCTCTTTTTGTTGTGTAAGAGACGTATCCTACAATGTAATTTTATTTTTCTTATACCAAGGCTTTAAAATTTAATTTTATGCATTAATATTAACTGTACCCATCGATTGCATCCTAGGATATCCCAAAACAACATCCACATCATCCATATCTAAAGATAAAAATATGAATCCAACACATATTTATCCATAATAACCTTCAAATGTTTAAAAGTTTGAAAATTTTCACCATTAACCTATATGATTTGAATATGCTTGACAGGAACTTGCAATTTTTTGGCCAAAATAACTTGGATAAAATTATGCTTGCAACTAGGGCTAATAGAAACAAGAATATTCCATCCATGAACTTTCAATATAGAAAATGTGTGCTTATGTCCCACTTCATTTTTGTTCTTGGAATGAGACCACTTATCCAAAAATACTTGTTCAAAGTCTTCATCAGAAAGTGCTTTCCTCTCGCTATAGTCAAGTGAATGCCACCATACCTTAGCATCACCTTTGAGATAAGAGTTGATCAAAATTATCTAATTTCTTTCCCTTTCCCTGCATTCTTTTAAGCATTCCTCAATGCTAGAACTGAAATGCCTCTTGTTTTCTATATCCTCGAAAGTAGGACTAGGGTTTGAAAGAATTCACTTCTTATTGCAGCTGGGGTTTTTAGCCAAAATCTTTAAAAAGACCATAAATCGGTCATTCTTGTTCAGAATTTATATTATAACCTATTTGTGGATTTGGAATATCCACTCTCCATCTACTAAATGTGAATAGAATAGAACTCTGGGCACCATGTTAGAAGATATTTGCTCTGTAATCCTCACAGTCATCACCAAAATTTTGAAAAATAATTGATTTTAAATCAGCGATATCTCCACCTTCCAGATTCCAAATGAGATGTTTTTTTTAAATTGTGTGTTTTTGTGAGAGGAATTCAAATATGTAATTTTTTCTTCATAATATACACAAAGTTTTAGAAATTGATCTAAAATTTGCTACCCAATTTTGTCCTAAATTTTTTGTTCCAAAAAGAAGAAGAAGAAAATTCTCCACTTTGCGCCAAGGAAATAGATCTGATACCACTTGTAGTATACCTACAAATAAAATTTAACCATTGATAATAAAACCTAGAAACATCCACATAAGATAAACACCAGAATATAGAAGAGACCCTTTAGGTAGCGTAACACAATCAAATATTGCTTAAGGAAGGAATGACTCCAGAATCCATGATTGTACAATACAATAATAATCCTCAACATGACTAATACAATGATATTCATTTATACATATACGTTCTCATTAGTATTCCTCAGGGGCTTATGACATAATGTTATATTATTTTCTATAACTAACCCCAACCACCTAGTGGACCATATTCCATTATGTGTAGCTACATTACATTAATTATTTCCATTTGGTACACATTACATATATTATTCATACTTGGGTACTCATTATATCATTTATCTCCCTTGGATACCTCCCAAGGAACCCCATATCATTCTCCCCTAGGTATATAACAATGAGGTGATCGTTGCACTTTTAATTAATGAATGGACCTTGACTTTTAATTCAAATATCACACTTTTAGGGTTTAAAGTCATAAAATCTCAAAACCCTAATGTTGGTAGCTCCCAATCTTACCATCATTATAAAACTGCAACAACAATCCATCCCGTTGGATTTTGAGCAACTTCAGAAGTTATTCTTATTTTAAGTTTCTTATATTGTTTTGTACCTCGTACAAAGTTGATACTGATGTAATCATTCATGTAAACCATTGAAAGAATCAATGTAAACCTTGGGGGAGTTTAGAATTAAAATAAAGTTATTTTTACCATTTTTATTTTCCCTCGAGGAAAATCGACCCAAATAGAGAAAAAGTCACTTTTGTAAAGTGTTTAAATAGAGAGGTCATGAGCCTCATTTACTCATTCACTCGGCACAAGCAAGTTCTCCTACTCGACGATAATTTTACAGCACTAGAGAGAAGCAATGTTTTCTAGGGTTTTCTCTTAGAGAGATTTTCTTCTCTCTCTCTCATTCTTGTATTTTGTTCTCAGAATTTATCATATCTATATGAAGGTTGTTCTGTTTTTCCTTATTGGGTTTCCCTAGATAAACTCTTGTGTTATTTGTTTATGTGCTTTGTCTTTCTTCTAAAGATCCTATTGTTTATTTGCAATAAAGTTATAATGCTATAATCTTGCAAAAATTAACATGGTATCAGAGTAGTTCTAGAAGAGGCCATTGTCAGAAGCTAAGGTTTGACCTTCTAAGGCCTTCCCTCATCAATTTAACAGAAAAAGAGCTGTGGAAACTTTGCTCTAGGGAGGGCGCATCTTTTGGTGAAGGAAAAATCAAATTCCAAGAAGTTTCATTTTTTGACAGAATTATGTTGTTGCTGTAGAAATTAGGGTTTCAAGTTTTGTGTTGATTAGTACACATATTTAGCTCGACCTCACCTTCTCTCAACTCACCTTGATAGGGCGCATCTATTTGTGTGGTCAGTTTCACTAAATTCCAAAATTCATTTTTGACCTAACTCCGGCTAGGGTTTTTGGTTCAGATTTGTAGACAAGATGATTGAAATGAAGGTTGAAGATCATCTTGATGGGGCCAAAAACTTGATCTCTTGGAAGTATAGAGTTATTCACATCTTGGAAGAGAATGATATCTTGAATTTTGTCAATCGGAAGGTTCCAGAACCAGAAGCTGAAGAAGACAAGTCTAAGTGGAGGAAGAATGATGCCCGAGCTAGGAGATCACTAGTGGACTTAGTCAAATACCACTTGGTTCCTCAATTTTCACAAAATACGACAGCTCGGAAGATGTTCAAAACCTTAATGGGGTTATTTGAGCACAATATAGTCAATGTGACTCTCATTTGAGGAACTAGATATTGAACATGAAGATGACCAAGTCTGAATCAATTTCCTCGTACTTTATGAGGACTAGAGAACTTAGGGACAAGATGGGATCCAATGGATAACCTATTGAACATAAGGATCTTGTCACGACTACGCTAAATGGGATCCCACCATCTTTGGAATCTTTCATCCAAACTATCAATGGACGCACCAAGTTTCCCAAATTTTACATATTATGGGTAGATTGCACTCAGGGAGAGGCAAGGTTTGTAGCAAGACAAAGACTTCATGGCACTGAACCTGAGGAGAATCAAGCATCCATGGCTCATTCCAACAAAGGAAATGGAAATGGAAGAAAAATTCACTGCCATAAACATCAAGGTAGAATACCAAACCCTTCTTCATATCAACAAGAAAAGAAGAAGGATCTATCGCAAGTACAATGCTTCAGGTACAAGAAATATGGTCACTATGCAAACAAGTGTTCAAGTTCAAACAAGAGGAAGCATGAAGCTTCAATAGTTGATGTAGAATAATGTCATCATCACAAGAAGTAAAGAAATAAATATCGTACAAAATTCTTCTTCATATCAGTACTAGCATGTATTGTTCCCACCACTAGTGACACTTGGCTCATAGATAGTGGTGCATCCATGCATATGACTGGTTCTAAAGATAACCTTTCTGAAATAGTTGAGAAATAATTTCATCTTCATGTTGTACTTGTATATGATTCCCATGATATTGTGAGAGGATGTGGGGCTACCTCACTTCAACTAAAATCTAAAGACATGTTACATTTAAGTGATGTGCTCTATGTGCTTGGTATGAAAAGAAATATTGTCTCCATCTCTTCCTTGGAGATCAAGGGATATAAATTTGCATTTTCATATTGGAAAGTGCTTGCTTGGGACAAGAACTCAAGCATGGAAGCGACGAAATAAATTGGAGTAAGAGAGGATAGACTGTATTGATTGATCACTCCACCATCTCAAGCACTAGTTCATGACTTCACCATAATGGGTAATCTATGGCATAGAATATTAGCTCACATCAACTATATATCTCTCCCAACATTAAGAAATATTGTGATGGGTCTACCATCACTTCACTTGGACCATGACAAATTATGCATGGGATGCGTAATTAGAAAGAATACCAAGGGATCCTTTCCGAATCATGAGAGTAGATCCAAGGATATATTGGATCTAGTGCACTCTATCTTGTGTGGATCTATGACTGTTGCTCCGTTGGGAGGTTACAACTACTATGTAACCTATATTTATGAGCACTCATGGAGGACATGGATTTACTTTCTTGATACCAAGGAATCTGAGGAATTGCTCAGCAATTTCAAAGAATTCAAAGCACAAGTCGAGAAATTTTTGGGAAAGAGGATCAAGACTTTGATATCAAACAATGGTGGAGAATACAGATCCACGGAGATTAATGATTTGTGCAAAGAAGTAGGAATTAAGAGGGATATTACAGTTCCCTACAACTCTCAACAAAATGGGGTTGTTGAAAGAAAGAATCAAACAATTGTGGAGGTATCCAAAGCCATGATATAGTACCAGAGTCTACCGATGTTATTAAGGACAGAAGCTTCTAGAACAATTGTCTATATACAAAATAGATGCCCTCGTAGAATCTTGAAGAACATGACTCCAGAAGAATCCTTTACATGAGTGAATCCAAAAGTGGGACACCTTCATATCTTTGTTTTTCCAGTCTATATACATGTTCCCAAGGAGCAAAGGACAAAACTAGAGCCTTCAGGAAAGAAGGGGACTTTCGTGGGATATAGTGAGTATTCAAAGGCTTACATAATTTACATTTTAAGATAAAAGCAAATCAAAGTCAGCAGAGATGTGCCCTTTAAAGAACAAATGGTTATCCATAAAGGAAGAGGATCTGACATGAAGATCGATGACAATGAAGAGATGAGATCATCTCCCCCTCCAACAGTTCAGACGGAGTTTCCAAAGGATGAACCGATTGACTCCATGGATCCATTTGAGCCAGTTGATGCTCCCATAAACATTGCAGTTGGTCAAAAAATGCCTAGATGGGCACAACAGACGTTGCAGGATGCAAAAGGGAATGAAGCTCCACATGGAACTTTTTGGGAAAGCAAAATACCTCATAGGTTCATGAGTTATGTAGCATTGATTAGTCACATCATTGACTCATAACCGACCACATATGAAGAAGCATCCAGGCGCCAATTCTGGAAGGATGCCATGATGGAAGAATATCAATCCATCATGAAAAATGATGTATGGGAGGTTTTAAAAATACCTAAGGGGAATTCAATATTGTTCCCAAGTGGCTTTTCAAGATTAAGCATGGAGCATATGGCAGTGTGGAAAAACACAAGGCTAGATTTTTTTCCAGAGGATTTTCTCAGAAAGAGGGAGTTGATTATGACAAGACATTTTCTCTCGTGGCTTGATATACTTCCATCAAGACCATTATTTCTATTTCTTCATCTATGGGATGGAAGTTACATCAGATGGATGTCAATAATCCCTTATTCAATAGTGTAATTAAGGAAGAATTTTGTCTTGAACAATCAGATGGGTTTGTTATCCATAGGAAGGAGTCCCATGTCTGCAAGCTGAAAAAGGATCTATATGGACTCAAGAAAGCACATCGTGCTTGGTATGGTCGGATAGACAGATACTTGGTGAGCTTGGGATTCACCAAGAGTGATGCAAATCCCAATCTTACTACAAGATTGTGGAAGGTGAGCCATTGATTCTAGTTTTGTATGTTGATGACTTGTTTCTGATAGGAAATCAGAATTTGATTGCATGGTGTAAGAAGAATCTTGCCTTTGAGTTTGAAATGAAATATCTTGGATTGATTTATTACTTCTTGGGATTAGAAGTATGGCAGAGGTAGAAGGAAATTTTCCTAATTCAAGGAAAATACACCATCTATATATTGAAGAGATTCGAAATGTTGGACTATGAGTCCATGGCTACTCCGATGGATGAAAACCTAAAGAAGTTGTGGGACTCAACTTCAAACTCTGACTTTATTGATCCCACCATGTATCGCTAGTTTATTGGATCACTAATGTATCAGACGAACACCATACCAAATAGATGTTTTGTTGTGAATACTCTCATCTAGTTCATGAGTGAGCTGAGGAAGATTCACTTCACTACTGCAAACCATGTACTCATATATTTTCATGGCACCATGGGATATGGACTAAGATATGATTCAGATTGTGACTTAAGATTGCAAGGATTTTCATATTCAAATCGGGCTAAATGTGTTGCAGATAGAAAGAGTACTTCTAGATGTTACTTCAATTTGGGTTATGTAGTTATTTCTTGGTGCAGCGGGAAGAAAACCTCAGTAGCATTCAGTACAACATAAGCCGAGTATACGATTGCTAGGACAACAGTTTGAGAAGCGGTATGGCTTCGAAAAATTCTTGTAAGATTGTTTGGTCAAATTCGAGGACCAACAACAATTCACTGTGATAACCATACATGTATACAGATGTCAGTGAATCCCATGTTTCACGATAAGTCAAAGCATATAGATATTCGATATCACTTCATTCATGATATGGTGTAGAAGGGTGCGGTCAAGATACAGTACGTGCTGACATAAGACTAGACTGCATATATTCTTACCAAACCTCTTCCTAGGACAAAGTTTGAATACTTTCATGGAATACTTGGAATAGAAGAAAATATATCCCTCCTTTAGAGGGAAAGATGATTCAGGCATCTGCCTTGCTTCTACACTGGTGCCTCTACTCATTCTGGTTCTCAACATAGTATGAGAGAAATCCCATCGGCATTTGAGATGGGCAGGTAGTAGATGTTCACGTACACCAGTGCCTCTACTCATTCTGGTTCTCAGCCTGGTATGGGAGAAATCTCATCGCCAGTAGAGATTAATAGGTAGTAGATGGTCGTGTACACTAGTACCTCTTCTCGCCCTAGTTCTCAGTTTGGTATGGGATAAATCCCATTGGCATTTGAGATCAACAGGGAGTAGATGGTTGTGTGAAGCATGTCCTGGTTCTCGGTTAGAGACGAACTTATATTATATGAGATGTTGATTGTGTACTCTCCGATGGATTGTGTACTCTTCGATGGATTGTGTACTCTTCAATGGATTGTGTACTCTCCGATGGATTGTGTAGAGTAGTAGAGTTGATGGATCCATCGATGGACTGAGTGGATTAGATACATGATGACACCTCTCTATGGATTGAGACTATGTTGAAAACCTTTAGTATGTATAGATATGATTGAGACATATGAGATGTATATATGAGACCTATGTTGGAGACATTTACCACCTTACACACTCATTTTGGTCAATTTGGCCTAGTTAAACCACTATCCTAAGTATTATTGACTTAATTGACATCAGAGGAGCACTAGATGACATCAGCTAGATCACACCCATGCCTACCTTCAATCAAGGAGGCTAACTTAGCCTTCTCCTACATTCGGGGAGGCTAACTGGAGCACTTCGAGGGTGATCTGAGTGTCACTAATGCCCCATATTTCTAACTAATGGTTACAATTAGTTAAACAGAGTAGTGAAGGCGCCCTCCATCATTAAATTGATTATTTATTGATTATTCAATGAACTGGAGTCAACAGGGGCGCCTCCAACCACTTTTGATGTTCAGTTACACTTCTGTTAACCTCATCGGGGTTCATTGGAGTCATTGATGCACTACCACTTGATGGTTGGCTTGCTGTGACATGTGTCTGACCTACTTTCAGTTAGACTCGGTCATTTATTGCACTCCGACTTCAGTTAGGGCTTAGTTGAGTCAATTAGGGTTTTGATCAGTGGTTAACTTGAGTGTTGACTGTGGCTTACATTTAGTTAAGCTAGACTCACTCATTCAATTCGAATGACCTCCTTGGGAATTCGAATTGCTTTGTCATTCATGCTTGTAGCATGATATTGTATTGTATTCTTGTGCCTCTCTGTTTCCCGGGATCTTCTTATCCATCTTTCGGGATTGAAGACTCCAAAAGAAATTTGGGACAAATTGGAAGCCCTGTATGGAAAGCAGGATGATTTGAGAGATTACCAGCTCGAAAATGAATTGATGTCTCTCCAGCCCTCCAATTTCGAGACCTTGAATGACTTTTTCACAAAATTCAAGCACATTTTCTTACTGTTGAAGCAATGCAAAGTGGAGAAAGAGGATGATCAGCTCATCCTTGCCATACTCTCCAAACTTGGAGCTGATTATTTATTTTTTGTCTCTACATTCCATGCAGGGAAGCTCACAACCCCTGGATGGAAGATGCCTACACTCAATGCCTTCATTGAGTCCTTAACAAGTGAACATGATAAGCTTGTCCAGATGGGGATCATCAGATCCTCCCATGATCAAGCCCTCCATGTCTTGGGGCCCAAAGATCTGAAGGGTGAAGGAAAGCAGCAAAAGAACCAAGAAACTAAATTCAAAGCTCCTAAGCCTAAAGTTGAAAACCAGCAGCATGATGAGTCTTCCGGCTCAAAGAAGAACAAAGGGAAAGGGCATCATGGAAAGGAAAAATTCAAGTGTTCATACTTCGGGAATGGCTTCCACCCTGAACGTGCCTGCATGAAGAAGAATCTTGATGAAGCTACCTCTCTCCTTGAGAGAAATCACATCAATCTTCCAGAAATATTTTGGAGGAGAGATTAGCAAGATCGAGAACCACAACATGAAAAAGGTCATGCCCTCATGGCAAGCACTTCGAAGTCCAAAGCACTCTTGATTGATTCTAGAGCTTTGAACCACATGATGGCTGAAAGAGACTCCTTTTCATCCTTGGATACTGGCAAATCCATTCCCATGCACATGGGAGATGACTCCACCATCATTTCAGAAGGACAAGGTACGGTTGATCTTGAGAATGGCTATTTTTCAAATGTTTTGTATGTACCATCTCTGGCATCAAATCTCCTTAGTGTCTATCAGATGACACATACAAGAGTGCCTAAGAGAGTATCTTTCAGCCCAAATGATGTTGAGATAATGGAACTTGCATCCGGGAAACTCATTGCTAAAGGCCTTGCAAACCATCATGCAAAAGCCTATGAGTTCTCCCACTTTGTGGCGGATGCAAAGCCCACCGCACTGCTAACTCATGGAAATGAAGTTAGTAGGTTGTGGCATAAAAGGTTTGGCCATCTAAATTTCAAATATGTGCAGCAATTACAGAAAAACTCCATGGTTGAAGGCCTCCTGGTCATCAAGGAAACCACTAGAATTTGCAAGGGCTGTGTGGTTGGAAAACACCCTGAGCACAAGTACGATCGGGGGAAGGCAAACCGAGCTACATGCATATTGAGGCTGATACATTCTGATATCAGTAGTTCAATGCCTGTCACATCCATGAATGGATCAAGGTATATTCTGACTTTTATTGATGATTTTTCAACGTATACATGGGTTTTCTTTCTCAAAAATAAGTCTGAAGTATGTGAAAAATTCACTGAACTGAAGGCCTTGATCGAGAATGCCTCTGAGCTTAAGATCAAGATATTGAGATATGATAATGGTGGGGACTATGTCAGTACTGAGTTGCTGCACCTATGTTCCCAAAGTGGTATTCAGGTCCAACATTCAATTCCCTACACTCCCCAGCAGAACGGTGTAGCAGAAAGGAAGAATCGGTCTCTCAAGGAGATGACCACCTGTATGTTGGAATCAAAGAAGTTGGCCGCAAATTTGTGGGATAAAGCCATGCATTCTCCAGCATACATTCAAAATAGAATTCCACACCCATCCGTGAAAGGGAAGACCCCTTTCGAAGCATACTTCGGACACAAGCCGGATGTGTCGAACCTCTGGGTGTTTGGGTCCACTGCATGGGCCCGGATTCCACTTGATAAAAGAAGGGCTTTGCAACTGCAAAGCATCGAATGTCTATTTATTGGGTATCCTAATGAATCAAAAGGTTTCAATCTATTGGATATCAAAACGAAACAGATCATCATAGAAAGGAGTTTCAAGTTCGATGAGCCTCTTCAGGAAGTGGAACTAGTGAAGGAGAAAACTGCTGAATTTCCTTCCTATTCTACTGAATATTTGGATGATGAAATTGGGCGTGATGACCCTGATTTGGATCCTCTAATTTCTGATATCAGTGTGCAAAAAACATCAGATGCTGAATCAGAACCTGAAGTACAAAATCATCTTCCCACATGGGCCCGACAAACACTCTCCTCCGCAGGAGATAACATTGGAAATCCGGATGATCCAAGGAGAACCCGGTCTGATTTCCAAAGAGTAGGTATTGTGCTCTCTTGTCCTGATAATTTTAGGTCTAAAACTTGTTATTTGATGATTAGTTCAGACCCAAAATCCTAATACCATGCTCGGAAGGATCCGATATAGCAATTTGCCATCGATGAAGAGATAAATTCTCTTCAGAAAAACACTACTTGGGAGCTAGTTTCTCTTCCTCCGGGAAGGAAATTGGTTCAATGCAAGTGGGTGTTTCAGACCAAGGTTGCTGCTGATGGAAGAATCTGCAAATATAAGGCAAGGTTGATGGCAAAAATTTTCTCTCAGGTCCAAGGAGTGGACTACCATGAGACTTTTGCACCAATTGCAAAAATGGACTCCATCCGCCTTGTTTTGGCAATTTCAGCATCTAAGCACTGGGAAGTGCATCATATGGATGTTAAGTCGGAATTTTTGCATGGATATCTTCATGAGGATATATACATGAAGCATCCTGAGTGATACATCTCTTATCAATATTTGGTTTGCAAGCTAAAGAAGTCACTATACGGGTTAAAACAGGCCCCAAAAGAGTGGTATTCCAAGATGGATGCCTTCCTTCTCTCGCAAAACTTCCAAAGGTGTAGATCATATCCAAATGTGTATTTACAGTAGTCTGATGGTCATTTGATTATTATTTTTTTATATGTTGATGACTTACTGATCACAGGTAGCACAGTTGCTTCTATTTCAGCCATCAAAACTGCTCTCCACAATGCCTTTGAAATGAGTGATTTGGGGCTCCTAAAACAATTTTTGGGGCTCAAAATTGAGCAAAATTCTGATGGGATAATGGTCACTCAGTCCAAATACATATTAAACCTATTATTCAAGTTTAACATGGCTGAATGTAGGCCTTCACCATTCCCTTTCCTTTCAGGGATCATCCTTGAAGAAGGAAAAAGGACACCTCCCATGGACTGCACTATCTATCGACAACGGATTGGTAACTTGTTGTACTTGACACATTCTCGACCTGATATTTGTTATGCCATGAATGTTGTATCAAGATAAATGCAGAAACCTCATGATCTTCATTGGAAGGCATCCAAGAGGATCCTCCAGTATATTCAGTGAACCAGGACCTATGGCATTCACTATGCTGCAAACTCCGAGCTAGAGCTGGTTGGATACACAGATTTCGATTGGGTGGGTGATTCTATTGATTGAAAGTCTATTTCTGGATATGTATTCATGTTTGGTAGTGGCCCCCTTTTCTGGTCTAGAAAAAAGTAGGCTGCCATAGCATTATCTTCAGCAGAGGCCGAGTATCGAGGAGCGGTGAATGCTTGCATCCAAGCAGCTTGGTTGTAAGAAATTCTTTAAGAGTTTGATCTTGGTAGTACTTTGTCCACTATCCTCTTTTGTGACAATCAAAGTGCTATTAAGATATGTTGATGAAATTTTCATTGATGCCAACATGGACTTGCAGTGGCCCCATAGGATGTCATTGATTCCACTAAGTTCCACCTATAGTTCCTTGATCACCTTGATCTCTTACAGAGTGGGTTTGTGCTTTGAAGCACCATGTACCCAGTTGATAAGGTCCTTGTACCCACAAGTTTGGATCTTGATGCCACCACCTTGCTGAAGATGTTGAAGACCCTGCTGATGATGCTGAAGACCCTGGAGATGGTCCTGAAGCCTTGATGGATGTTGGAGAAGCCCTAGATGGATGGAAGAAGCATTAATGACCCATTCTATGGTCATTCATTCTATGACGATGTCATGGGTCCCCGGGAGAAGGTTTGGCAAACCCACATGTGATGTTTTGATGTATCTTGACCATAGAGGTCCCCGTGCATGGCTAAGGTGGTTGAAGAATCCCATGAAGCGCCCTCACTTGGTGGTTTGATGGTCCTTGCATTCTTGAAGGTTCATGGGGTCTTAGAACCCTTGGAGATGGTTCTAGGGAATGAAGAAGTCTTTGCACCCACTTATATGGTGGCATGATGGCACTTCGATGATGACATGGCAAGAAGGACATGACCATGAAGAACATGGCACTTGGACACATTTGGAAACTTGTTGATGATGCATGGTCCCTCTTGTGGGTTTGATGAAGCGTTTGATGATGAAAACCATGTTAAAGAAGCCCACCTTGAAGATGATGACAATATTGTTGAAGAATCCCTCTTGTACTTGTTGACTAACATGGATCTTATGTTTTGAAGCCCAAAAACTTTAAAGGAAGCACGCTCTTGCACATGACATGTGTATGGAAGCCCTAGTGGCTTAATGGAAAGTTGAAACCCTTTGATGGTAAAATGGAGGACACCCCTACACATAAGCACTTAAGGTTGATCTTTGAAGAAACCATGGGTTAACAACAAAACAAGAAACCCAAAAACCATGGTAAGGTTGACTTTGAATATGGACATACACTAAAGTTAACTTTGAAGAATGTATGACAAAGACAAAATAAAAATATAAAAATAAAATACATCTCAGTCTCACACCTTAAAGTAGGCCCTGTTTTGAGGATATGGACAACTCATCAAAGAGTATAAAAACACTTCCATCCTCACTCCAAATACATCTAAGGAGACAAGAAGAACTCACTGAATGTTTTGAACCGAGGCAAGATGACTGAGGGAGCTCGCTAGCAAGAAGAAGACTGATAGGAGCAGTCTCGAACTGTGGCAAATTTGTAGACTATGGAACCTTGCACTCAGGAATTTTTGGGAAATTCTTTTCTTATTAAAAAAAAAAAGGAGTATACACAGTCCCTAGTTCAGTGATCTAAAGCTGAGGAGCAACACCCGAGTTTTCCACAAAGAAGTATTTTTTTTGGGGTAGTCAAGGGTCCGAATTTGTAGTCATTCAACACAGTCTGTGATTCAAATTTGCAGCAGTCAAGGGTTCAACACGTTTGGTTTTTGTAGCAGTGGTTGAGGCTGTTTTGAAACAGTCCAAGTTTGCAGCATGAACAGACCCGAGGTCTTGATGATTGAACTGTCAAGAAGATGACCTTTACCCAACATCAATACACAATTTGAGTTTGATGTTTACAAGTAGCCTGAGTTTATACTTGGTGTGAGTCTTTCACACGCACACTCAGCCCGAGCTTGACTAGTGTTAGGGCCTTTTATCAATAGTCTAAATTTGAAGTTATCTAGTCTTGAAAGTAAACATACACAGTCAAGGTATGATTTTTGACATGCGCTACTTGCAAAGGTAAGATCACTGTGTACTGTATGAAATAATGCATGATGGATGACATTTATATGATGCAAACCCTACTGTGATGATGTGCATGATATGATGTGTAATAAGATGATTATTTCATACACCTATGATATGATGAGGGATTCCTCTCAGCTAATAAACAGACCGAGTTTGACATTGATAAACAGTCCGAATTTTTCCTTGGGCAGTCAACAAGTTTACTGACCTTTTTCACACCTTCAACATTTTGAGTGATGAAAGATCCCAGCTAGGGCATACCACAGCTCATGGCAGCCAGGGCATACCACAGAACTGTTTGATTTGTTCAGACACGATGATATGATAAGTTTTAGAGTCTAACCAGTACACTACAAACAAGTGTTAAAGATGAGCAGTAGTTTGACAATCCTGGATGCAGACAGCTGAGTAAGAGGAGCAGACCTGAATTATTTCACAGAGCAGCAGAGGTAAACCACAGTCTGAGTTTGCTTGAACATAGTGCATGGTTGAAGTTTAAGGTCTATCTGAAGTAGAACAATCCGAGCTTGTAACAGTGATTGGAGTTTTTACACTACACAGCAGCAGTAGTATGATGATGATGATGTACAAGGTATGAAAAATAAACAGTTTGAAGATATGTATGCTATTCTACAAATTGTGATAATACCCTAGACCTATTGATGATGATGATGTATACTTTACACATACACAGTCAAGCCTGAAAGTGATGATTGATGTATGATACACATATATAGTATGATGATGATAATGATGTACACAGTAAAGGTGGAGTATGTACAGTAATATACATCAGTAGAGTAAGTACAGGAATAGTCGTACATGTGTAAGATGATGTATTGTATGAGGATGATGATACGAAGAATGGTTTGAAGTCTTCTACAGTAGTCATACATATCCCAGGTAGGGAGTCCAAAGTTTTGATGCACATCCAATGAAAGGCAGGTTTTGACAGACTGATTAGAGGGCAGAAATTTGTCTATTTCTTGATCAGAGGACAAATCAGAATGAATTGACAAGTGACATGATGAGGTGGTAGACAAGTGGTTTGTGGAAAGCAATTATTTTGATGAGTAGACTTTCATGAATAGACCTTGAGGACATGTGCAGACATATGCAGTTGACAGTTAGACATGACCAGTGACAAGGTAGACAAGATTGGTAATCTTGGAGCCTTAATGATCAGTATTGCTGCAGTGAAGAATAATGAGCAGAGAAGAGGATGAGCAGACCTATGACCAGCAGTAATGATATGGAAGAATTGATGTTCCATACCTTTCCTTGACAATGATGATGGTGACAATATTCAAAAGTATCACCTAGAGTTGCAGCAACGAGAAGAGGATGACCAGCAGTGAAGAATGATGATCAGAGAAGAGGATGAGTAGCAGAGGTTGATAAACAAAACCATGAGCAGACCTAACAAATGATGATGAGCAGATGATAAGCAAATTATGAGTAGTGTTAATGAGTACAGGTGAGGAGCAGAGATGATGAGCAGTGATTGAGACAATGAGCAGCGTTGATGATGAGCAGATGATCAACAGTATTGACCAGCAGCAGAACAGATTGAAGAGACAGATGATGTTGATGTGACACAGTGACAGTGAGCTTTAATTGTAAAAGCAAGTTTGTCTTGCTTTTGAGTTTAGGATACCTCAAACCCTTCTTAGCAGGGTCTAAGAAAACCAGGCAGGGTCCTGGATGCAGAGTAGGTGCTCTTCATATCAGTAGGTGTTGATTTTACCTCACGGTTGTAGCCGGACCAAAACTAATATAAAAAAGATTACAAAATTATATGGTGTTGTGTTCTTTTGTGTTATGGTTCTTGATGATTCAAATGCTTATGATATGTTTATGAAATGATTATGAGATTGGTAGAATGATGAATTGGTAGTTAATTGTGACAAGCTAAGAAAAGTTTTAAAATTGGCTTCACACTGATTCACCCCCCCTCTCAGTGTCTAACAAGATATCCACAGATCCAATTACCAGGCAGAGGACCAAGCATGTAGAGATCCATATGCACTATATCAGGGAGCTAGTGCATGATAGGACCATCATTCTGCAATACTGTCTGACTGATGAGTAGATTGCAGACATCTTCATGAAGAGCTTTTCAGAAAAGAAGTTCACTTACCTCCATTCACTGTTGGGCCCTGATTCCATCAAGGTGATCAGACTACTTTCAGTGTTCAGCTTGAGGGGGGGTTTTCCCACTGGGTTTTCCCTCTTTCCCTCACTTAGTTTGTTTTTGAGCATTGTTTGAGTTTCAGCATTGTACAGGGTGACCTATGGCCTTATTTTTCGGGGCCCTAGCATGTTTATGCATTTTATGTTTTCTACTCCTCCTGAGTATAGCTTAAGGGGGGGTGTTGGAGACATTTACCACCTTACACACTCATTTTGGTCAATTTGTCCTAGTTAAACCACTATCCTTAGTATTATTGACTTAATTGACATCATAGGAGCACTAGATGACATTAGCTAGATCACACCCACGCCTACCTTCAGTCAAGGAGGCTAACTTAGCCTTCTCCTACATTCGGGGAGGCTAACAGAGCACTCCGGGGGTGATCTGAGTGTCATTAATGCCCCATATTGCTAACTGATGGTTACAATCAGTTAAATAGAGTAGTGAAGGCACCCTCCATCATTAAATTGATTATTTAATGATTATTTAATGAACTGGAGTCAACAAGGGCGCCTCCAACCACTTTTGATGTTCAGTTAACCTCATCGGGGTTCATTGGAGTCATTGATGCACTACCACTTGATGGTTGGCTTGATCTGACATGTGTCTGGCCTACTTTCAATTAGACTCAGTCATTTATTGCACTCCGACTTCAGTTAGGGCTCAGTTGAGTCAATTAGGGTTTTGATCAGTGGTTAACTTGAGTTTTGATTGTGGCTTACATTTAGTTAAGCTAGACTCACTCATTCAATTCGAATGACCTCCTTCGGAATTCAAATTGCTTTGTCATTCATGCTTGCAGCATGATCTTGTATTGTATTACTCATTCTTTGTGTGAATATACAGAGCAGCTACTCATTTTGTAGCACAATTACACCATTTCATGACTTATTGTTATTAATCTTTGATAAGATTTGTGTTTAGTCCCTAGATCACTGTGTGTGGGATTAATAGCCTAGATGTTTGTGATTTTAATGATGACCATGACCGAAGAATACCTTCCTTGTTGAGAGGGAGTGATGTATTTTGAGCAACTTCAGAATTTATTCTTATTGTAATTTTATTATATTGTTTTGTACCTCCTATGGGAGTTCATACTGATGTAATCATTCATGTAAACCCTTGAAATATTCAATGTAAACCTTGGAGAATTTGGGAATTAAAATAAAGTTATTTTAACTATTTTTATTTCCCCCAAGGTAATTCGACCCAGTTAGGGAAAAAGCCAATTTTTTAAAGTGTATAAATAGAGAGGTCAAATGCCTCATTTACTCACTCACTCAGCACAAGAAAATTCTCCTACTCAAGGAGAAGTTTGCATCACCAGAGAAAAGCAGTTTTTCCTGAAGTTTTCTCTTAGATATATTTCCTTCTCTCTCTCTCATTCTTGTATTTTGTTCTAAGAAGTTCTCATCTCTACATGAAGGTTGTTGGGTTTTTCCTAATTGGGTATCCTAGGATAAACTCTTGTGTTCTTTGTTTTTGTGCTTTGTCTTTCTTTTAGATATCCTATTGTTTATTTGCAATAAAGTTATACTACTATAATCTTTTAAAAACTAACATTTGTGTACTCATTATATCATTTATTCCCCTTTGATACCTCCCTAGGCCCCCCATATCATCCTCCCCTAGGTATATAACAATGAGGCCATCATTAGACTTTTAATTATTCAATGGAACTTGAATTTTAATTGAAATAACACACTTTTAGGGTTTTAAGTCATAAAATTTCAAAACTCTAATGTTGGTAGCTTCCAATCTTACCATCATTATGAAACCGCAACAAAAATCCATCACGTGGTGCACTTCAAACTAGGATCCTCCATTTGCATGTTGTTAGAGACTTGAAGGCATTGAAATCAAAATTCAATGATGGTGTGATAGTGTGCCATTGTAATTGATATTTTCTCTGCAATTTTGTTTTTGGTTGAGCACCTAAACAAATTGAAACTATTAGGATTATTAATCCTCCCTTGTCCAATTTGGTCATATGTCTAAATCAGGAGTCATGTATAAATCGGGAGTCCATCCAGTCTATTTTTAGTCACTAGCACCATTGGGTCCACTTGACCTAATTGGGGCACATGTTTCAGTTACTAAAGTGTGGGAAACATTAATTGAGGCCTACTTCCACTGATTTCACTTGCATGCATCAATTTAGGAGCCTCCTAGACCAATCCCTACAATTTAGGAGCCATTGGGAGTGCCGAAACCAACCAAGGTCAGTTGAGTTGAGTTGGTGACTAGTAAAGCTAAGTTAGGAGTCAGTTACATTCATTTCTAGTCCTCTACATTCAGTTAGCACTAGGTTTGCATGGCTGCATGTAGGAGGGGTTCATTTCTCACCTACAACAGCTAGTTAGCCTTAGTCAACACTGAATGTAACACTTGAGTTGTGTTTTAGAACTCTGATGAACTCTGGTGATGATTTAGACAAGGTCAGTTAACCATTGAGTCCTCCGATAATGATTTAGACAAGGTCTTAGTTACCTACAGTCAAGTAGAGTGTAATCAATTCAAATTTCCTCATGTGGATTCAAATTGCTTGTGGCTATTTATCCATTGTACTTCATTGTAATTATTATATAATTACTCTTTGATTAATGAAAATCATTCATAGCTGCAAGCCATTTTTGCACTGTTTCATTCTTCAATAATTGAGTAAATTGTGTGATCTATCTTGTGAGTCGTGTGTTTTTCCACAAATCTATGTGCGCAATTTGATATGGTATTAGAGCCTCGGTGGATAAGGCACCTCTCCTCCTCAGATCTCCATCTGGATCATTTTTTGAGCAATTTTCTCCATTCCTACTCTGCACCAGAAGCAGAAGGTTTACCACTTAATACCCCAAGTTAAGGAATTGTTGATCAAGCTTTCTTGATCAATTATGTTGGGTGTGATGAAAATGTGAAATGTGCAGGTAGTCGACCTTACTTTGTATGTTTGATTGTGTGACAGGTTATCATCTCTTCTCACAGTATTTGCTACAAGCAGCCCTTTCTTCTCACTGCATTCACTACAGTAGCTCAGTCCTCCTTACTGCATCAAAAATGGCTCATTCAATAGAGCCTCTCTCTCCCTTCAACTATCACCAATGGAAGGAAGACATGGAGGTACTTCTCCACACCAAGAAGCTCTTCAGACTCATAGAAGAAATAGAGGCAGTGCCAGTTTTAAATCATGACAAAGAAAAGTACTGGAACAGGCTTGATGAAGCTCATGGATACTTATTCTCCTTAGTTTCTCAAGATCTTCAATTCCACATCCAAGGATTGAAGACATCCAAGTAGATTCGGGACAAGCTTGCCTTCTTATTTGATAAGCAGGATGAGATGAGGGTCCATCAGCTACAAAATGATCTGTTCACTCTTAATCCATCCAACTTCGAATCGTTAAATGAATTCTTCACAAAGTTCAAGAACCTGATATATCAGTTGAAGCAATGCAAAATGGAGAAGGATGAATATCAGCTCATCCTTGCCATTCTCACAAAGTTCAATGCAGACTACTCAGTCTTTGTATCAACCTTCCAAACAGTAAGGCTCACTAATCCAAATTGGAAGATGCCCACTCTTGATGCCTTCATCCAATCTCTCACTTCTAAGAATGATAAATTGATCCAAATGGGGATCATTCGATCTCCCAAAGATCAAGCTATGGTTGCAAGAGGAGATAAGGTAGTGAATGACAAAGGGAAGCAAAGAGATGAGTCTCTTGTGGAGAAAGAGCAATCAAAGGAGTCTTCAGGTTCAAAGAGAAGCAAAAAGAATGCAAAAGGCAAGGTCCTCTGCTCTTACTGTGGAAGGGGATTTCATCTAGAAAGCTCCTATATGAGAAGACAACTTGATGAAATGGCTCTTCTTTTGAAGAAATATAACATTTCTGCACCTACTAGCTCAAGGAAGGATGACTCTGAAGAAGAAGATGAAAAATACCAAAGGAAAGGACATGCACTGAACATTTGCTGCTCATCAGCACATGTCTTCCTCATTGATTCTGGAGCTTCCAAGCATATGGCTGCATCCAGAGAATCATTCTCTTCTTTTCAGGCCTTTAATGGTCCTAGTATTCAGATGGGAAATAACAGTAAATTCCAAACAAGATGGAAGGGCTCTGTCAAGCTTGAACATGGAAGGTTCAAAGATGTGCTATTTGTTCCCTCCCTAGCTTCAAACCTGTTATCTGTCTATCAGATGACCCATACTGGATCTCCAAAGCAAGTGATATTTGGTCTTGACTTGGTGGAGATCACAGATATATCTATTGGGAACATCATAGCAAAGGGTGTTGCAAATCATGCCTCAAAAGCATATGAGTTCTCACATTTCATGCCTCCTTCAGAACCAGTGCACTCTCAGCAGCCACTTGCAAGGGAAGGTAAAATCATTGCATCTACTTCTTTTGCAGCTTCTACTTGTATTGCAGATCCATCTTTATCATTTTATGAGGTTGAGATTCAGGGTGATGCAGATCTAGATTCATTCCATACTTCCAAACTAGAAGCTAGGAAGATGACTTGAAACCCACCTAACACTCAAATTGGAAAGACCCTTGCGCTATGCCATGCAATCTTACCTCCTTCAGAGAGATGCAATAGACTCCCTGTAAGATACTACATGGAAAGGGCTCAGTCTAACTACATTCAAAATAATAGATGTGATCATACACCTCTTCATCCAGTAAGAGACAAAGGTTACATTCCTCCTTCCTTCCATCATCGATTTTGGAGAAGAAGGAGAAGTCTAGATGCTAGGCCCCAAAATACCTGTTCACAGCACACCACGCATGTTGCTTCGCTACCTCACAAAGATGAAGATTGCGGCAACATATTTTTAAGTTTTTCAAACTTGAGACCTAATTCTACCTGCTTAGATAGAGGGGGGGGATTTTTTTCCCATGTGGTTTTAGCCCCAAATCCTTGTCTAAATCAGGAGTCATGTCTAAATCAGGAGTCCATCCAGTCTATTTTTAGTCACTAGCACCATTGGGTCCACTTGACCTAATTGGGGCACATGTTTCAATTACTAAAGTGTGGGGAACACTAATTGAGGCCTACTACCACTGATTTCACTTGCATGCATCAGTTTAGGAGCCTCCTAGACCAATCCCTACAATTTAGTAGCCATTGGGAGTGCTGAAACCAACCAAGGTCAGTTGAGTTGAGTTGGTGACTAGTCAAGCTAAGTTAGGAGTCAGTTGCATTGAGTTCTAGTCCTCTATAATCAGTTAGCGCTAGGTTTGCATGACTGCATGCAAAAGGCAAGCATTTATCACCTACCATAGTCAGTTATCCTTAGTCAACACTGAATGTAACACTTGAGTTGTGTTTTAGAACTCCGATGAACTCTGGTGACGATTTAGACAAGGTTAGTTAACCATTGAGTCCTCCGATAATGATTTAGACAAGGTCTTAGTTACCTACGGTCAAGTAGAGTGTAATCAATTCGAATTTCCTCATGTGGATTCGAATTGCTTATGGCTATTTAGCCATTGTACTTCATTGTAATTATTATCTAATTACTCTTTGATTAATGAAAAGCATTCACAGCTGCAAGCCATTTTTGCACTGTTTCATTCTTCAATAACTGAGTAAATTGTGTGATATATCTTGTGATTTGTGTGTTTGTCCACATATCTATGTGCTCAATTTGATAGAAACCCCCATAGGAATTATCATCAAACTGATACCACCTATAAAGTATTTAACATGACATTAAGTATTGGCGACAATGTGAATGATGCACTACAACAAAAATTTGTGATTATCTCCCTTTTTGGCATCTAGATACATTTTTACTGTATTTTTCTTCATTCTCTAGGAAAAGGCAACGTTATGTCATGTGTCGACACTTTTCTTGGCATTTTTTTTGCCTTGTTTCCATACTAGGCACTAAATTTGGTGATAATTACCGTCGAATTTAGAATATAGATTAGTGTCATCATTATCACCAATAATAGTGCCATGTATATCATCTCGAATAGTGACATGTTTATCTCCCTTAGGTGTGCGATGAATAATGCCAAGTTTAGAGCCAAGAATTATGCCTAGTGTTTCTCCCTATTTGGTGCTCGGATTTGAGCCAAGTTTAGAACCATGTTTAACATCTAGTTTAGCTCCTTGATTTTCAATAGGTTAGGAACACAATTTTACTTCTACAATAGTGCTTAGTGTAGCATCTAGGTTTTCTCCCAAAGTGGCACCTCCTTTTGCTCCCAAAGTGGTGCCTCGTTTTGTCCATAATATTGCACCTAGTTTTTCTCCTATATTTTCTCCCAAAATAGCACCCAATTTTTCTCCTGTAACTGTCCCTAGTTCAACATATGAGTTAGTTAATACATGAGTTAGAGGTTATCGATTATAAGGGAAAGGGGTTACAAGATTTGATGGTTAGATTTTGAAGGGTTATATGGGTCATAGGTTATTACATTTACAATTTAACGGTTAGGGAGTAGGTTCTATATGAATCATAGGGCTAGAGATCAAACATTGGGGTGTTATAGAGATTACATGTGATGGGACATTATAAATCGTGGGTTATAAGGGTCAAGGGTTTGTTGTTAAGGGTTAAGGGTGATAAGTATTTGTGAATAATAGCTAGAGTGGCTTGGTGTCATATGGCATATATGGATTATGGTTATAGTTCTTAGGGATTAATAATAATTAAGGGTTATAGGTTTAAGGAATAATGGGGACCAAACCTTGAACCCTAAACGATGATGATGTCGATGACAATGATGATGAAGAGGATGATGCATCATACAACACTATTCAACCCTAAGTGCCCATAATGGCACTTAAATGACTATAATGTCGTCGAAATGACCCTAATGGCATCTGATTATCCCTAACGCCATCTGAGTGACCCTAATGGCTTGATAATGACAATGTTGATGCATGATGACAATGACTATGGAATTGATGATGATTTGATTATAAGATGATAATGATGACAATGAACACATTGAAAACGAGGACGATGATGATTAAATTTAGGAGTTAAGACCCATGATCCATAGGGTTCATAATGTGATAATGGTGCTTGCATTCATGCTCAGGGGGAAAAGCTCCTTTACCAAATTCATGTAATTAGGTATTTGAATTCATTTGCCATCATCAAAATGATGATCTTGATGATAATGATGACATTGACTATGATGATATGTGATGATGACAATGGTGATGATGATGACAATTAATAATACCCATCCCATTCAGAGGCCAAAAATTCTTTATGAAATTCATGTAAGCTAGTAGGATGCCTTTTTCATCATCATAATAATGATGAAAATGACGATAATAATGAGTATGATGATATATGACAATGACAATGACAATAAAGCTGAAATCTATCACATTAACGATGATGATAAGGATGATGATGACAATGATAAGTTAGACAACGAGGATGAGGATGAGGATGATGCATGTTATAGCACTATTTGACCTTAAGTGATTCTAATGGCACCTAAATGACCCTAATGGTGTCTGACCCTTATGAAACCTAAATGACCCTAATGGAGACTGAGCATCCCTAATGACATCTGAGTGACCCTAACATCATGGCGATGATGATGATGCTGTACTATGACATTGACAATTTGATTATAAGATGATAACAATGACAATGAGCACGGTGGTGATGACAATTACTAATTAAGACCCATCCATACTGCTTAAAACGTGTTAATGGTGCTTGCATTCCTAATTAAAGGAAAAATCTCTTTTACCAAATTCATGTAATTAGGTAGTTGCATGCCTTTTTCATCATCACAATGATGATGACTATGACTATGATGATATGTGATGATGAAAACAATGACAAAGATGATGATAATGTTGATGTGTATGACAATGACAATGATGATAACTATAATGATGATGATGGAAATTACTAATTAAGATCCATCCTAGGTGTTGAAAACATACTAATGGTGCCCACATTCCCACTCAAAGGCCAAATCTCCATTACGAAATTCATGTAGGGTAGTTGGATGCCTTTTTCCTCATGACAATAATGATGGCGATGGCAATGACAATGGCAATGACTATTATAATGACAATATTGTTGACGTCTATGATGGTGATAATGGTGATGATGGCAATGATGATGAGGAGGACTGATAGTGGAAATGGCGTTGACAATTTTCATGAGGATGGTGGTGACAATGAGTGAATGATGTATGTGATGATGATGATGATGATGATGATGGCGGTGGTGGTGGTGGTTTCAATGATATGAATGATGTTGGTGACAAGATGAATGATGTTGATGACTATCATAATGACAATAATGATGTAGGTGATGACGATGATGATCACAATTGCTTAAGACCCATATGTAGAGCTCAAAAAATGTTAATGCTTCCCACATGGGTTGTATTTGAATGTAGGTGAATCATGTTTGTTTTAATGGTGAAATTAAAGTAGTGTAGTGTCGGTTATATTTGTGTTAATTAATTTCATCTACAACATGGGATATTTGTGTCGGGTTGCATTTGATTGCTTGTACCTACATACATTGCTTATTTTAATTGTCTCTACAACTAATAACTTAATAACACCTCAAACCCATTATCAACCAATAAATGACTACTATCGACACTAACTCGTATATAAACTAATCATTGCTATTTTCTATCACTAAGAGATATTAATTATCAAACACTTTAAGGAGATTGCACTAGGTAAAGGGTATAGAGACAAGTTGAACCAAGACATTAATTTAGTTTAGATTTTCTAACCATATTAATTGAATAATTATTATAGACAAATAATAATAAAGCATTTCAAAATTTTGTGCATAAAAATCATCATTATTTAAATATGAAATAGAAATCCTGTAAATTTAGAAGTCTTCATTTACATAATTATCTGCATCTATGTCATCCAATGCTTCCTTGTCATTGTTCATATGTTATTGCAAGATCTTTATATTATTCTTGCTACACCATCCTGTTAAAGTGGTATTATAATCATCTTCGTCTTCACCTTCATCTAACTCTAGATCATATTGGTTTTCATCTAACTCTGGATCATGTTGAATTTTGTACACCATCTCTGTTTAGGGTGATAAATAGCATGTTGGAAAGGCCTAGTAGAGAAGTACACATTTCTCCTATCTATACTTGTCGTTGGCCATGTCTAGACTGTGGAATTGTAAAAAAACATTATTTAACGCCTCAAAACGGTTGTGGTAGTTTGGACATGAAAATCTCTAAAATATGCCAAACTAGAAAATTGTTTTGAGCCAGTGGAATAGGTGGTTGGATGCCTATATACATCTAGTAGACTAGTCCACTGAACCGAAGACCCACCAAAAATTCCAAAATGGAGAAGTTGTTTTGAGCCAGTGGAATAGGTGGGTGGCCAATGATACTGAACTAGATCAGTCCCCCCCTTAAGAAGTAATGGTCTCCATTGCATCAAGTCCCTTATCATATAGAGATTTGTGTGCTGAGTTGAGCTCCTAGTGAGGCATTTGCTGAGGTGAAAAGGCGACCTTTATTCGACATCGTATTAGGGTTGTAATTACTGTTGATGGATATGTTGGACCCATTTAAAATTTATGGTTTCCTTATTATCCTTCATTTGAACTGGTGTGGATGATTTATTTCTAGAGGAGCACCTTAAATGTGTGTCCTTGCACCATAGAGGATGTACCTGGATAGGTGAGGGAACAATGCCTTTGCATTCTTCTTATTTCTATTGAGTAGAGGAATCTTGTGTAGAGGTGATGGAGGTCTCTGTGATTTGATGTTCACTGAAGCGAACAATTATTTCAGTCACACAATAATCACCAAAATATCTGGAATATCAGATAAGCCATAGGGAAAATGTATATTAATGGTTGTATAGATAAAAGATAATAGATTATTACATTGGTTGATGACCCGCCTATTAAATAAGGCTTGGGAATTGTGACTTGAAAGGTCATGTCCTTTCAATATTATAGCTAATTATGTTTATTATTAGTTATTTAATTATTATTTTATGTCTGTTACATTGCCTTCCCCTTAAGGGAATCTTTGTCCTCAAAGATGTATTTGACATTAATCTCTGATTTATTTTGATCTGTCGTCTCGGAATTTCTTTGTATTTGTGACATTTGAGGAAATGAGCTGATACAAGTTACGAATTCCCCGAGAGAATTGTCATATCGTATCTGCTGTGGTCCATCCCAGATCTATTTTTATCAGAGCTCTAGGATATTTTTGTGGGACGATTCGTCTCAATTGTTGCTTAGTTTGTCGATATTTTCGCATGTCCACATAAGTCTTCTATGAATATTCATTTTGACCCTGTCGTTGGTCAAAATGACGATTATAATTAGGATGTCTGTAAGGTGTAGGTGTTGTTTGTTCTTCTTTCTTTTGGACAGCGACGAAGACTTTCTTCAATTCCTCGATTTAATTTTTGGATGCATTTTCCTAGATTTGTGCTTCTTGGTTCTCCAGTAGATTGTTATGATTCTGAATCTTTTTCATTCTTTCCTCTTGTGACTTTTTTTCAATTTCTATCTCTTTGATTTGGTTCTGCGGTACCCGATTACGATTATTTAGATACTGGTTTTCTTCTTGCTTTTCTAGTATTTTTCCTTCGAGGTCTTCACCGGAGTGTTCCCTCTTGCTACTGTTTTTTATTTTTTTTATTTTTGTAATCAGGGTTTTATTATAATTTCTTAATCTGAAAATTTCTTCAGAATTGTCGAAAATTGTTTTATTACTCTTTGCGATCTCCAGCTTGTGTTCCTTTTTAGAGTCGATGTTTTGTTATTGAAGAACTTTTATCTGTTGTCGATACTAGTCGACCACTGATTCTTGATCTTCTAATTTCTGCCGTATGTGCATCAGTTCTTCATCTTTGTCGTTAACAATTTTACTTAAGCGTATTATTTTTGCTTCGTAATCACTTATTTCTTTCTTTATATCTTGATTTTTTTGTCTCTGATTGAAATCATTTTCGTCTTTTAATTTCTTAATTTGGGCCGAGAATTTTTCTATATGGTTGTTCTAGTCGGAAAATTTTTGTTCCTTGCACTCTTTTTGCGTCTTATGTAATTTAATGAGCATTTCCAATTTCGTATTTATGTCCCATAACTCTTCATTGTCTCTTTGATAATGCTTTAGCATGGCTTCTAATTTCTCTATTTGTAGTTGCAAACCAAATTCCATGGTCTTTGACTTCTTTAATGATAGATGGCTATGGATTTCTTGACGAGTCTCCCTTTGATGTTTTGACTCTTCATCGATTGTTGATCTTCCTTGATTTTGGATTTTTCTTCGATGATGGATGGTATTATTGACTTGACTTCTTTGACTTATATATATATATATTAGGTTAAATAACCCTTCTTTTATTTCGCTTCTTCGATGATAGAAGATCTCTTCTTTTTTTAAATAATAAACATTAATTATTTAATTAATATTATTATTTTTTTTATATATCTTTTTTGACTTGATTATATATATATATTATAATCCCTTTTTTAAAATACTCTATGTATTTTTTATTATCCAGATTTTCCCTTAAAACTCTAATAACTCCTTTTTATAAACTTTAGAACTTAAAGTATTAAAATATAATACTTCTTTAATTCCCAAATATTTACTATTTATTATGATAATCCTTTATCATAAAGTGAGGTTCACTTTTTTTATGTCCCCGCCCGAGGGGATATATATGAATCACTCAAGAGGATTATTTGAAGTAATTTGTTGCAACTTCAACAAAATTATATAATTTTTGCTATAGTTTGTATTAAATTTTTTTGGGGAATTGTTTAAATATTGATTTATCTTGCTTTTTATTGGTTTACATAGGTGACGTAGGCGTGGGAATTTGTGCCCCAAGACCCGGCGGTGGGATAACATCGGCAACATTAACTCAGTCAGGTGGATTAGTTGAGAGTTTGGCATACATTTTTGTGTGTTTTCTAAAGTTTTTTCATAGTTTGATTTTTTATTGTATTAAATAATTATTTTTTAAATTATTTTTTTGTTTCTCTATTGGTTTATGCCAAGTATAAATTCAGTCTGCACACTGCAGGAGATGGGAGATGTGCGGGCTTAGGTTTGCTGAAACCTCCATTACTAAGTTATTATTATTAAAATTAATGTTCTGAACAATCTCTTTAGAATCACAGTCTTTTAGATGCCACTGACTCTTTACGGTGACCTGCATTAACTCACCCATTCTTTTTAAATGCCACGCATATATTGCTCTCGTTATCCTAGATTCCAACCCTCTTAAACCTTCCCTCAAATTCCTTCTATCTGTGCCTGGTACACATGGTTTGATCTCCTCCTACCTTCTTCAAACCAAATAGTCGGTGCTTGTTTTTCATGGATTGCTATAAAAAAAAATGCTCCGCTTTATCCAAATCTCATTTAAACTCTAAGATATTCCCAATTTGTTTTTTGCTCATCATTTTGCCCCTCGAGGGTTATCTAGTTCGTGTGTGCACAACACAATTATTCTGCATCCATGGCCAAAAAAATCTAAGAAGCATGCCAAATAGACCTCTACGTTCCAGGTATTTTTGAAACTCAGACTATTTTGCAATGGTCTTGATTTTCACGGGTCATTTTACAGTCTCTAATGTAGTTTAGAGCTTTAAGCGGCTAACGCTTCTTAGAAGGAAAATGTGGACCATTGTGCTATATCGGAATGCTCACGTATCATTTGAATAGCTTTCCATTCATGAACACTAAGGGGGATGAAGCTTATTGTTCATTCTATTCCCTGTAGATAGCCTTTTGACATGATATATAATATAATATAGAAGGCCCTACAGATCATTGAGCAAAAATGCGAGCATATGTTATCCATGTATGTGTGTGGTTAAGATACTGAGGTCAATGTTCACAGGTGTTTTATGAGTTTCACGATATTTCATTGTATCGGGTGGAAGAATTTATGCTCGTGGACAATTTAACTCAACCACGGGATAAAGAGGGTTGGACTGAGGGAAAAGGCACACTCAACGTGCCTCATCGCTTAAGGCATTTGATTTATTGAATTTACCAGAGTCACCCAATCATGTACGACATCCTTCATTCACTATATTACAAGCGAGCAGAGCAACTAAAATCAATCAATGGGCCACCTTTTTATCAGTTGTTGATTGGGCCAATCGGGTGGTTGATGGGTACAGCCTACCTAGTATGGTGGGTAAGGCTAATTAAGGCCATCCTCTCTTATGCACCTTTTTATAATAGAATTTGATCGTTCTTTTTATCTAATTATGAAACATTCGAGAAGTCCATGACGTTCTTTGTTACTTTTCTGGCAGTGTAGTTTAAGGCTTTAAGTGGTTAACGCTTCTTATAAGGAAGAGCTGGAGCTTGGAGCTGATCCATTGTAAGATTAGTTATTTTCTTCTTTTTGGATTTAAAATGGGAAAAACTGTTAAATCTTAGTTGAAGAAGTGCAAATTTGGCGGTCTCTTTAATTGCAGGCATGGTATATTGGTTGTGTGTATATCTGGATTTTGAACGTTTCCTTTTTAGTTATTATTTTAGGCATGGTATATTGGCTGTGTGTATATCTGGATTTTGAACTTAGAGGGGGTGTCTCTATTAGGCTAGGCAATGTCTGTTTATTTTGTTAAACCTTTTCTTGTGTCTAAATCGTATCGGTTTGTTTGTTAAATAGAGACAGATGATTATGACATAAGAATCAAATCCCCTTCAACTAGTCTTTGTCCCAAATTATTTTGTTGGGAAAGGAATAAAAAGGATGCATCAAATACTTCTCTTAAGAGTGGCTGGAACTTGGAATGTGACAAATGATGGTATCCATGGTTCACCTTTGTTGAGTTCGAAATTCATGAAGCACTACCAGCACAATACACTATGATTACGAGATTCTATTCATGTTGGTATTATATGTTTCCGGTTTAATTGTATATGTACATTTTGTGCATGTTGACTTCATTTTAGTCCCTTGGTTATGCTTGTTGGCTCCAAAGTAGTGACTGTATGTGCTTGGTTGTCCCTCTAGGAGATTTAAGTATTTTTATGTCAATTTTGATGTGGAAGAGGAACTTAATGTCCTTTTATGGTATCCATCATTGAGGGTGTTAAATATCATTATAAAAAAGTGACAAATAATACCTTCGAGTCTCTTATTGAATTAGAGTATAGGAGGCTCAAATTCATTCCAATGTCAGCTCCGTAAGTGCAGTCACAAAATCCCTCTGGTGTAGTTAAACCATGGCTAGACAAATACCTTCGATGCCCAAACCCAAAGTTTGTAGTATAATCTCTTGTTTCTCAAATGAATATGCTATCTCTCAATCTATCCTTGTTGTATTTTTTATATTCCTTTAAGATACTATGGGTCCCCATAAACATAACCTAAGGGGATTGAACACTAAAATGGAGTAAAATCAAAATTGCAACCCCATACTCAATAAAAGAGATATATCTCATAGCTTCAAAAGAAAAAAATATTGAGTGATTGGGACTTGTGCAGGAGGGAATGCACCTAAATGTATCATACCTTCTCACCTTGATTGAATTAATACAAATGAGACATGGCTTTACTAGTAGTTTTACATGAACCTTAAGAAGTATTCTCTGTAGTTCTATTACAGCAGATGAGTCGGTTTTTGGGTTTTCGGGTTTTGAAATACACAGCCTCCAATGACTTCATGTCTGGTGAAGGTTTTGGATTCAAACGCACCCATCTCCATTCCCTTTCCCTGGATAGTCCTCATTCATTCAAAGGTAGGCCCGAAGCAAGACTTTGCTTCTTATCTCCAGGTTAAGGGTCAGTGTAAGGGATTTAGGGTTAGGGTTAGGGTTAGGTCAAGAAGGATTAAGGATACGCGCAGGGACTACGAGGGTTTTGTTTAAGAGCGAGATAACTTGGATATCATGGTATTCTATAGTTTCTGTGTTTGGCTTTCAGTAGGAGGATTTGAAACCTCAGGTTTTGGTGCGAGAACTGTGTTTTTGAGGACTTTTTATGTGAGATGGCAAGGGCAAGGGCATTGCTGATTGGACGCCATGGTAGCAGGTAGGGTAGTGGGAGATGTTGTTTTGGATGCTCCCTATCCATGTAATATCGTTCCTTTTCTACAATGGAGGAACTGGGTTTAAAATCCACACGGCCTATTACTAGGCTCTTGTTTCTTTCTCCATCATCGACCTGGACAATGCAAGTCTAGTAGATCTAATTGAAGACATTCATATTGATGTCCTTCTGGTTCGAGTTTTATCGACATTCCAAATCCCGAGAATGTAGGATGACAACTCCTATCCTGTGCTGCTTGGCACTCCATTTATTGTGGCTGTTGAGAATTTCTCGGTGCAAGATTGAGGGGTTGGTTGTGAAGGATGACAAGATTGTTAGGTTTCCTTTTTATTAACAACAAAGGAGGGAATAATGCAGGGCTTCACAATGGCGTTCTACTGAAATACAAGACACTACCATGTTCAAGGTGATGACTTACCATAGTCATCGGCAGGCTTCTGCATTGTGTCCAATTCACTTGAGCAATCTGCAGCATTCATAGAGTCTAGAAAAGAGAAACCAATCTGCGATGTAGATGCTGGGAAAGGCCTACAAGTTACAAACACAACCCTTAGTTGGAGTAAGTTTCAAAACCTATATACTTATCTTCCAAAGCAGATGGCTTTCATGCAAAATGAGTAAAGGGCTAGTAGGAAGCAAATATGGTTAAATGCTTTCAAGAATGGACACAGAATAACTCCTAAATTTTTCCACTTCAATTGGGTTGTTATTTTTATTTATGTATTTAGTTTCTGCGGTTTTCATCTATCTAGCAGCACACTGCAACCTTGAACTACTACATTTTCTTTGTTAAAGCTATAGTTTTTTCTAGTACATAGTATATCTACATATAAGTTGAGTTTTATATTTTCACTTACATCTGTATTGTGCACACCTATCCTGTAATTCTTCCATCCTTGTACTCTTAGTATATTACCCTGCATTGTTGTAGGCTTGCCTCAGGATTATTTTTTTCTTTCTAAATTTATGCTATGCATGAATTTACTAAGGGCACCATTAATGAGTCATCATCTTTATATTGTTACATGAAAATAATTTATCATAAAGCAAAACAGAAAATTCCATCCAACTTTATCACAAGTTTTAAATCCCAATACATTTGGATCTTAAATGTTTTCATTGTGATTTTTGGTTGAACTGTACTGTTTTGTCACAAAATTTAGTATTTCAAATGGTTCGGTTATTATTTTGTTGATTCTGAATTAAAGAAGATATTGTGCAAAGAAATTACGAGAAATTATCCGTGGCTCGCTTCAATCTTATATGATTGATAATATTTTCTTATCAATTGTCCCTCTATATGTGTGCTTTCTGCATAATTATCCATCATGGTCTTTTTAGACTTGTGCATTGCAGATAAAAGAGCGATAACTTCCCAGCCACATATTTAGGGAAATTTACTCTTTTTCTTCTTTCAATTTATTTTGCATCTGACCTCAAGCTATTTGGAAATCCTCATAGAACGACAACTTTCTCATTAGTTCTTTTCAATTATTTTAGCTTGAATGAAATGGTCTAGTTGGATACATAAAATCAATGCTTCCACTTATTTTGAAGCTGATCTGCAACCGTTTTTACCATCATTGATTGAATCTAATCCCTGGTGATTTCTCAAGAAGTATGAGATTCGTATTACTGTTATAATTCAAAATTAGATGCAGGTTAACATTCTTATTTGGCTGAATAAAAATAAATTCTATTTCACATTTACTTTTATTTATGAAATATTTTTTTCTTAAAGTAAAAAAAATGTAAAAATAAATAGAACTATGGAATTAATTAAGGAATAATAAAATTTAAATTTATGTAAAATTAACTTGCAGAGAATTTTTAAGACCAAGGATAACAAAATAAAAGTTAACCTTGCAAAAGATACAAGAGTTTGGCTTTAATTGCAAATTTACATTTCCTTCTCATTGCCATTCCACGATATGTTGAATGGTCTCTCAAATGCTATGAATCCATGAAATTTAATCTCCTCTTCACTCCACTTTTAGGTGCTTATATACTAAAACAAAAATCTAAGGTTGGTGAAATATGATGAAAATGTATACTATCGAATATTGGTGAAATGAAAATGAAAATGTAGGCGAAACAAACATTTATATAAGTTTTTAATTGGAATGTACTAGATGCAAGAAAAATTACTGTACTTCAGTAATTAGGTTTTTTTGGTTCTGTCATTGTCGTGGTCTTTTAGGATTTTAACATTATTGTTTTTATTGTCTTTAGGGCATTTAGAGATTGAAAGGTAAAGCCTTCAAAAATTATAATGTAAATGTGAAATGCAGGTTAAACTTGAAGCATTTTAATGTTACCAGCCATCTTAATATTCACTTACCAAGTGGATCTATATATTTGATCCTACAACTGATTCCTTTGAGTAGATCAAAGATAAAAACTGAGTATTTCAAAGCTAAAATATGAACATATCCACTTTCAAAAATAAATAATATTAAGAATTTATAATATTTATATAATTTTAATTTTATAATATTATATAAGTATATTTTGTAAATAGTGTAATATTTGTTTAATCACGAGATAATTAAAAAAAAAAAAATTTAGATATTTAAAAATAGATAAGGTTTACAAAACTATTTATAAACAATAAAAGTTATTAATAATAATAATATAATTATTAATATTAATTTAATAAAAATAATATTAAATATTATATTTAATTAATATTAATTTAATGAAATTAATATTAAATATTATATTTAATTTAATAATGTGTTTAAATTCATAAATATGAAAAGATTAATGTAATTAATATAATGTAAAAATAATAAAATGTAATAACTTAAGTAATATGAATAATTTATTTAATAATATAATTAATATGTAATATTGTTAATAATGTAATTAATAATGTTAATACTAATATTAATAATGATATTGATAATATTAAAAATCATTATATTAAATATTAATAATAGTAAACATATTAATATTAATAATTATAATATTATTAATTAATAAATAATTTTAATATTAATGTTAACCATTATAATAATATTTGTTATTAATATTAATATTATTGCAATGTATATTTATATATATTAATATTAATTTTTTTGATAGTATTAATATGGTTATTAAATAAAGATGTAATCTATTTTAACATTACCATGTAATTTTATCTATTAAGCAAATTATTATATAATAATATCTATGATATTAAAAAAAATGATATTAATCATATTTACATTAATTTTAATCACTAACAATAATATTTTATCAAAACTTTAATATTAAAGTGGATTAAATCGATATGCATTGAATTCCACAATCAATTATAAATTGAAATAAAAGTTGAATAATGACCATTTCTGTATGTATGATTTGTTTTGTCCTCATTTGAGTGGCACTCATATGGATTAAGCAAATAGGTAGCCCTTCACTCAAGTATTAATGAAGTAGAATAGAAATATATTTTTTTGTGTTTTTACTCATTTTTATAATATTTTGAAATAAATTTATATTAAATTTTACAACTCATTATTGAAAGGATTATGATAAAAAGAGCAACATTTATAAATTAAATTGAAAATTAATCTTAAATGAAAAATTAAAAAATTAAAGAAAAGGTGATCATAATAATTAAAAGTAAGAAATGTAGTATTACAATAAATAAACTAGCACAAATCTATCTTAATAAATAATATCAAATCTATCTTAATAAAGAGTTTTCTCAAATTAAAAAAATAGTCCCTATATGTTGTTACATGTTATAATATTATACAAAACAAAACAAATAATAATAATAATATTATTATTATTATTATTTTAAGATTTGAGATGAATTTCATGAGTTTTTCTTAGTTGTTTGTAATGGCTTTGATAAGACACAAGAGCAGCCTAAATAAATTAAATAGAAAAAATGACTTATGAAAAAATTCAAAAATAAGTGAACTTAATATAAAAAAACTTAAAAATGATATCATTGTACATAATTAAATAAATATAGATTCATCTTATCTCCAATATATACTACAATAGATTTTATTCATGTTAACTCAGATTTTATTCCTCTTAACTCTTAATAAATCTGGATTTAAGATAGATTTATATTAGTTTATATGATTCTAAGATAAATATGAACTTTAATAATTGAATAGTTCATGTTATTGAGATTATGTTTTTAGTAGAATATATCAGTTCGTTTTTCTCACTATTGAATAATAATTAAGTTTTATTGTTGCTCTCAAAGATAGTTATTTGAAAAATTGTTGTAAAACTCAAAACTTTGTACAAAGGGTTTCTAACAATATTTCCCTAATTAAGTTTTTAAGTTTAAGTTTAGTTGTGCATAGATTTGTTAGCGCAACTTATCTAAATTACAATCTCTTTGTTGGACAATTATTTTGATCTTAAATTTAAATTTAACATTAACATTCTTAAACATATTTTCCTGAAAAACATTGAAAAAGATGAGTTGATATATCTAAACATATTTTTAAATGATGCATTGGAGATTTCCAATCTTTTGACATGATCTAATATCACTTCCCCTTCTTTATGGCGTCCAAAATGAGAGCTGAGGACACCTCCACATCCAAGGGTGGATTGTACCTGTATTCAAAACTTTCCCGAACACTTGTCACCTCGTCAAACTCGCCTGAGACATATTCTGTATTTTGAAGTTTTTTGTATTTGCTAGTTTTGTAGAGTTTTGAGCTCACTTTTGTCAAGTTGCCTAACTTGGAAGAGACATTAAGTGAGACACCAGAGGCAACCTTCCTTAGTTATTGATTCCTGAACCTTTTGCTTGAAGCTCAAAGCACTCAACCACTCTAGATAGTCCAAACAGATGGGATATTTAGGCTCTTATTTAGCTAATCAATCCTAATAACACTAACAATCTATTTTGAGCCATGTGTAGAACGAATTCCTTGAATGGTTTTTATAGTTGCAAAGATTCATCCCTACAGTTCCAGTTTGGCACAAGAACGACTTAGGCGTACTTAGTTTCACACTTGTACTTTCTTTCCCTTCCATCGTTTGGCTCAGACACATAAATTAGGTTAAATGTCATCTTATCCGACATGCCTAAACCGATGAAGAGTCGATGACTACAAATACATAAGAAACACTCTCTTAATACAGGGAACCATGGATGATCTTTGTTGTGTGGAACATATAGTTGATCATGGTTTTATTAATGATACGTAAGAAACACTTTCTTAATATAAGGAACCATGGATGATCTTTGTTGTGTGGAACATATAGTTGATCATGGTTTTATTAATGATACATGTATTGTATGGTTATGCATACTTACCTTGTAATGAGCGAGATTTGGTAGGGGCCTTTATTACTTGCCAACATGGATGCTCAAATAAGAAACGTTTTCAGAAGTCGCACATACATCTTGTAAAATGTAATCATGTTCATTTCATTATAAATTTAATTTGATTCTTTTGCTTTTTTTTTTGCATACTAACCTAATATTGTAAAGCTTACCATTCCAGTGTTGAAATTTATTATGAATTATCAATCCAATACCAATGGTGATAGCCAATATTCACTTAGCTATTTTAAATTTGGTTATGAATTCACTTATTGACTATGAAGTGTTAAAACTTGCATGTTTTGAATCCAAGGGCTACATTAGTTTGGATCAAATCACGAATCACGATGGCACACATATTTTGTCATGTCTTACTTTTTTGTCAACGTTGTACCCTTTTTTGGAGTATTTCATTTTAATCAATTTGCGGTATTTCATGTCACTAATCTCATTTCTTTGTAATTTTTACTAGTACCTTACCACCACCTTGTAGATTTATCCTCTTTTCCTTTATTTTTCATATGTAGGATGGTAGTAATCATCAACCAAAATATCCATTGGAAAACCCAAGGAGCTCATTAGGACTTGATCTTGACATCTCCATAATTTCACAACAATGAGAAATATAAATATATGTTGATAATCTATAGAACTGGTATAAAGTCATTACACTGCAACAAAGCCTGCAAATAAATATAAATCTAGAGTGTTTTTCTTGAAGTTTAATTATCTGAAGAACATAAGTCTAAGAATTATCCATCAATTTTCCTTAACTCTAACTAAATTCCTCCTAGCTACAACTTTCTACAAAAAATCAGTTGACAATGTCGGGGACATTGCCACCACGTGGCTCTTGTTTTAATATAGATCTCTTTTATAATAGCTCCCAAACTTAATATCTTTGGTTTAATAATTAAAATAAAACCTTCACGATGGATTATTAAAAATCCTTCATGAAATGTCAGATGGTTGTGGACGGTCATGATTGGTCTAAAGCAAACATTTTTCCTGCATGACCGCAACTTGAGTCTGTGGCCTTATCTTGGAATCGAACGCTTCAAAATGATATCAATGGTGTTTATTAAAAAAAAAAATTGTGTTTTGTTTTTGGTGTAGGTCGTGGATGGCGGTGTGAGGATGGACCCCAACGAAGGAGGATGGGCGTGAGGATGGACGCGAGGGCAAGGAAGGAGGATGGGGACAAGGGCACAGCAGGGAGGATTGTGGCTGGCTGGAAGATGCAGGGGCGACGTAGGGGTGAAGGCTGATGGAGGGGGAGCTGGAGTGGGAGGAGAAGGCGCAGGGGAGCTGGAGCGGGAGGAGAAGGCGCAGGGGGAGGGGGATGTGTTGGCATATGGAGGGGTGGTAGGAGGTGGCGAAAGGTGGAGGGTGGCAGAGAAGGATGGGGAGTAGCAAAGTGGGGGTGCGTAGAAGTGAAGGGTGGACGCGTAGGAATGGGAGGAGCACGCAAGGGTGGAAGGAGTGCGTGGAAGGGAGAATGGAGTGGCGGTGAAGGGAGGCGGAGTAGCAGCTTGAGGGAGATGGGATGTGGAGGATGGTGCAGCCTGGATTTCGATTTATCTTTTTCTTTTCTCAATTCAAATTTGCAGCGGATATTTCTTTAAAGAATTTTTTTTAATAATAATTTTTATTATTTTTTTTTGTCAATTTGAAATCTGGAAATGGCCAGAAGCCAAGACTAGTCAAAGACCAAGTGTATAGAGAAACTCTAAAATTTTGGCTAAAAGCCAAAATGAGCACAAGCCTAAAAAAGGGCTGGCTCTGATACCACATGAAGCGAACAATTATTTCGCTCACACAATAATCACCAAAATATCTGGAATATCGGATAAGCCATAGGGCAAATGTATATTAATGGTTGTATAGATAAAAGATAATAGATTATTACATTGGTTGATGACCCGCCTATTAAATAAAGCTTGGGAATTGTGACTTGAAAGGTGATGTCCTTTCAATATTATAGTTATTTATGTTTATTGTTAGTTATTTAATTATTATTTTATGTTCGTTACATTCACCTTCAAAGGAAATTGTGAATAGGGAAAAATTGCTAGTTTGGGATATTATCTTCCTACGCTACTTAGCTGAGGTTAAAACAGTTGTGGCAGGTGCAATTGTCTTTGGTATCTGATAGATTTGTCCTCCCAAAGTGACAGTGACACTATAATGTCATGATTCATATACAACATGATGCTTCCACATATATGGTTGTCCTAAAAGAACATCACAAACATCAAGTGGGGCCACATCACATAGCCTCTCCTCTTTGAAAGGTTGATGTCGTATGGTAGAAGACACCGATGACTAAAACATATACCTTTTCCTTGGATTATCTAACCTATCGTGTATGGATGTGGGTGTGGTGTTGTCGGTATCTCCAATTTCTTGATGACTTCCACGTCTTCATGTGGGTGTGGTGTTGTTGGTTTGTTCCACTGAGGGTTATCTTTCTCAAGCTCAACTAGTGCAAGACCCAACTATCTATATCTCGACCTTGTTGAGGACATGTACTGAGAAATAACGAAAGAGTAGGATGCTTTGATGCCACTTATTTGGATTTATGTGAGAACAAAATGAAAGAGAATATATAAACCACATAAACAAATATAATGTAAGAAACACAATGATATAGTAAACTCAAATTCTATTAACTGGATGAAATAAAATAGGTTATAAAATAAAAGCATCTAGAATGGTGGTAGATCTATCTATGAAAAGAGGTGTGGGGGTTGCAGTCATTAGTCACAATATTATTACAATAAGAGGCCAAAGGGACTTTTTATCATAAGCATGAGGGGGAAACCATAAACACCAACAATCTAACCCTAGGAGATGAACCGTAAAAAGGTTTGCAGACCCCGAGGTGGTTAGTTGAGGTGTCAACTTCTTGGGGACATAACTTTTGCATATGATATTTGGTTAGGGCGCTTGGTATCCCGTCAGAAAGGTATAGATGATAAGTACACATCTCACCTATTCAAAAGTGTCTTTACCTATTTTTAGACTATGGCATCACCAAAAAACATTGTTTAGGGCCTCAAAATTGCCCCATTGACATGAAAATCCATAAAAAAAACCTTCGAAACTAAAAAAAAACTATTTTGAGCCAGTGGAATAGGTGGCTAGATAACAATATCCATCTAAACCATTTCGTTGACCCGAAAACCCATCAAAACTACTAAATTGGAGAAGCTAATTTGAGTCAGTGGAATAGGTGGGTAGCCACCGATACTCATCTAAATCTATCCTCCCCGCTTAAGAAGCATCCATTGCGTTGATTCGCTTATCATATGACAAGTTGTGTACTCAATTGAGATCTTGGTGAGGCATTTATTGAGCGGAAAAGGTTTCCTTTATTATACAGCATGTTAGGGTTGTAATTACTATTGATGGATGCACTAAATTAGTTCAACGATTTTGGTTTCCTTTTTATCCTTAGTCTGAACCAGTGTGAATGATTTATTTCTATGAGAGCGTATTGAATGCATGGCCTTGCATTGTAGAGCTACTCGAATAGGTGAGGTAGCAATGCCTTTGTATTCTTCTAGTTTCTACTAAGTAGAGGGACCCTGTGCAAAGGTTGTGGAGATATCTATGATCTGATGTTCACCTTAAGAGGTAATTATGAAGAGGGAAAATTTCCCAGTGTGGGATATTATGTTCCTCCACTACTTGTTTGAGGTCAAAGTGACTGCAATAGGTGCAATTATCTCTAGTATCTGATAGAGTTGTCCTCCCAAAGTGATAATGGCACTATGAGGCCATGACCCATATATAACATGACACTTCCACATCTATGGTTTTCCTAAAATAACATCACAAAATTCAATTGCAACCACATCATAGAGTACCTCGTCTTTGAAAGGCTTGATGTCATATGGTAGAAGAAACCGATGACTAACATAGATACATTATACTTGGCTCATCCAACCGATAGTGTATGGTTGTGGGTGTGGTGTTGTCAGAAGTTCCAATATCTTGATGACTTCTGCTAAGATTGGGTTATTTTCACTACCATAGTCGATAAGAAAATTTAGGGGGATTCCCTTCACCCACATTTGTGAGTGGAAGAGGCACTCGTCTACCTCTAACCCTTCTAGTTCCTATGGATAAATCAACGTGGTAGCAACGAAGACACTATATTATGTATTAATTATCTACTTCCCCTTAATTGTGGTTGTGACATTGAGTTCTGAATCAGAGTCAGAACCAAGATCTGACTATGAATATTTGATCTCAGCCACCAATGACTGCTTTGAGTGGCATTCATCAGTGTTGTATCATGGCATTTTGTGGAACTCGTACCATTTTATAATGTCCTTATTAACCTTTCCATTACCCTTATTTTATGGGTTTCCTTGAGGTTAATTATCATGTTGATGTCCTTTTTTTGTGACTATGGGTTTCCTTTTCCATGCTTCTGCTATGGAGAATATGCAAGCCCAAAATCATGGCTGCTCTTTTACTGAAATTTTTAATTTGTTTTGATAGCATATCTATAAGCGACTCCAAGTGAAGAGGCCTCCATCTCTGTTTGGATGTACCGATGTAGGCCATTGTGATATTTTAGAAGCAAATGATACTTGGATTCTCCGATACCCAGCTTTGTGCACAAGGTATGAAATTTGTTGGTGTACTCCAACATCTCTTGGTCCCTCTCTTAATGTAGAATGGTTTATTTTGTGTACGGTTTGTCATAGTTTCCTAATGGGTAATATTGTTCCTTGATGAGATCTATAAAAGAGGCCAAAGTGGGATCGTCTTGAAACATTTCATACTCCTCTATCAATTTTTTCTCACAATAAGTTTCCCACAAACTTTTGACATGGGGGCAGCCTTAAGGAGTGTAAGGGTGACCTTTTCCCTATCGAAGTAGTTGTGGACGGATAAATTCCCTTATAGCATACTAGACCATTTATCTAGAGCATCAACATCGATATGTCCTACAAACAAATAAATATCAAATATATCTTGTACCTTTAAGGGTGTGGCTCAAAGTTTGAAGTGAGTGCTTGTTGATCCCTCCATTGATGTCGGCATCCAACAGAGGATTTGGGTGAAATTTTCCATCATCTCGTTCGACTGTCGCATGAGGCTTCCTTGAGAAACAAATGGATAGGATATCTTACTCCATATTCTATCTTTTCCTCGGCCAGGGGAGGAAGTTTGGGCTTCCAAGGGAGGTTTTCTAAAGCTCAACTAGTGCAAGACCCAATTGTCTATATCTGGACCTCATTGGGTACATGTAGGAAGAAATAACGAAAGAGTAGATTGCTTTGAAACCATTGATCCAAATTCATGAGAGAACAAAATGAAAGATAATATATAGAACCACATACATAGATATAATGCAGGAAACAAAATGATACAGTAAACTCAAATTCTATTAACTGGATAAAAAAGGATAAACTGTAAAATAAAAGCAACTAGGATGGTGGTAGCTTTATTTATGGGAATAGATGTGGTGGCTATGCTCATTCATCACAAACTAATTATTATAGGAGGACAAAGTGCCTTTTTATCATAAGCATGAGGGAAAAACTTTCAACATAAAAAACCTAACCCTAGGAGATGAACCATAAAAATGTTTGTGAGCCCCGAGGTGGTTGGTTGAGGTGTCAACTTCTCGGGGCATAACGTTTTCTTATCATATATATTTAGGTTGCTTGACATCCCCTTGGAAAGGTCTAGATGAGAAGTATACATTTCCCCTATCTAGACCTACCTTTGGGTATGTCTAGATTGTGGCATTGCCAAAAAAAATTGTTTAGGGAATCAAAATGGCCCCAAAAGTTTTGGACACAAAAATTCATAAAACTACCAAATTGGAAAAACTATTTTGGGCCAGTGGAACAAGTGGTTGGATACCGATATCCATCTGGACTAGTCCACTGACCCAAAAACACGTCAAAATTGCCAAACTAAAGAAGTTGTTTTGAGTCAGTGGAATAGTTGGGTGGGCACCAATACCCATTTGGATCACCTGTAATTCAATAACTAATGTTTAGAATGAAAAAATAATAGTAGAATAGATCTATGAAAGTTGAACCGAAAATAAAATATTATCATGTGTAAATATGTAAATTATTTTTTGTACCTAAACAAAAACCAAGTCTTGGGAAATCATGAATTGTTCAACATAGTACACCATAAAAAATTAAAGACCTATTTGATGGAGGGCGTCATATGTCACACATTCTTATGCCTTTCTGTAACAATTGCACCTTATCAATAAATGACACAATATAAATATTCTTTTTTTTACTCGATGTTATCTTGGAACAATGAGAGTTAGCATAAGGTGCTTATTTCTAACATTCGTCCATGGGGGAATATTGTATACTATAAACCCAACTAGCTAAAGGCTATAATTTGAGCTTAGGAAAAAGAAAGGGCACGTTCCATCCATTGCAAGACTTAACCTAAAACTATAGGGTCCATCTTTGAACTTTCTAAGTCCTTTTTTCTCTATGTTTCATTGCTTTGGGGTCTACCATAATTCACATGAATCCATCTTTACTACTATTCTTTGCATGTCAGACCATCAATCGTGCAAGTGACTTGCAATGAAATATCATTGAAGTCTAGGTATAGTTGGCATGTGTCTTAAGACCTTATTTTGAATCGTAGGACTTTGTACATATGTACAATATCTCTTCTCTTTGCGCAGAAGGAATTCTTCATTGTTTTTTATTCCTATGTATATAAAATTTTATCATTCTTACAAGCGTCAATTTGCTTATATTCAATCCTAAATGGACCAACAATTGACATGATTATCTACAAATTGATGGCAACATATTATCTTCAAGGAATATGTTATCTTTTAGTGCCATGTAATATTGTCAGACATTAAATCAATTAAATATTTGAATTGTGATAAACAAGTTTGATATTTCATCTACATCATGTAGTTGTTGATCACCAGGCCAAGCACAATATAATTCATTATCAATTGTTTCTTTGTAAATTTATCTCAACTTCAAGGGAAATTCATCATCTCCATCGCATTCATTCTCATAGGGTTTGTACTCCTACTTTCCCTTATCTTTAAACAATTTATTCATATTTAAATTTGTTCTTGTTCTCTTACTCATCTTAGTCACTTCCTCATTTTTCGAGCTATTATGTGTGCACATATTATTGTTATATGTATCAGTTAATAAATGTTAATCACATTTTAGGTTAGAAGTAGGTGCTTCAAGAAACTTTAAACCACAAATTATCTCCTACAAGTATTTATTATGAAAAATGTTAAATATTCAAATAAATTATTGAAAATGTGAATAAATTATTTGTACATATGTATATCAAATGTGAAGAATCCTTACCACAATTCATCTTGGATTCGAATCAATGGTAGGAGGCATAGTACCCACTTGAAGTTCATCATTTATGTAATGTCTTTGAACAATTCGCCATTTGAATTCTTTCTTTCCACAACATCCAGAACACTCACAAACAACAATTGTGTCAAGGTATTCACACCATGTAGTATCATCATGACCCACCTCTCGTTCAATGTGTTCTTTTTCTATTGTATGTGCAAAATACATTATCATATCCTCTTCCACCCACTATCGCGTATGTGATTTAATAGGATGACGACGATGTCCATATACACATTTTCGTTGTTTTTTAGTGCAATGCTTCAAATATGCATTTGTTCCAATTGCATTATAGACGTGAAATAATTAACATCATAATGCGCTTATATTGTGATAGATATTGGATGGAGGACTAAATTTCTTTTGATTGATATTTCATAAGTTAATGTGATCTATATGTACCTGATGTCCTTCATCCTATCTTAGTCCTCATTAAATAAAATGATCTATGGCATCCATGACTTCCTTTGGATCATGTAATACACAGTGATGGTAATTATTTTTAATATGGTTACCCAAAAATAACCAAATCTAACTTTGTACAATTTCCTGGTTAAATTATTTATTTTCACGAGATATAAAACATCCACAAACAACAATTGTTTCAAAATATTTATCATACACAGTATCATCGTGATGAACCTCATATTCATCGTGATGAACCTCATATTCACTATGCTCATTTTATGATGTATTTGCATACTTCATTATCATATCCTCTTCCACCCACTTTGTAATACCACATTTTTTAATAGTACAAGGTCCACCTCCATGTACAATATTTTCATTTTTTACCTTAAATAATCAACCACGTGCATTGTTTTGTACAAGATTGGATAATAAATTATATAAAGATTGGATAATAAACTATATAATGTATTTATATTGTGAAAAAAAAAGAGAAAGCACTAAATTTCATCATAATGATATTTCATAAGTTAATGTGATATTTGTGTGTTTGATTTTGTACATCGTGTCTTATGTTCTCCTTAAAAATAACTCGATCTATGTATGTCACCTCCTTTCGCTGATGTAATACATAACATTTTCGTTAATGTAATACATAACATAAGGCTAGAGTAAAACAATAACCATTTAAGTAACAACAAAAAAATTAAATTAACATAATGCAACTCCATTACACTCAAACATTAAAATGTGAAACATTTCATAAAGGTTATAAACTTTAAATAATTAAAATAGGTATAATAAGGTTATAATATTAAAAAGTTATAAGGTTATAGGGACTTGTAGTGTGCTTGTAGTTAAATGAGTAAGTGATTAGACAATTTTGTAGAGCATCTTTTAGAGAGCACAGCTTAAGATGTTGTTCATGATTGAGTATAGCTGACTCCGATGTAAGGAGAAGAGAGCTAATTTCCTCTTCCAAAGCAGCAGACTTATCCTTCATTTTTATAGCTTCAGCTTTAGTCCAGGATTTAACCTTATCTTTAAGAAGGTGGAGTCTGTAGCAGAGATCATACATAGCATCCTAGGAAGGATCCGGTTGAATATTGGACCATTCAGAGCGAACCATTTGAACAAATTCTTCATTATCTAACCAAGTATGGTTAAATTTAAAAGGATAAGCTCTGGGGTTTTGTTGGCCTAACCACTCTAAGACAATAGGAAAATGGTCAGAAATCCCACTTCTGTGAACCCAAGCTCTATACTTTGGCAGAGAGCTGATCAGCTGTTCTGACAGCAAAAAACCATCCAATCTTTTAGATATACCTTCTTCCCCCATCCTCCCATTCCTCCAAGTCGGACCCGCATAGGGAGGAGCAACATCCACTAAATTGTGTACAGAGAAAAGATTCGAAAAATAAGGACCCAAGGGATCAGGAAGGGCTTTTGATCCCCAGATTTCAGAAGCATTCAATGTAAGATTTAGATCCCCTGCTAAGATGAGATTAGGCATAGAAAGTAATCCTCCCGAAGCTGTAGCTTCCCAGAAAGAAGTACGATAATGTCATTCTGCTTTTAAGTCTTGCAGATGCTCTTTCCCCATCTATAGTTCTGTACACTCCTATTTGGATTGCTGGTTCTCTAGTAGTTCGAAATCTGCCCCTTATTTCTACTTGCCACTGTTTATGTTTTGGGGAATCTGGCTCACTAGAAACTTCAGCCTTTTTGAAAATAAGAAGCCTTCCCTCTCAGCTTTGATTGCTAGAATTGAAAGCATGCTAAATACATTTCCTGTACCTATAAAAGTTCATAAATCTCGCATTATTGGCCCAGACCCAATTAAATGTTTCCCATGCGGATTTTTTGATGGTGCTGCAGCAGATTATATTGGAGGTTCAGGTTATGTGATTTATATAAATGATTATCATTTTTTCAGTTTTTCTATGGGCTATGGTAGAAGCTCGAATACTAGAGCAGAATTATTGGCTTGCTGGGCAATACTAAAAGTCAGCTATCTGATGGGTATCCCTATTCAGCTGATTTATGGGGATTCTTTGGTTATTATCTCATGGTTAAACAGGAATTCTGCACTTGATGTGCCTTCTCTGATGCACTGGTGTCGTGACATTAGACTTTTGCTACAAAGGGCCCCGCCGGTGATTTTTAGACATACATATCGTGAGCATAACATGCAGGCAGATGAACTCTCTAAGCAAGGCATGAAGATGGATATGGGCCTTGTTTCTTTCTCTGAATCTTTGGATGGATTGATTGTAAATCAAGGATTATTAAATCTCTTTTAGAGTAGCTGAATATCTTTTTATTTCAGCATTGGTTCCTGCTATTGATAGATTACTTCTTGATGCTCCATGATGAGTCCTTCCTGCCAGCTTGCGATGCTTTGATTTTGTATGTCTGAAGTTCATCTTCAATATATATCAGTATATTCTGACCTGTTTATCAGGGATGATGAGAAAATCTGCTATGATCAGACTTTCCCATTTTGCTTTGGCTGCGGTTCAGTTGTTGTTGTTTGGTTCTGGGATCTGGCTCTTATATTGCAGAATTGTATTTGATATTTTTGTTGCTCTGTATTGATATCTACTTTGGTAGATGCATGGACTTGGAACAGAATATCATCATTTTGATATTTGTAAAAGATGTCTTTTGATTCATATGAATAACAAAGACTGGTATTTTTTCTTCTGAAAAAAATGAGTAAGCGATTATAGTATATATAAGTTATGAGGGTTAGGTATTAGCATTTAGGAGTTTTAATAGTTATAGTTGTGAGGATTTTAAAGGTTAGGGTTGATAATGATTATGACAACTAGGGAATATGGGATTAGGGTAGGCTTAGTGGTGATATTGATAGAAGTTATAAGTTTTATTGGAGAAGGATAGAGTTGGGTTAAAAGGGTTAATGTGTAAATCTTACCAAGAGTGGAAGTTAGGGCTTAAAATGGTTATGTATTTTATATAAGTTAGTGTATGGGGGTTAGGGGTTACTCATATTAGAAGTTATAAAGGTTATGGGATTGTTAACACGTAATTTTCTTCTTACTTATTAATGGCGAAGAGACCAGAAGAAGTTAAGATTAATATTGTTGGTTAAAACTTGTTGGTGGATTTAGAGGTCTAAGGTGTTTTTGCATGATGTTTAGGTGGATCATTGGAGTATTATTATAGTAGTTGATAGCTTTACACTAAATATTTTCTAAAATCAAATGAAGGAGAGTTGAATAAGATTTCAAATTTATAAAGTAGCAAGAACAATTGTTGGATTGTCTATTTGGAGAAATACACTACAAAGAAAACACGTTGTACCAAAGGTTTTTAGTGTTACAAAATTAGCAAAAATTGTCAAAAAAAACTTTGTTACAACCTCTACTTATGGTAACAAAGGGTATGCTGAGGTTATAATGGATATTTAGTATAACTAAAAAGTTATATATAGTCGAAGGTTATTGCGAAGGTTTTATTTTTGGTGTTCAGTAGTATGTAATGCATGCCAGTATGTTTGTCATAGAACATATGCACCGATGGATATAATACAAAAATATGCACCAATGTGTCTTATGTATTGTCAATGCACTAGTGCATCTATTGTAATGTTAACACATCACTACTTATATTGTATTATTAATGTGCCAGTGTGTAAATCATCTTATATAAACATTGGTGCATATAATATCAAATGAGTAGTGATGTGTATTATGTATTATAAGTGCACCTTGGTGTATTTTGTTTTGTCAGCGCACTGGTGCATATATATTCTTATATAGGCATTGATGCATATTCCAATACAATCAACACTGATGCATATTTTGTATTATAAGTGCATATGGGTGTATTTTGTATTACAGACACATCGGTGCATATAAAATGCATAAAGAGAGTCGGTGCATTATTAATTTTATAAATGCATCGGTGCTTAAGTTGTATTATATATGAGTCGATGCATATTTCGTATTATAAGACAATCGATGTGTATATTATACCAAAAAAGAACCAGTGCATCTCTTATGTAAAAGAGATCCAATGCATATGTTGTGAAATGAGCATTGATGCTTATACGATGTACAAGAGCATCGGTGCTTTTATTGTGCAAAATAGCACCTCTTAGTTGAAATAAATAGGTTATGAATTGTACGATGGTGAATGTTTTCATGCTATGGATATGCAAATGTAGTTTCTTATTTTTTATTTTTACATATTTTCATAGAAAATCAAATACTTTTATAATAAGATTTATATTTTTATATTTTATTTGTTGTGTTTGGATGTATGACATGATTACACATCTATTCATTGTAACCATGTAAATCATTCATATATTTAACATTTGAATCAATCATCTAAAAATCAATTTTTTTATAATAATATTATTTTTATATTTTAATTATTGCATTTGGATAAGCACGTTGATTACACCTTTGTTCATTGTCACACTGTAAATCATTCATATATTTAATTAATAACTTAACATTTTGTGTCACTAGAGAATGCAGCAGGAGAAGAAATTCATTTTACTATATACAAATAAGAAACCAAAAATGGGACAACATAAAGGTCCTCGATAATCAAAATGTCATTTTGACATTGTTACAATTATTAATAATTTGTTGTCATCCAATTAGGTTGATATGTCCACACTAAAAAAATGTTTGTATTTCACAGCTAAAAATTCCAAATATACAACTTGCATTAACAACATTCAATTGTTTTGATCATTATTCATCACTCAAACTGTTGTTGTCACTCAATTTGGTTGCATGCATCATTTCTTCATCACTTTTAGGGGATATTTTTCTTGAGTTGTTTGAAATGTTTTGTTGATTGGATTCATTTCATTCCACATTTTCTTGTTCCATATACGAACATAAAAATAAAATGTAATGAGTATATCTACATTTGTAGATAATATAATATACATGACTATGTAAATGAAAAAGTATACCAGTACAACGAGTGAATCATAAACTTATGATCTATATGGAAACCGGAGGCCACCCACCTATTCCACTGGCTCAAAACAATTGTCCATTGTGACATTTTCCTAGTTATTTTTCTACGGTTTTTTGGGTCCCAAAATTTTGATGCCGTTTTGAGGCCCTAAATGACATTTTTTGGGAAATATTCCTCTAATAATTGCAATCATTCAACATAGTCCTCAGATATATCTTTCTAACGAGCTATCGAGCACCCAAATCGGAGATCGCATGCAAAAGTTATGACCCCGAGAAGTTGATTGTTCAACTTACCACCTTAGGGCCGCAAACTTTATGACGGTTCATCTTCTAGGGTTATGTTTTGGACTTTTGGGGTTCTCGCCCTTGTCCTTATTATAAATAGGCCTCTTTGGCATCATTTTGTTTTCAACTTTGCACGGATGAGTGTAGCAGTCACATCTCTTCTCAGAGATAGCCACCATCATTCTAGCTATTGTATTACAGTATGTTCTATTTCCACCATTTAATAGAACATGTATTTACTGTATCTCTGTTATCTTTGCAAAATGTTTGTGATTATGATTTTGTATTTGTTATTTCATTTCGTTCACACATAAATCCGGATCAACTTCACACATATTTTTGAAACCATTCCTCGTGTCATGTTTCAATAAATCCTCAATTTTCTCCTCTCCATGCTTTATTGTGTGAATTTCATATGCCATGACAAAGCATAGATATAATTAAAGTTTTATTGTTGTTCCATTAAATAAGGGACGTAAAACAACATAGCTACTTACAAATTTTTCAATTAGTTCTTGATACCCCAAAATATAATCACAACCCATACTTAATCCAATGGAAATCAAATGATCAGATAGATCTTCTCCATATGTTAGCACTTGTTAGAAAATGTCCTTGTACAATTGTAAATTAGTTAAAATATAAACACCACACCAAATATGAAATTTGAAGCAAACCACAAGTACTCACAAACTTTGCAATCAAACATTTTATGCATTATCATCCTATCTTATGTGTTGAATGGGCATCATTTTTCTTTTCTTTTCTGCATCAACAAAATAATTGAAAATTAGTATTTTATGTGATAATTAAACTCTTTGCACATTAAAAATAAAGCAATGATTTCATACATGTAATGCACATTGTTGTTGGAATGGCTCCCCTTACGATGTGTTTATGTTCATTTCTTTGACCATATCATGGTACAACTTTTTTGACATCCCCATCGAACTCTTTTAGATATGACTTCATTTTTTCTATGGAATTTTAGTAATCTCCTTAAGAAACAAAAAGCACAATGAAAAAATCGATTAATATTTATGTGAAAATAAGTATAGAAAAAATATTAACAAGGTAAATTTTTGGACTAGTGTATACATATTATAGGAAAAATATTTTTAGCAATAATACTTTTTAAATGATTTTTTTTGTAATTGTATGTTTTTGCCATTGCAAGTTTCAATGGTCACAACGCCTACTGCTCCATAAACACTTCATGTAGTTTATTTATAACCTTATTATTAGAGCCATTGGATTGATTTATGTATTGTAATGAAAAGAACATATATATGTTCTTTCCATTATATCCCTCAAAGTTTGATCAAACTTTTCCCCTCTTATTAACTTCTAGCACCACTCCAATTAAACTGATGACCAATTCATCGTCATTTACATGTTTCTTAATTCTTATCTTCTTAGGGTGTCCTTTAGTTTCTTCATTGTCTGTCCATGCACACCATTCAACAAATTTTAAATCCAAAGGTTGAAACATGTTAGCAATTATTGTTGAGAAGCATTATTAGTAAGGATTCAAATAAAAATATTTTGTTTATCACCTTTTGATCCACATAATTCCTCTATTTGAAATAATTTCTTAAATATTTTATGCTCTTTTCCACTCAGATTACAAATAATCTTATAGATTTTCCTTAAGTTTTTGCTCTACATGGCACACATAAACCAATACACATCATTTAAACATATAGATAATTCAAATATATTACTTTTATATTAAAATCACAAAAGCTTTCTATGTTCTCTATTTTTTCGTGTGTTTCCCTTACTCCCTTCGTTGTCATTTTTATTCCATAATCTTTTTTCGACCATCTTTTACCAGTAAACGTCTTGCATATTAAACACATAGATTATGAAATTTTTTATACATGCTAAGTAAAGAATTTCAAAGTAAAATGTATTTGGGTCAATTGGTGTGTACAACACACAAAATAAGCATTGGTGTAACTTACATGAAAAAAATCATCAGTGCACATATTTCGTATAATGTGCACCACTAAAGCTATTAACGTGTTTTTAAAAGCATAATCTAACGATGTGCCTTAAATAGATAAAATGCACCAGTGTGTATATGTTGTAATATGTGCACTGATCAACTTACCAACATTTTTAAAATCATGCCAAATGATGTGCCTTACATGAATAGAAGCACCAGTGTGGTTATTATGTATGATGTGCACTGCTTAACAAATTAACATTTTTAATAAAAAAAGGTAAAAATACTTTTTTTTCCAGAGGAAAATATCAGTTCCTTATTATTTCATTGAAATCAAAGGTAACTTTGTTACAACATCAGCTATTGTTGTGCACATGGCAAAAAAACATCAATGTTCATCATCAGTAAACAGATACAGTAGATCAGCTTTGCAGGTATACTGGACTAAACCTTCAAGGATATCTCATGTGATCTGAGAACCTAGACTACATCCACACCACAATCATTCAACAAATAGAGAATACATGACATGTACTTAAGTAGCTTATCCAAAGAAGCAATACCAGAGTGAGATTAGTAATATGAGGGAATCATCCACCTCAATCATCCTAAGGATGTCAAAAAAATCCAGCACATAAAAGAACAAAATATCAAGTGCTCAGGGCTAAAAGAGCTGAAATGTGCCCTAATCATAGCATTCATCGTCTGTGAATTCATAATACTATAAAAGGTCTGAGGCCAAGGTTAATGCTTCTTTGGATAAGCTATCAGCCTTTGTATTGTGTTCTCTGAATATGTGAACCGCATCTAGTTGGATGATGTAGGGTTCCAGATCATAGATACATTGACACCAGCCATCAAGGGCAAGTGAAGATAGTGCTGATCTTCTATTGAACCAGTTGATGATGACAGTGGAGTCTCCGTGAATGTGTAGAGTGGGTAAACCCAAGGATTTAGCCAAATATAGGAGTGTCCATAATGCAAGAAGTTCAGATCTTGTGTTAGTACTCAGACCAACACCCATTTTTATGATAAAATAATGATCCTGACTGATCAAAAGATGAACACCTATACCTCCTGTTTGATTGGCTGAAGCCCCATCAAAGGAGCCAGCAAGAAAATCAAAAGTAGGAGCCAGTCCAATATTTCTCCTTTTAGTTTTCTGCTAAGACATAACAGGATAGAGTTGAAGTTGTTCCAGGATAGTGTGTACAATAAAGTATAAATCAGGCTTTTTGTCTTCAAAAATACATTTGTTTTTGGCCAGCCATTTGATAAGGTTATTTCCTTTACTAATCCAGGAAGAAACATTAAGTATGTAGTTAGCCTCCTTCCAGAAAAATGGTATGCCGAGAGAGGAGTTAATGTGAGATATAACCAGTATGGTGAAGCTGCAATCATAAAATAAATGATCAACTGATTCAGGAGCTGTTCTGCAAAGGCAACACCAATGCGGTCCAATCCAGCCTTTTTTGTTGAGGTTGTCCCAGGTGTGGACCTGGTTGACAAACAAAGCCAATTAAAGCATATAATTTTCAGAGGGATGTGAAATTTCCATATTCTAATGAGAGTATCAGTTGTTCTACTGGTGACAGAGATATTGGCAATAAGCTCATACATTAAGTTGGCTTTGACCGAGCCCGTCATCTTATTGTACATCCATACCAATGTATCAGGACATCGATAAATTCAAATGTGTGTAGATATTATAATATGTGCACCATTTAACCTATAATGTTTTTTAAAGCATTCAAAACACAGTGCACCTTACATGAATAAATGTGTCGACGTGTTTAATGTCTAGAGTGCACATAATGGACAACAAAAATATTTTGTAATTTTTCTTTACAGTTATAATTTAGACATAATGGTTTTGAATTTAATCACATCATGGTCTTATCCTAACAAGGACTCATTTCCCCATATATTAACATACACAACCAAGAAGTTTACATTGCCAAAAATCAAATTTTATCGTGAGATAAAAAGAAACATAAAAAACAAAATGAAAGAGAGGAGAACCCTAGGGTTTGCAGTAATGAAGGTAACCCTTAAGCAAGAAGAAGACAAGGGTTTGTAGAATTAAAGGTAACTCTAAAATCCTCTATTTTCTTGAAAACATATAGAAAATTTATGCCGTATTTTTTAATCTATTGAAGGAAAACTTACTAGAAATGTCTTGTTAGCAAAGTTATGTGTGTCCACGGTGATCCCTTACAAAATTTATCTTCAAATAAATCTTCCTCTTGAAATTCTTCCCTGGTAAATCTCTCTTGCACAAGTGTCTTCAAACTTTTGGCCAAAAGGGGTTTAGGCATTAGGGTTTTGTTTTTTTATAAGCTCACTATTTAAAAATTAAATCCCTCTCTTTTTTTCCTTTTATATTTCGGTTCATTAATGATAAATGTGCACAATTGTTTTTTCAAAATAGGCATACCAGTGTGATACATACATAATAGCACATTGGTGCACTGCAAAGATATTAGCATAGTGCACCGATGCACTATAGTGTATAAGCACACTGTATACATAATGTATACATAGAAAGACAAAAATAATAAGCTATGGAAAGTGCCTTTTCATTTTGTAGTTCTCATTTTGCTAAAGCATCAGTAGGCTTAATTGTTGAAGTTGGATCAGCATCACAAATTCCTCGCCATAGCTCATTATAAACTAGAGTATTTTTCATATGGCGTTGCCATGACTTATAATTCTTTACTCCATCAAGTTTATTTGAGTAGGTGAAGAGATTGACTATCTTAGATATGATTTGTAAGCAACAAAATAATACAAAATAAATAAATAAATAACTCAAGAAGGAGTGCCTTTTTAGGGGCTTTGCCTTGACCCTCTAAAAAGCCTCGCCAAAAAATAAATATAAAAGAGTATTTTACTTACTCTTCTCACATTCGTCTCTTTTAAAAATACATTTCTGCCTTACAGCTCCAAAGATGTTATCTCTCCTTTTTTTTAAGTAAGAAAAAAAGTCAAAGCTCACTTTGCTTTTTGAAAATGAACTAAAAGTTCACTTTTACAATAAATAAAAATTTTATAAAATTGATTGTTGATCAGTGGCAGAAACGTTGAATGGCTTCTCCTCTTCTGGCAGCGCAAGCTCCTTTACAGGAAAACGGCGCGTGCTCCTCCAACTGATACAAATCACAGATCTGGTGAATATCCCAATAGATCAAAGCTCATATAGATGATATGAGATCAAAACGCTGATGGATTTTCTTATCAAATTGCATCAAACGCAGATCGAAGTATTTTATACCAAATGTTGATCGACATCTTGGATTTTTGGCGACTTCAGAAGGTGCAGAGGCAGGTTGAGATGCTGTGGAAGATCAAATCACTGATCACTTGCAGAACAACAATCGCAGATCTGATACTGATAGGTGTGGAATTGATAAGATCTGATATAAATCGCAGATCTGATACTGATAGGTGTGGAATTGATAAGATACCAATCAGATAATACCAATTGCAGATACCAATCGCAGATCGCAGATAGCAAATTCGCTAATGTCAAATTGCTAATACAAATTTGGTGATGTCAAATCGTTGATACAAATTGCTGATGTCAAAATTAGATCAGATCAAATTGACAAATTGCTGGTTTGAAACCGTAGGTGTGGAATTGATCCAGATCAGATCAAATGATGAAGATATAGATCGAATTGCAGATCGTTGATGGATTTTTTTTTTTACATTCAGATCTCAAAGCAAAAAATAGCAAGATCCAGAATTTTTACAGATCAAGATTACTCTAAAAAAATTTCCAGACTTTCATAGATCTAAAAAATTTACCAGACTTTCATAGATGTAAAACAATTTTTTTTTACAAATCAAGACCAATACAACAGTATTCACCATATATTTAAAAAAAATTGAATTAAAAATATCTATAGATCTATACAACAACAAAAACTTGACAATGGATAAATCTGCAATTTATCATAACTAGATTTTCCTTATCAATTTTGATGACAAAAATTACCTCCCAAAGAACATTGTTGTCACCACATCGATGTTGTGAAGACTAGCACCTTTTGTCAATCCAACAACATCAGTTCATCATGGCTTTGATACCGAGTGATGAAGAAGTGTCCTCAAACACACAATTTTATTAATAAAGAAAAGAACAATACAAATACTCTCACAAGACTCTCTTAACCTCTCATAGAGAAGAGAGCTTGTTTATATAGCTCAAACCTATACTAAGAAGTAGGATGACAACCAATCATATAATCACATGGAAATGATAGGTGTCATTTACAAAGAAACAATCCTATTCATAATCTACTTGCACATTAAACTAATTTATTCTTTTAATATAATACTAGAAAATACCTAGACTATAAAACTTAGGATTACAAGGTCTAACAAAACTTCCACAATTAACACTTTGTAGATGTTTTTCCTTTGTTGGTTGTGGAGGTTTCAACTGGTGCACATCTGGAATGAGCGCGCTAATGCGCTTGTTATGCTCAAGCGCACTCGTGCATTAATACAAAATTTGGTGCATCGGTTACTTGAAAAGAGTAGAATTTTACATGTGTAACATAACTAATATTAATAATTAATATATGTAATCAATAATAATTTGTATTGACCATTGTGAAGGGTGCAACGATTCACTAAAGGTTCTACATAACTCTGGCCATTCATTGTTGTAAGAATCTAACAATAATATATGTGTGTGTGGGGGGTCATTTGCAATTGGTATCAGAGATAGGTTTGTGCGCTCCAGTTCTGCTACTCTAACCTTCCTCTTCATTTTTCATCCAATCTCTTCTCTTAGATCTCACTCACATTGTTCACTTCCCATCTCACTTCCCCCACACGCCTCTAATCCTACTCACACTCCCTCCACACACTCTACACTCACCCCCAGGGTCCACGCTAACCATCTGTTCCATGCAATCTTCCACGCCTCCGCCCACTCCATTCCATGTAGTCCTCCATGCCTTTACTCATCTCCCACACTCTAGCTCGTTCCCCATCCACCTTTGTGTTTAATCCTTGTGCCTCCCCTCACACCCACAATTCACTTCAGAAACTCCACTAGCCACACAAATGCCTCCCCCTTTGTGTTTCCCATGCACTTCCCCTTCATCGCATCCCTACACAGCTTCCACTCCCATACAATTCCATGCCTCCATTCCAATCCTCTCCACTCCCACACTACTCCATATGCCAACCCTGCCTCCAACACACCACCCAACGTCCACGTGCACCACCTTCCGAACCCGCGCCACCACCACATCTCGTCAGGGATCCCATCCCTTCTCACTCCTCCCTCCACATGCCTAAACACCCTCCATTCCACATTGCTACATTCTCCCTCATCCCCACACTTCCTACTCACTGCCAGGGTTGGAATTTCAAATGGTGGACACCCGTCAAAATTACCAGTAACAATCAAAATCTACAATGTTTTCTGTATTCTAAGCCAAATTTTGACGGTCTTAATAAAATCTTAACTATATTTGACGGATAAAACGACCCATGACGGGCATTTACCCGTCAAATTCCATCCCTGCTCACTGCTACAACCTCCCTCCTTCCTACTTCCAATCTACGCTACTTGTTCATGCACTGACTACATAACTCTTCCCCTCCTCAACATACATCACTCACCCAACTACATGCATGCCTTCCCTCCACCACACCCTTCTAGCCCCCTACTCCACTATGCATCGATGCTCCACTCCTCTCTATGTCAATTCATTCCCAATTCCACTAGCCTCACCACGCTCCAATCACACGCCAATCCTCAAATGCTCCATTTCCTAGGGTTCAAAACCCTAATTACATCCATTTCAAAAATTGTTATTATATTTAATAATAAAATTATTATTACATTATAATAATTACTTTCTCATTATTATTATTATATAATTCATCACTTTTAACCCTAAACCATGATGAACTCTAAGACTTTAAGGAAAGCCTCCACCTACTCGTCGTCCAATACGAGCAATAAATCTCTAAATGTAGAATTATCGGGTGAAATAAAGGAGTTAAAAGCTTCGATGAATGAAATTTCCAACATTCTCCATAGCATAAATATACAAGAATTAAATACAAGGTCAATGATATCTCCGTCAACGTTGACGACATTGAAAATAATGTTGGGACGCTGATAAAATCTGCAACAAAATAGAGGAGATGGATAAATTCTCAAAAAATATAGCGGAACACAAAGCTAAGTCATGCAATCAAAACATATTCGGTGTCGAAGTTGCAGACCATATTTTCAAGAAACTTAATGGATTAGATAGAATATACAACAAAATCAATGTGGTGGATGAATTCTTAAAAAGGATCCATAATGTAAACATGAAATCAAAACATGCAATCATAATCATAATGCTCTTAATGGCCAAGTGGTTGTTGAGATCTCTCAAAACTTGAGCCAGTTGGATAAAATTTACAACATAAACAATCGAATGGGTGAGTCCTCCATGAGACTCAAGAACATGGAGCACGAAGTCAAGATGTGCAATAAAATTCATGTCATTCTCCAGCCCAAATTGTTGTTGGTTGTGGAGCCTGATCTTCCAGATTCAGAGATGTTATTCAGTCGTGTTTGTACCCCAGGTTTATTGTACACTCGTTCCCCAACCTTGGGGTTTGGGGGAAATTTTTTTGGGATGTTTGTTGGCTAACATTTTTGCAGACCTATGGTATGGGTTAACCGTAGTATTTTCTCATGGTATTTCCCCTATAAAAGAAAACATTGTAATACGGTTATGTCCGGTATGGTATTGTATCGTATCATTGTAAACAATCTCTGTGATTGTGTGAGAGAGACTGTGGGAGTGTGAAGAGGAAGTGCAGCGGGTTTGCTGCAGGTTGTATCCCTTCATCTTTTTGGACAGTGATGAAAGTACTGGAAATTTCTATGTGGATGTAGTCCATCTTTTGGATGAACCACGTTATATATGTGTCTCTTTGTAATGTGTTTAATGTGTTTTGCATCTTGTTTAATGATTTAACTGTATAACTATTAATGCTCTACGGTCTTGTTTTCTAACAATTGCGGCATTGGAAAACAAGAATAAGGCATTGAAAAGACATAGTTTCCATTCTCACCACTCTCTTTTTCCATATAGCAAACATTCATTTGATTTTGGATCCTTACACAGATTTATGCATAAATTGAAATTTGATGCACCGATATTTGATTGTGAAGATGATAAAGAAAGAACAAAGTGGATTAATCGACTCGAACTCTATTTTGAGTTACACCAGATGTATAATGATGAGGAGAAAATTAACTTTGCGTCATTACACTTAGACAAGGTAGCATGAGATTGGTTCTAATGGCATTAAAAATCCCAATCAAGTGAGTGGGAGATATTTAGGAAGCATTTTTCAAGAGATTTCATAACATCGAGGGCAAGGAAGTTTTTTCCAAACTAATATGAATACAACAATTGAGCACGGTTAATGATTTCTTTAGCATCTTACACGTTTTATCTACCTATGTGAGTGATTTCTCGAATCATCACCTCTTGTAAATTGCCATCTTGGGATTAAAGGAATACACCAACCTAGATCCAAATCCTAGGCTCTATCAAGCGCTGAGAGGGATCAAATCTCCCGAGGTGCAAACCTCTCCTCGAAAAGCTCCTTGAGTGCAATACCTGAAAAGAGGTTTGCACCTCAGGAGATTTGATCCCTCTCGGCGCTTGATAGAGCCTAGGATTTGGGTCTAGGCTGGTTCCAGTCGTGGGCGGTGACACAAAATTGGAGTTTGATCAACATTGTAAGGAATAGGTTAACTTGAAAACACAGACATAAATCCAAATCCTAGGCTCTATCAAACCCCGAGAGGGATCAAATATTTGGAGGTGCAAACCTCTTCTTAAGTATTTCACTCAACTATCAAGTTTAATGTGATTTATACCAAAAGACACATTTTATGGATAATTCAATTTTTTATTTTTTATTATTTTGTTATGTAGGAACATTACAACATCTCCCACATATTGTGTTGGGGCAACTAATTCTTATTATTATTAGTAAATAATGACCTAGATTTGAGTACCACATTGTATTACCAATAAAATACACCCTAAATTTGTTGTTACTAACTTATAATAATTTATAAATATATATTAAATTTTTATCTTTAAATTTAATTTTTAAATTTAAATTATAGTTCATATTCTTAATTTAAGATTTAACAATTAAGTTCATTTAATTTATTCGTAAAATACAATGCACTTTTATAATCAAAATTATCCCAAACTTGGTCTCAACTATGCTACGAAATATTTAAACCTTTGAGAATGGTCTTACACCACCATCTCTTTAAACCTTCGTGGGTAGCCACTTACTATACCATTGACCTAAACCTAATAAAAATATACCCATTTTTAAAAAAACTAATAATATTAAAATGTAGAATTTATCATATATTTATGATAAATCTGTTTTAATGTTTCATGAAATATTGTTTTATGACTTGTTATTTGAATTTTGAGATAAATATAAGATTACATATATAAATGAGGAAAATAACAATATTGTTTTATTATTAAGTAGAATGCCAATCACTATTCACCAATGTAATATAAATAGGAACTCAAGAAGCATGGTAACAATTTCAAATTTTGAAATATATGACTGAAATGAAATTATAATTAATCATTCACCGAAAGCATAGCATTGTAAATCTAAAAGAGTATTTTGTATGCTTAAATTAAAGAATGTCATATATATGATTAATCTTATAAAAGAATAATTATGCAAAGCTTTGTATTCAATTTAAAAAAAATAAAGAAAACATTCTAATTACGCACGATTTAACCCACAAAGATTCTAATTATTAGGCGGAATACAAATTCTAATTATAAGACTGGTTATTTGAATGTTTACCACAATGAAACACCATTTAAAAATCTACAAAGGACATACAATGTTATTAAATAAAAAAATATAAAAATGTGCAAACCAAAGAAAGAATTTAAAAAATGTTGATAAAGAAAAAATGAATATAAGCGCTACGTTGCAGTGCACTGTGGTAGAGCAACCCTGTACATATCAATATCTAAAATTTGATTTATAACAACTTGGATCGTTCACTTTCGACGCCCGCGCTACCCAACATCTGCAAACTTGGCGTGACATAAAAATCATGGCCAACACCATTCAGATCGAGCGCTCCACGGGTTTTCTCCACCTTCTTCTTCTTCTTCTGCCGCCAGCTTGCCAGCTTCAATTTAATAGTTGAATAATTTTCATCGCTAGGGCTTGGATTGGAGGAGCTCTTTATTAATACAGCGTTGGAGGATAATTTTTCTACATGGGAGTTGCCTATGTGGGGACTCTGACCTCCTGGAAGCTTCTGAAGTAATGGAATATGATCATTGACCTTTCGATCCTCCTCTGATGTTGTCTGTAATTTCTCCGGTTGATGAGCATTGGTGTAAAAGTGGCTTACTCTCAGCTTGGACCCCGACGGTAGTCTGTTAAACGTTTGAATGTCCATTCCTTCTTGATCTTCTTTCCTCATTTTCTCCATCGTATAACTTGTCTCGGAGGGCAGTATGTTCATGATTGCTTTTCTCTTCTTTGATTCTGTCACTTGGGTAAATTTCTCCATCGTATTAATTGGCCCAGAGGGAAGTATGTTCATGATTTCTTTTCTTTTCTTTTATTCTGTCACTTGGGTAAATGTAGGTTTCTCCATCATATTTAGCTCATTGGTAGCAGAATGGCTTACTCCTGGGCTTGACTCAGAGGGAAACATATTCATTATTATTGCACTTTTCTTTGTAGCCATTTGTAACCTTGTGACCAACTCCTGGGCTTGGCCTCAAAGGTAGTTTGTGGTCTTTCCCCTAATCTTAAGGCATGTGCAAGCGGTAGGGGAGGACGCGGAGGGGAAGGGGCTGCCAGTGGAGCTAGAGCTGCCAAGGAGGGGAGGCTGCTGCCAGTGGAGCTGGAGCTGGGGAGGAGGTATAGGCAGCCTGTTCTGACATGGTTTAGAGTTTTTTGAAGAAAAAAAAAATGCAATGTTCACTATAAAAAATTCATGTTACTTGAAATGAAGAATTAAAATTATGCAATGTTCACCTTGTTAAGCGATCAGATTCCTGGTCTGGAATAGCTGCTTGGTCAGATTCTTCGTCTCTAATAGCTCCTTGAGAATAATTATTTTTTTTATATAATATTTTTGTTGTTTGTATTAATATAGGGAATGTATTTCAAATGAAACGTTATGACCTTACATTATTAGGCCAACAAAATATTTACTACCTTTTACATTAGTTATTCAATATTACAAATTTTACATCAGGTTACAAGATCTCTCCCATAATATTCACTACTACTATCCCTATTATTTTTTGCCGACATGTTAGTAACGTTACATCACGTTACAAGATCTCTCCCATAATATTCACTTTCATTATTATTTTTTGCCGACATGTTAGTAAAGTTACATCACGTTACAAGATCTCTCCCATAATATTCGCTTTCACTATTATTTTTTGCCGACATGTTAGTAATGTTACATCACGTTACAAGATCTCTCCCATAATATTCACTTTCACTATTTTTTTTGCCGACATGTTAATAACGTTACATCACGTTACAAGATCTCTCCCATAATATTTGCTTTCACTATTATTTTTTGCTGACATGTTAGTAACGTTACATCACGTTACAAGATCTCTCCCATAATATTTGCTTTCACTATTATTTTTTGCCGACATGTTAGTAACGTTACATCAAGTTACAAGATCTCTCCCATAATATTCGCTTTCACTATTATTTTTTGCCGACATGTTAGTAACGTTACATCACATTACAAGATCTCCCCCATACTGGGCTGTAGAGCGCCTCTCGGCGCAATAATAAATGAAATTAAACTAATAGATATTAAGGATATGGAGCTATTGTGATTAAAATCCAGAGTTGCAGAATAAAAGTTTCCATTCTTCTAGCGAGACCCCTGGTCTCATTATGAAGAACCAAGCTCAAAGTTTACACCCCCTCACAAAGGGACTCCGCCAACAAACATAGAAGATGACAGGACTCAATGTTTTAAATGTCATGCTCCTAACTAGCGACCAGGTCAAAAATGGAAGGAAAAACAATTTTGTATGTGTGAAATAGCAAGCGATAGTGACAGTGAAAAATAATCAAAAGATCCTTAAGAAGAATCCAAGAAATTCAAGAAATACAGTCATGAAAATAACAATGCTTTAAGGATGAAGTATTCCAAGGAGGGATGACTAGTAACATAACCAATATTAATAATTAATATGTGTAATCATTAATAATTGTTATTAATCATTGTGAATGATGCATCTCTTCAATAAAGTCTATATATAAGGTCGGTCATTCATAGTTGTAAGAATCAAATTATGTGTGTGTGTGTGTGTGGATATGGTTATTTACAATTGTTTCCCAATTTTTATTTTAAGAATGAAGACGTGTATTGATTGTTGTTTTCACTTGAATGCAGAAGAAAAAAAACAATAAATCAAATGGATGATTCTTCAAATTCCAACTCATTTCATATCGTGCCAAGTTCATCAAGTTCTCCCTTACTAGCAATAGTAAGTCCATACTTATCTATAGTTTGATTATCTAATTGAATTTATGTTGTCTTTGCATGTGCATTTGAATAATTGTGCATTGAATTTTGCAGGATCCTAATTCTAGATCAAGTTCATATATACATGATATTCCAACACTCCCACAAATTTGCAAGGTCTTATCAAGAGCAACATACCGCAGAAATATGGTAGATGAAAATGGAAGGCCACTTTACCCTATCAACTATAACATGCCATCATCCAGCGACCATCATGGACCAATGGTACTTCAACATGAACTAGATCTCTTTTATGACACCCCAATAGCATGTGGTTGTTCAAATTGTAAAGGGTTGAAGGTGAACCCTAGGCGTGTCACACTATCCCATTATATTAATGATTGACTACCTAGAGTTGACATTCTAATACCCCCCACTGTAGTCAAGGATCCAATACATGAAATATAAAAGACACATAGGAACATTTCCATATGCTAATTCTTTGAAAATTTGGAAGCCAAATCAACCATGTTTTGTCCTAAATTGACCTACCCATCTTTTGTTGAGTCATCAATAGTACCCAAAACATGTCTACAAGGATATCAAAAACATTGTATGAGATAAGAGAAAAAGTGTCCAAGTTCACACAAAGGTCATTTCAATTGGTGGACGATATCGATGACTTCTCTCTTCCCATCCATATACAAAGTAAATAAAAAACTAGTTACAATCATGCTTTGTATGGCGCTTGGTCATAGTCCCTTCCTATAGTACTCGATGTTTGGACCAATTATTCTATTGTGGTAACAATCACAAATCTTGGGTTGTTTATCCTTTCGCATGTGTTTGTTCCTCCCAAATAGTTAGTAGCACTTATGTCATTTTGTGGTCCTCTTTATAGTCGATCTGGTTACTTGAATATCGTTATATACAAACATAGCATTCCCATGTATAGTATATGGATAAATGCTTATGCTTATGAAAACTTTAGTAGGAAGAACTTGTTATATATTGATGGTCATCCACAAACTCATGTGAACATTGCTAGGTTCATAAATAATTGTAGGTGCTCATTGTTCAATGCAAATTGTTCATTTAAGGAACACTCCAATGACAAAGAGATCTTTATGAAAAAGAATACATCCATTTTTGTTGTTGTACATACAATATGTAGTTTGTTTCCTAGTGACAAGTTGTTAATAAACTATAACTCTCATAAACCACCAAAAGCTCGTAAAAACCAACTTGTATTGGGATTACCTTTAGACATCTACTTGGGGCGTAAGAAAGGTATCATTGTGTAATTATATTTTTGGATTTTCAATGGAATTAATGTTAATGTATTCCTTAATTCCACATTTGTTTGATAAAATGGTTGATTGTATGTGTCTTATTGGAAAAAATTCCATGCTTCTAATAAATGTTAGGTATAACGTTTCAACATACTAAATGCATTGTGTTTTCTAATTATAAAATTAGCAAAGTCACTAGATCATAAGGTTGGATTCAACCTCACAGTGAAACAAGAATGACTGGGGAAGAATTTTAGTGCAAGAATTGTCAAACAATCATGGTGAAATTATTTTAACAATAGGCAAGAAGTTGACAGCATAACCATAACTGAATAATCATTAACCTGTATGAGATACATTGGTGATATAATAGAGATCATTCAAATCCTCCAAGAGTGATTTGAATCTCATGACTTGGATTGACTCTAGACATCACTAATTGTGGAAAAATCACCATTGGAGGCTCACTAGTGTAACTCCAGACAACTGAAACACTTCACAGTCAGTTAACTAACCAAGGTAGGTGATCAAAGGCGCACAACACCTTAAATCATGCAAAAGGGGTGCTAGACTAACTGAAGATGAACTGAGTGTGGCCCATCAAAGCATAAATCAACATAGACTAGGGTGAACTAATGGTGGGACTCCCATGACTCAGTGTGGGATCCTAAAATCTAGGGATTGGTATTTGGATATCCAAAACTCATACAAAGTTGTGCATCAAGTGGTAGGTAGGACCCAGATAACTTCTCCACGGCACTAATGAAGTGGCAACATATTCCTAAGCTATCAAACTAACACTTAGACTATGTTGGACAAGGGACAATTACAATAATCCTAACACCCCCCCTTAATCCAAACATGGACAAATTGGGCCCTAACCATTGAGACCAAAGGTCCCCCATACAATCTAATACAAAAAAAGTAATCTCTCATTAAACTGAGGAAATGGGGAAAACCTCATGGGAAACCCCTCCCCCTCAAAAATGAACCGCAGGGAACTGGATCAAGCTTTCACACCAAGAGACAAATTTCTTTCAAGTAAAACACTTTGTGAAAAAATTCTGCAGTATATACCTCTGTAGAGCAGTAATGTAGTGTGATGGTCCTTGTGTGCACTAATTCCCTGATACATTGCATGTGAAACTCTCCACCTTCTTCCAATCTGATGATAGATAGGAAAATAAATGTTGATGATTTTTCATCCATACTTGCATCTTTCAAACCTCTGTGACAGTATGGAAGAGTTCAACTTGGGATGCCATGCCTTGGGGGCTTTCTTGAGCCCATACAATGGTTTCCTCAACTTGCATACTAAGGAAGATTCATCAATGTACCCCTTAGGTTATTTCATGTAGATTTCTTCTTACAAGTTACCATGTAGAAAGGCACTTTTGTCTATTCTCTTTGGAGGAGGAGATACATGATCCAATGTCTCATTGTTCTGTAGTGCCTCATATTCCTTATCCATGGTTTCCTTCATTGGTGAATCATGGAAAGCCACTTTGTAGAACTATTGATCAAACCCCACCATCACGTATCACCTCTCTAGGAGTTTATAGGACCTCTCTCGGAGAAGTGGATTTGTATGACATAGCTCCAGGTTCTCATCTTAAAACTGAGATCTCATTCTCCTTTTGTTAAATGGATCTCCAGCCATGTTCCCAGTAGCTTCAATGAGTTTTTGAACCCATTTATGCCTAGGATTGGGAGTAGGGACCGGATCTGGATCTGTATATGTTTGAAATTCGTCCTCAATACCAAGATTTTATTCAAATTGGTCCTCATCTTCAGATTCTGAATCTGAAACATCAGTAGAAACATCATCATATGCAAATGGTTTACATAGAATATATTAATTACCTTCCCTTTTAATTGGTTGCAGATATTGCAATGGATCTGAGTAAGGAAAAAAATGTGAGAACTCGTATTCCTTGGAGGCATGGTTTGAAACATGTTTCGCTATCAGCTTCCCAGTAGAGATATATGATATCTCAATTGTGTCAGGTTCAAATACAACTCGCTTCGGTGAACTTGTATGGGTCATCTGATATACAGACAACATATTAATGCTAAGGAGGGAACATATGGGACATTTTTGTACACTCCATGCTTTAATTTTATTGTACCCTTCCCTTTAGCTTGATTTGAGTATCATCTCCCATGTGTATTTAGACCATTAGTTGGATTTAATGAACAAATGTCTCTTTGGAGGAAACCATGTGGTTGGAGGATCCCGAATCAATAAGGAAGGCTTGAGATTTTGAAAATCCATCTTTTAGTGCATGGAATCTCTCATGATTATCAGTATTTCTTTCAGGATTAGTCTTCCTTGCACCTTTTGGGAGGGCAATATGGTGTTGTTCAAGAAGTCTAGCCATTTGATCTATACTTTTTTTCATACAACCATGCTATGAATTGTTTGCTTTCTTACAATAGGAACACTTGGCCTTTTCAAACCTCTTCTACTTATCCTTCTTGGAACTTGAGGATCCATCTGATGGATCAAACTCCTCCTTTGGTTTGAATTAAATGTTCTTTTTTTCCTTCCCCTTTTGTCTTCCTTTATCTTGTGCATTCTTGGTCTTCCCAACCAAAAGAGATTTATTCTTGGAGGCTTTGAGGGTTCCCATTGGGATCAACTTGTATTTTTCTTGAATGAGGGATTCAATGAATGCATCAAGTGAGGGGTTGTTAGTCTTCCAAAGTGGAAGGTGGATGCAAATACTAAAAATTCAGGTCCAAGCTTAAATGGAGAGCCCCAATTTCTCATCCTTTTTGTCAATTCCACATTGCTTACACTACATGACCAAAGACTTGAATTTGGAGAATAATTGTCGGATGGTTTCAAAATTGATGGGTTGAAGAGAAATTAATTCATTCTCCAAAATGTGGCGTCTTACTTCATCATATTTTCCAAACAGTGATTCAAGTTGTTGCCATACTTCTATTGGTGTTTTCAATCCATCAAGGTGGAAGAGCAACTCCCTGGAGATATGAATACACATGAAACTAAAGGCTTCATCCAATTTGTTCATGTACTTCGATTTCTCTAAAGGATGATGGGGTTCGACCTCCTTTCTCATCGTGACCCTATATAGACCTTTGTTGTGCAACGCAATTTTCATATCTCCCCGCCAATCCAGGTAACTGAAGGGTGTGAGGATCCTCGGTGTCAAGGTTGTTGAATTCTCCATTTTACAACTTCGGGAGCAGCATAATTCTACTGAATTCTTCAAATAACCTGCATAAAACTCTCAATTCGAAGTTAAACTAGTTATATCACTCTCTACTTCAACAATGAGCACATTATTAGGATGCTTCACACCCGGATATACTTCTCTAGATAAACCCAGAGGGAACGAGGCAAAGATACCAGGATTTATGTGGAACCCAGTTGATTTTGGTGCATCAATGGAAGTTTTCGAGGATTGAAAATGGCATGATCTCACTATGATACCATGTAAAATTAGCAAAGCCACAGGATCATCAGGTTGGATTGAACCTCACAGTGAAAGAGGAATGACGAGGAAGAATTTTAGTGCAAGAATTGACAAACAATCATGGTGAAATTATTCAAACAAGAGGCAAGAATTTGACAGCATAACCATAACTGAATAACCATTAACTTGTATGAAATACATTGGCGATACAATAGAGAGAATCTAAATCCTCTAGGAGTGATTCAAATCTCATGACTTGGACTAACTCTAGACATAACTATCTGTGCAAAAATCACCACTGAAGGCTCACTAGTGTAACTCTGGACAATTGAAACACTTCACAATTAGTTAACTAACCAAGGTATGTGAGAAAAGGCGCCCATCTCCGTAAATCATGCAAAATGGGAGATAGTCTAACTGAAGATGAAATGAGTGTGGCCCATCAGATAATAACTCAACACATACTAGGGTGGATTTATGGTGGGATTCCCATGACTCAATGTAGGCCCCTACAATCTAGGGATTGGTCTATGGAGCTCCTAAGCTCATCCAAATTGGCACATAAAGTGGAAGGTGGGCCCCATATAAATTCTCCATGGCACTAATGAAATGGCAACATATTCCTAATCTAGCAAGCTGACATTTAGACTATGGTGGACAAGGGATAATTACAATAATCCTAACATGAATATCATCGATTTAATGTTTAATATTTTTGTAGCTAGATGGATTCCGATGATGATCAACATGTGTGCCACCTATTGTTGCACCCCAGTATGATGTCAAATTGAGATAGGTTTTCTAAACAAGTAGAGGTAGGAGAGAAAGCATATAAAGTACGGTTGAAACAACCACCTATTCATTTCTCACTATGTCCCGAGTCACCAATTTAGAACATCTATAGTAACACTAGTTCTTCATGGGTTAGGGATGAAAACATTGATATAGAGGTTGGTATGGATGATTTATTACGGGATACCCTTTCCACATAGTGAATTTGGTTAGAGCATTCCAACAAGATGAGATCAGGAATGATACTAATATTGTCAATGTCTTCTTCGAAAGCCTAAAATATGCTTCCACCACCCCTCGCTTTGGGCATGGATCAAGGTCTACATATTTGGGGACAAAAATGTTATTGTACAACTTGAAAGTAATGTATGGTATGTCGAACGCATGTTTTTCAGCACTAATGAGGTAACTAACCATCAAGCCCCCATTAAGTCAACAATGAAAAGGGATTCGGTGCATGCTTAATGACATTGCAAAGAGATATGTCCTATATGTGGGCATGTCAAGCACTATATATCAAAAAAATGGGGAAGGCACATGATCCTCCTCATAATATATTGAGGCACATGCCTATAATCCCAATGATTCAAAGGATTTTTCATTGCAAAGAATTATCCATGTTGCATGGGTGGTGTGCCTCACATAGAAGTGAGCCATCGGTTATGCAGATTTCTACATATTCAATAGCCATGAAGCATATAGAGGGTACATGGATTGATAAATTCAAGGATAAAGTATGAAGTCTTAGATTGAGCATATCCATGGATGGAGTTAGCCTATATTCCCTCAAAAACACCAGTTATTCTATTTGAATAGTGGTAGTGATCAATAACAATATCCCTCCATGGTTTTCCATGAAGAATGAACATCTTATGTTGACTCCTATAATTACTAGTAGAAGACAAGTCAAGAAAATGGGTGTCTACCTCCAACCATTGATCGACAAATTCAAGCAATTATGGGAAGGGATACATGTATACGATGTATAAATACCCATAATGATGGAGAGATATTTTATGCTATATGGAATATATGCATACACCATGCATGATTGTACAAGACTAGGAGTTTTCTATGGTAATCATTTTGATTGATTTGCTTATATATGTAATGTTATTTGACAAAGTTAATTTGGTGCAATTTCTTTTTTTGGCACTAGCATGTCCCGTATACAATAACATCGCAGGTATTATAACAAAAGGGTATCGTGGATGTAAATGTTGTGAACCTTCAATAAGGGCTAGGTGGTCCAATGACCTACACAAGTCGGTGTATGATTTCTCAAGGGTGTTCCTCCTAGGAGACTACCTTTATAGAAGAGAAACATCTTCTTTCAATGGTAAACCAGAGAGAACTCAGAGACCTAAAATAATGACTTGGATGGACTAGCTTAAGGCCTATGTCATAGAGAATGAGAAGGAAATTCCAAAATTGTTTGATTCAAATGGAGGTGGAACCCATTGACAAGGAAGGTATTTTATAGTCGACGTGTGATATTTAGAGAAGTAGGAGGAACTTCTAGGGATGAAGAGGATAAAAGAGAAAAACTAGAAAAACAAGAGTTTGAAATGAACGATGAAAGTATGGATTTAAGAGAGTTAACGAAATCCAACGAAGAGGTGGAACAATGGACTCTGAAATTCAGGAGGTATGGTCAAGCAAGGAAACGACCATAAAGGTATAATCCATTTGAATTTTGATCTTCTTTTGCATTATCTACAATAGAAAATAATCGTAGGTTGATAAAGGAAGCGATTGGCTTGACAGAGGGTAAACTCTGGAAAATGGCTATGGAAGAAGAAATGGAGTCCTTAAATAAGAATAAAACATGGGATTTAGTAACGTTACCAAATGGAAGTAAAATAGACAAAATTAAATGGGTGTTCAAGAAAAAATTCAATGTGGCAGGTCAAGTCAAGAAGTACAAAGCTCAACTAGTAACGAAAAGGTGCTCCCAAGTCATGGGAATCAATTTCGATGAAATTTTCTTGCTTGCTCTAAGTTAAGATCCATAAGGGTAATGATGTCCTTATCTGCAACATTTGATCTTGAGATAGAATAGATGTATGTAAAGACAACATTTCTTCATGGTGATCTTGAACAATAAATCTATATGAAGTAGCCTGAAGGTTTTATAGTGGAAGGAGAAAAGGAGTTGGTCTACAAGTTGAACAAATATCTCTATGATCTAAAACAATTTCCCAGTATGTGGTATTAGAAGTTTGACATGTACATCCAATAGTTGGGGTTTGTGAGAAGTCAGGATGATTACTATGTGTATGGGAAGAAATTCAATGGTCATTTCATATATGTGGTTTTGTATATCGATGACATTTTGTTGGTCAGAAATAACATGGATCTGATAAAGGAGGTAAAACTACAATTGTCCTCCAAGTTTGACATGAAGGATTTTGAAGCAACAAATTTCAGTCTTGGAATGGAAATTCAGAGAGATTGTGCAGGTAGAAGGATCTAGTTAAGCCAAAGGAAATACGTTGAGACAATTTTGGAACGCTTCAACATGTAAGAGAGTAGACCGTTTAAGGTCCCTTTTCCTGTAGGAGTCAAGCTATCTGCTAAACAGTTTCTAAAGACACAAGAATAAATAGAGTACATAGTACATGTGCCCTATGCTAGTGTTGTATGTAGTTTGATGTATTCTATTGTTATTACTCGACCCGATATTGCCCATGTGGTGGAAGTATTGAGCAGGTACATGTAAACAATTGGAAATAAGCATTGTACCACAATCAAGAGAGTATTCATGTATCTGCATGACACGATAGATTATGCAATTTGTTATGGAGGAGAGAATAAGGACAACAAGGATATCAATGTACATGGTTTTGTCGATTCCAACTGGGCTAGAGATATCAAGCACGGATGGTCAATCAATGCATATGTGTTCATGATATTCAAGGAGTAGTTATCCAGATGAGTAGAAGGAAGACAACACATTGCACGGTCAACTATTGAGGCTGAATACATGGTAGTTACTCATGCATGTAAGAAAGTTGTTTAGTTGTATAGGTTGTGTTCAGATGTTGGGTTCAAACATCATATTGTTAGGTTGGATAGTGACAATCAAAGTGAAATATTCCTCACAAAGAATCCAACATATCATTCGAATACAAAACACATTGATGTTTAATACCATTTTGTGAGGGAGATAGTGGAAAACTAGACGATATTACTAGAAAAGGTAGACCCGATGAACAATGTTGCACTCAGTAACTAAGTCGGTGAGCATAAAGAAGTTTTCTTGCATAGGGAAATGATGGTTTTGTCAACCTTGATAAAGGGAACTGAAGTTTTGAATCTCCTATTTATACAAAGAAGATAACAAGTGGGAGAATGTTGGGCATGTTATATTCTTTGCATGTATATCAACTGGTAAAGTCGATAATCAATAGGTATAAGTCGATTGGATTCAGAGGCGACATACGATGGAAGTCCAGTCATTCTCAATCAAAATATTGTTTTGGTCGAAAGAAAATGACTAGTCGATAGGAAGTCGACGGAATGACCAAAGCTCAACACATAATCGACCAAAGTTAACCTAGTCAAGTTGAATGTAACATAATAACTGAAAGTGGTTAGGAAGTCATGGATTTTCATTAATGAGAAGTTGGATGACTATGCATAAGATGTAATGGCTATGAAGTAAGATCATGGCATGTTGTAATGGCGTCATTTGCGGTCTAGAGATCCATGGTTGTAAACACTTGTTTTTTAGTATTTGATTAATAGATGAGTGAAAGCTTAATGGTTTGTTGGTTTTCTTCAAAGAGAGAGGTTTCCAAGATAACTTTTGTGTAATTTGTTGGTGTGTTGTGTGCCATTGTCTTATGTTTAATGTGTTTAACTATATGAATCAATTTGCAAACCTGTTGCAATCAGTATTAAGAACCAACGTTTATGGGGATTGGATAGAAAATGACGATACAATTTTTCTTTCATCAGATATGGTCCTTTTTAACCACTCTATATGTATATCAAGATTTTGGTATTCCTGCAATGCATAATAAAAGTGATTGTAAGGATGCATTTTGTGACTTGAAAAATTATTGTAAAAGAGTTCAACAAAGTAATGTTTTTTAACATACCTTTATAATTGAAGCTTCTTTTGTAACTATAGTAAGGAATTTACCATTTCGTGAGATTTGTCTTTACATCAACAATTGCATTTTCATGAGAAATTATGAACTTCCCATGAACATAAAATCTTGCAAAATGTAGATGGAATTAGTTGTATCCTTCAAATAATCTTCATGTGATAATATTATCATACCTATCAAAAGTTTCTTTAAGATGACACCTTTCAATGTACATGATATTTTATCATTCCTTGAGTTCATTATGACACAATTTAACTGATGCAAATAGTTGAAAGGGGTTTCAATTCTACATTTGGCACAATGTTACATTGTTCCTTGAATTGATCCAAAATATTATATTGCCAAGACACGTTTTGAACATTTAGGTTGAAAAGGATTAGAATGTATGTTTGGCACTTGTAATGTGCCTTAAACATATTTGACATTGTTGAATTCATTTGTTAGACAAAGATTATTTATAAGAAGTATACTTAATACAACATAATTTTGTATGTTTGTAAATTCTCACCTGAATTGTGGACTTGAGAAATGCTTTTAGCTCAATCAATGCCTTATGTGACCTTAGCTGTGTGATGAATGTTGTCTTCCCTATACATAGTATATTTGGTTGTGCTTCTCTTCATTTCACCACATTTATGAGTAATAAAACCGAGTATTCTTTCTTTGAAATTTCTTCTTTATTGGAAACAAATTGTGCTGCAAATGTTGGAAATAATTGTACATATATTTTAATAGGACACCTATTAATTTTGTTTCTTGTTATGTACATTATAACAAATAAAAATTATCATTTTGAAAGATAAATACATGGGTAGAAATATCCTTACATTTTCCTTGTCATTTTCTAAATTGTCGTCCTTGATTTGTAGAACATATTGCATCCCTAATTTCTTGGCATTTGTCACAATTGCACCAATTGTTCCAAGTGCATATTTATATGTAAATGCTAAAATTATTCTAATGGTTGTGTTTGGTATGAAGTTGTAATCTTCACATACTAATTTTATGTACTCTATTCTAGTATGATGATATACTAGAAGTACACATTCACATTCACCGTGGTCATAATTAGTTTTAGGTGCATTACTGAAAATTCTCATACAAATGCCTTTCATTGGAAGAAGTTTTCCTTTATATTGTTCAATGAAATTGGCTCGAATATTCAAGGTGATAGTCATTTCACCTTTGGCATCTATCAAGTCTACTTGTAAATTCTTAGTCAAACACTTTTTGTGACTTATCAAACATAATTCTATATACCACTATGACATTTCCATAAAAACATCTTCTATCATACAACTTATCAATTCTTCAATAGATATTGGGTTGCATGTTGATGTTTTGATCCTATACATAACACACAAACCTAAATTAGCGAAAAAGGAGAATGGAAAGGAATTTGTTTAAATTCTCATTTAACAATATTGTTTAAGTTTCTTTTTCAACTTTAGTGTGGCTTTTCATGGTCATGTGGGTGGAAAAAAACAATTGTTGCATTAGAACATATAGCATAAAACTTTAAAGAATGTAAAGATATGTCATATAGCATAAAAATATGCATCATAAAAATTTTAAGAATGTAAAGATATATGACATAGGATAAAAAAAACGAAGAGTATCAAGATATAGCATAAATGTATTTTTATATTAAGAAAAAATGAGAAACAAACAATAAAAACTATATTACGGAAAAGTCTTTTCAAACGAGTCAATCAAATATAATTTAGAAACAATTGGGGTACTTTTGTAACTAATAAATCAATTAGCATATCTAAATAGTGTTTAAAAACATTGAAGGTAAAAAAATTAAAATTTTGACTATAAAAATGCAAACAATACAATAAATGAATGTGCTATATATATATTTTAGGCAAATAGTATGTTTATTTAAAATTACAACATCTAAATTTATAAAAATCAAAATCAATGAATAACCAAGGTTATGATAATAAAATATGTGAAAGTCATTTACACTAATTTTTGTAAATAACAAAATGACTTTGAGGAATTCACTTTCTACACATATATTAGGGTTAACCTTCATCACTAGAATAATTGGAACTTTAGCATTGAAAAATCAATTGAGAGTGAATCTTATTTTGAGTTTGAAAAAACTTTTCTTTGATGTATTACTCATTAGTTGAATATGATATTATATGGATATGGAGTTTAGAACTGCAACATCTTTATAGAATCATGGAGAAGGATTGAACAAATCCAAAAGAGTTTTATAATTCATAATCTTAAAATTAAAAGTAATAAGTAATATGCCTTATCTCATAATTCTTATAGATGTTTGTCTTTTGTACATTGGGAATACGGTTATGACAACATATCTAATTTACAAACATAAGATAACTAACATCAAAGACAAGAAACTTCTTAGGATTGCTTAGTATGATGAGGATATGTAGTTAGCACAAGAGGGAAAAAAATGTCATTTGTTCTTTGACAAGATCATAATTTAATGTGAAAAATGTAATTTATATTTTTACAAGATGAATCCAAGGGAAAGACAAATTTACCTTGAATTTGGTGTAAAAAGGTAAGTAATGTGTTCATATTAAGTTGTGCTCTCAAAGAAAATAATTGCCAAACCTAGTATTAAAATTTAGAGCTAATTTGTTTTTTGTTGCTCTATTGTTGATTGATTTATTTTATTTCCAATAATTTCTTGTACTTTGATAACAATCTATAGTGTTTGATGGTTTCCATGCTTGTCAAGGTTGGACCCACTAATTATTAATAACACACACATAATGTTGTTGCCACTGTGATTGTATCAATTATTATTGATAAATATTAGAAAATGAGAAAGTAGTGTGATTGTAATAGTATTCAAGAGAGCATAGAATATTTGATGCTATAGATGAAAGTTGTAACTATGAGGGGCTAATTAGGTGAGCACTCATTGGATTTTTATTGAAATTACAATTCAAAGCACCCAGCCATGATAAATTAGTTTACAAGAAAAAATTGATCCATTATATGCTCATAAGCATTTTTATTCCGTTCCCTTGGGCTTTGACGTGTAGGTTGTGGTATCCTCTCCGGGTGCCGGTTTTGTTTTCCCCATTTTGGTTTTGACTCTTATTATCACTTTGTCGGATTACAACGGTTTTTTTGGGTCCTTGTTCATGAGTTTCGTATCACTGACTATTCCTGTCAATCGGTGAGGTTCTCCTTTGTATCATTGTGTGGGTTTGAGGTAATACCATAGGGAACCGTCTACGGGTTTTGCTGTTGGGGTTGATGCTTATTTCTCTGGTTCACGTGGTTCTGGTGAGTTAGGGTCTCAGTGGTTTACCCTTCTTGCTTGTTGTGGTTGACTTGCTGTGGACCTCCCCATGGAGGACAAAAAGACCCCTGCACGCCACCGACGTAAGCGGAATGCCAAAAATATTAAAACCCTGGAGGGGAAATTTTGCTTCGTCCTCGGCCATGACATCTATTTGGATCGCGTGACCTCTCTTTGCTCACGGGCCTTGGTGGGAAGGCTGGAATACTGTCATATGAGTAAGAAATCTTGGGTGCATTGGGCTTTGGAGCACTAGAAGCTGCTTCTCACATACATCCCGACAATCAGCTTGCTCGCCAACGGTTGGATAGTTTCTGTCTTCCTTGAAGCTGAACATGCTTCGGTCATTTTGGATTCAACTTGGAGAGTAGGACTTAGGTCTTTGGTTTTAGGGAGATGGCATACCCACTTCGACCCACTCAAGGAAAGGGTGACAAAGTGCCATCTTTGGGTACTTTTACCTTCTCTTCCCTTCTCTCTCTGGCATAAGAGCATTCTAGAAGGCATTGCTAATACAGTGGGTCGATTTGTGGCTGTTGACGAAGATTTTCATCTCTCCTATGATAAAAGGTTGGATCGGGTGCTTGTGGAGATGGATGTCTCTCATGATTTACCGGCTGAGGTCGAAATACTCTGCAAGGAGAGACTTCTGGTTCAAAAGCTTGATTATCTCTATGTTTTGTTTCGATGCAGTAGGCGTCACGATACGGGACACCTTCATTGGACATGTCCACTCCTCTTGAAATTTCAGTCGGGCTCTAGCTAGGGGGGCTCTCCTGTCTCGTGCAGCCCCTCCTCATCGTTCGTGCTGGTGCACTCTAAAATTGGTATTTATGCACAATCTCTCTCTCCGTTTGAAGATTTTTCGGGTTCTATGCTTGAGGCTATTAACGTGTTTGATACTGGGCCGACATCTGCACCTTCCATGGACTGTGTTTCCATGATGTCCACTCCTTTTATTTCTTCTGTTCATCCTTCTTCCCCCCTTCCTGACTGCTCTCATTCTCCCTTACTCGCCTCGTCAAACCTCTCACCCTTGCTACCCTCCCCTACCTCTATCTTGATTCCCTCTCCCCCTGTTCCTCCCCTAACTTCCTTTGAGGATTTTCTGCCCCTCCCATCCCATGCCACTCCCCCCTCTCTTGCCCCCTCGCCACACAGCCCAATTTCTTCTCCCTCCTTTTCAGACCGCTCTTTACAGAAATCACTGTGAATCTTTACTGCCAAAACTCCCTCGTCTCCTTCAAACCTTCATTTGAACTCTATCCGCTTTGAGAATGTGACTATAAGGAAGAAGAAAAAGGACTTTCGTGAACCTTCTAAGGGCCTGTCTTCGGCTTCGCCTCCTTACACTCCTCTCTCTGTTCGCATAAAAAATGCTGCTAGGGGGAACCAATATCGGGGACTTAAAGCTTTTTCTCCCCTCCCTCCTGTACCCTAATGAAGATCTTGTCCCTGAATGTTGGAGGTTTAGGAGGCAAGACCAAACATTGTAGCCTTCGGTCACTATTTCGCTATATTGCTCCTGACATGATCCTCCTCTTGGAGACCATGTGTAGCTCTTATCCTTGTCTCCTTGCTTTCTCAAAAATTCTACCTAACTAGGAATTCTATGCCATTGATGCTTCTGGCTTCTCGGGAGGCTTACTTACTGCCTGGAACCCCCTATCAGTTAGATGTCGTGCTTTTGAGACTGTTGCTGGTATCCTTGTAAAGGCAAACTTTCATGGAATGATTTCTCCTCTTGCCATCCTCAATTGTTATGGACCCTATCGGAACAGGGAACTTTTCTGGGACAAACTTCTCATTGGTGGCCTTCTCACCACTCCTAACCTGATATTGGGAGGGGACCTCAACTTAACCCTGAATGCCTCTAAAACCTGGGGCACTAAGGCTGTTCTTGACCCTCTTGCTTCCCATTTCAAACTTCTGTTCGACTCGGTCGATCTAGTTGATGTTGCTCCTCCTGATGCTGGCCCCACTTGGAGAAATGGGAGAGTGGGGGATGAAGGGATCAGAAAAAGACTTGATCATTTCTTAATCTCTTCCTCTTTGACCCCTGTCCTCAACTTCCATCGTGTATGGGCTATTCCTAGTGATATTTCTGATCATTTTTCGATATACCTTGAATGGAAAAAACTGGCTGGGTCCTTTAACTATCCTTTCAAATTCAACAGATCTTGGATCTCTGATCCTGATTTTAACCTCTGGGTCTCCTAGATATGGCCTGATCTACTTCCCTCGTCTTCTGAAAATGACTTGGACCTCCTCTCTCATAAGCTCCGTTTATTAAAGAAATAGGTTAAGGCATGGACCAAAACAAAAGTTCCACTTTGGAGTCTGAATCACTTAAGTTAGATGAGGAAATTGGAGCCCTTCTGTCTAGTTCTTCTTTTGGCATTCTTTCCCTGGAGGACTAGTTAAACTTGAACCTTCTTCGTTCCAAAAAAAAAAAAACTGTTGGACCATTACCTTCTCACTTGGCAGCTTAAAAGCAGAGCTAAATGGGCTTTATATGGTGACTCCAATACCAAGTTTTTTCATGCTCTGGCTTCGGGTAGAAGGAATCATAATGCAATCTGGTCTTTGGAGGATAATGATGGAAACTGTATTGATGAGGAGGAAGCTCTAAAGGAGCTGGGCCATAACTATTTCTCTCATGTTTTCTGTGATGATAAACAAACCTGTTTACTGGCCCAGCTCAAAGTTGTCATGTTTTTTCCCTTAATGATCCCTTCTGAGGAGGCACATGGTCTTGTTGATCCTGTTACATTATCTGAGATTGAGGGGGCTCTTAAATCTTTCAAAAAGGACAAAATCCCTAGCCCTGATGGCTGGCCTGTGGAGTTCTTTTTACACTTTTTTGATTTGGTGGGGAAGGATTTACTTTCTGTGGTTGATTGTGCTAGAATTTATGGTCATATTACTCCCTCCATAAACTCCACTTTCCTAGCATTGATTCCTAAAAAGGATAAGCCAGTCTCCTTTGTGGAGTTTAGACCTATATCTCTGTGTAATCTGGTTTACAAGCTAATCTCCAAGATTATTGTTGTTAGATTGAAGCCTTTCCTGGACACACACATTTCTAGAGAGCAATTTGGGTTCCTCAAAAATAGGCAAATTGTCGAGCCTATAGGCATTACTCAAGAGACCCTACATTCTGTAAAAACCAAAAATACTTGCGCTCTCATCCTCAAATTGGATCTGGTGAAAGCCTTTGACAAAGTTAATTGGTCTTATATTAGGCTCATACTAATCCAATTTGGGGTTCCTCTCCTAAGAATCAATTGGATAATGGGTTGTCTTTCTTCAGCAAATTTTGTTGTACTGATTAATGGAACCCCATCCAATTTCTTCAATGCCTCTAGAGGTATCAAACAAGGTTGTCCCTTATCTCCCCTGCTTTTCATTCTTGTAATTGAAGGGCTCAGTCTTTTGATTAATGATGCTAGGGTGAATGGACTCATCAAGGGTATCAAAATTTCACCATCCCTAGCTCTTACCCACCTCCTCTTTGTGGATGATGTTATACTGCTTGGAACTGGTACCTTGCTGGAATGGATGGCTTTTGATGTTATACTTAGTACTTTCTGCAAAGCCTCAAGGATGCGTATTAGCATGGAAAAGTCTGTCTTCCTCTACAATAATGTTGAAAATGATACCCTTCTTGATATCTCCAAAATTATGCCCTATAAGATGGATCCTTTATCCATAGGTTTCAAGTACCTTGGATATTTGCCCTATAAGATGGATCCTTTATCCATAGGTTTCAAGTACCTTGGATATTTTCTCAAGCCTCTAGGTTATAAGATTAGTGACTGGCACTGGTTAATTCATAAATATGAAAAAAGAATCTTTCATTGTTCTCATAAGTACCTCTCTCTTGGTGGTTGTCTGGTCCTTGTCCAAGCTGTTTTGTCCAACCTCCCGGTCTACTGGATGGGCTTGGCTCCAATTCATGTCTCTATCCTAAACAAGCTAAGAGGTCTTACCTTTGTGTTTTTATGGGGCTCTACTAGGGACAAGCACAGGTATCATCTGACGAGGTGGGAGCTCCTCTCATGGCCAAAGGCTTCAGGTGGTTGGGGCATAAAAAATCTCCATTGGTTCAGTATTGCATTGAGGGCTAAGAATTTTTGGATGGTCCTACAAAGTCATAGTCTTTGGCATCAGGTCCTAATAAGCAAGTATATGAAGAACCAATCCATTGTGGCATGGCTCAGAAGAAAGAAAAAAAAATCACCTTTCAGCAAGTTTCTAGGATCTGGAAAGGATTCTTACACACTCTTCCTTGGATTGGGAAGAGTCTTGCTTGGCAGGTGGGTAATGGGCATGATATACTACTGGGTATTGACCCAATTATTGGCACTCTGTATAGTTCCTGGCTACTATCAAATCTTAGAGATTACCTTGAGGACCTGGGTATCTCTACTCTATCTCAGGCTCATAATCTACTACTGGGTCAGCATCACTATTGGTACACTGCTGAGGATTTAAATATTGCAAGGGACTGGAAATTAGTGTGGGAAAACTATACGAGTAGTCTGGAACATGCGAGGATCAGACTCAGCACTCGTTCTGATAACTTGGTTTGGGATTATAATAAATCTGATGGTTCTGTAACAGTAGAATTGGTATATGACTATATTATACACTCATCTTCTCCCCCAATTGGCAGCCCATTAAATTCTTTTATCTGGTCCGGCTTTCTTCCAAAGAAAATCAGTTGTTTCGTCTAGCTGGCTTTGGCTAATAAGATCCTTACATGGGACAATCTTCAGAAACGAGGATGGATAGAACCTGGCTATTGTGCTCTCTGTGGAAATGGTGAAGACAGTGTGCAGCATTTATTTATTTCTTGTGCTATATGGAAGAATGTAATTGTCAATCTGAGTGATCTATATCACTTTCTTCCTCCTCAACTTTCCGATAATCTTAGTTCCTTCTGTTAACACTTTATTTTAACAGTTGATTCGAGGGCCTGATAGAGGTTCGGTAAGGGTCCCAGCCCCTCGAATCTCATGTGACTGTCCTTCAACAATGGAAATGGCAAGTGTATTGTGATGTTGGGCGCAATCCATATTCAAGGGCTGCGATCAATCAACAGCAGATCAATGGTTCCAGATCATTTCGCGTGAGCAAACATGCGTGGTCCAGGCATTTTCCCCCGGATCGCGAAACCTGTTAGAGAGTGGAAGCCTTCGACGATTGAGATGAGGCCTGGGGTAGATCTACGGCTTACTGCGATTTCGCAACCCATACTTGCGTGGATAAAACCGCAATCCCAAATCGTGAAAAGGCGTGGAGGAGAAAAGAATCAATGGCCATGATAAAAGCTAACACAGATCTGCGGCTAAGGTTCATTTCGCAGACGAAACTGCACGGATGAATAGTTGAGCCCTCCGTTGCAAAAATGGTGGGGCCCACTCCAATCGACGGCTGCATGAGAAGCCGATATTGATCGACGGCGAAGAACGTGTCGCAGACCAGAGCTGCCTGCAGTGGTCAGAAAGGAAAGGTTGGCAGCAGAATGAACAAAATGTGGATGGCAGAGGCGAAAGGTTCCTTCAATCGGACGGTTAAGAAATATTTCCGAGGTGTGGATCTCTCATCCTTCATGGAAATGACAGCGGAGGGGGCGTTCACACGTGTAATCTACCTCATCGTAGATTGTCCAATTCCTCCAATGCCATTCGAGATACGCCTGAGGTGGAAATCTTGTCTAGTGGCGCATTTTCTCGGGTTGCAAGCGTGGCACGTGGTTTGTTCAGAGGAAAACTGTGGAAGAGATAGAGGTTTGATTCGCTGAGGCGACAGACCCGGCGTTTGCACGAGACTGAGGGATGTTGGGGACTAAAACAACCCGACACCACCATCAAGGTGACGGAAAGGGCAGAAGATGGTCAAATCCACAACCCTTAGAACCAGCTTGGTAGCCACATGAAACTGATTTGGAATCTTAACCATGCCATATAATATGATTGAATATCAGGAGGGAAAAGCCTCCCTCTAGCGCTACACATGCCACCATCGCCGCCACCTCAAAGAGGCAGCTCTTCCCGAAGCCATTCCTACTCGCGCTATATAACACCACCTTCTGTAGATCTTTGAGACACAGAATTATGTATATGGTAAGATTTATATGAGGTTAAGTCCTAAGCAGTGTCAAAACTTTTCATAGACGACCATGACAGTGTGGTTCGAAAAATTAGTTCAACACGGAGTACTCTTGGTAGGAAGGCCCGAAATCTGTGTTCTGGTTGTCCATGCCAGAAGACTTTCAACCACTGGGGCACATATGTTAGATACTAAGAGGGATTCACCCGCTTCTACACCACCCAGTCTCTAGATATACGGTGCATGGGTTTGGACATCCTAGCGATGTCCCTCCGGCACTCTCGACTGCAGTCCCGACCTCCGAAGTCCCAGCTCGCAGTGGTGGCAGAGCTGTTGGAGCAAAAGCTCATGTTGGGACCAGGTGGGTCCAAAGCCTCCAACGCCATTCCTGGGGATTTCCATTTGGCTGCTTAGTCACGGGAAAAGAGAGAGATAGGTGCACATCCACCTGCATGGCTCATGGGAAGATCCTCCTCATGGGAGGAAGAGGATAGTACAAGGATGATAAGCTTCTTAAGTTGCTTATCATCACCTGGCATTTGGCCACCCTTTTTTTGACCTCCTCCTATAACAGTCCTACCAGACGAAGGATGAGATCGGGAGAATGGTAGAGGTGATCAGGATTTGGGCCTTCTTGTCAACCTCTAATCAGCAGCCTCTAGCTAGACAAGGAGACCCAACATGGGTCTAGGGCATCCTATGCGGGTAATTAATCGTCAGCACGCCACGCGGGAGCCGTCTTCACGAAGCAGGGTGGTGCGAGACTCTGCGCTGTCAGCCTGAGTTACTACACACCGCATCTCCATGATGCTTGTTTATGATTGTAAAAATGTGGCGATAGTCCACTCTTTGCTCTATTAACGCCTGATGGCGACTTGTAATAGTTTGTGATTCTGTAATCTCAGCATTAGGATTGTATAAAAACACTCCCGGTAGAGGGAGAACAGGGTTGGAAAATTGGATTGGGAAACAATCCTCGGGCTGAGGTTCTCGTTTGTAAAACTCATCACCTGTGTATGAATAAATTGCAGTGAAGGATTGTCATTCACAGCCAAGATTCCTGTGTTATTGTTTTTCCCAATAAGTGCTTTCTTTTATGTGTGAATGTGTTTCATGTTCCCACTCCATTTTGTTTATTGCTTTCATGCTTGCGACTTAGGGTATAGCGGTGCAGAATTCATACTTGTACAAGCATTTAACGATGGTTCTTCTAAATTCATATGGAATTCATCTTGCCGGTGCTCCATATGATGGACTGTCCCTCCTTGTCTTCTGAAATGCCCGCTTAAATCTCCTGATTGGGAAATCAATAGCTATCTTGCCTCTGCTTGCAATTTTACGTCACTCTTCCACCAGCAACTGATTCTTATGCAGGTTTCAACTCCATTTACCCATGGCCCTTCATCCCCTTCATAATCCCCCCATGCACCTTCCTTGACATACTTTGCCCCATTCAGGATCCTAGCCCCCTGATTACGACGATTGAAAATCCTATGCGGAGTAGTCTCAGGTGACACACAAGACTGACAACCTTATGTGGAGATTCTTCGACAAAGAACGAGAGATCCCTCTCTAACCGCGCAGGGCTGGAGGTGTGGCTAAAGTGGTTCTGCTGTTACCCGGAGGTGGGCCTTTCCTCAACCTTGGGCTCATTTCTAGTGCTAACACCTTCCTAGGTATTTGGATTGCTAGTTTCTCCAAGCACTTGGTTTGCTGCTATCTTCCCTTTTTTCTATTTGGGCTTTAAAGAAAGGAACTGGGTTGTCTTTGAAGGAAAAAAGCCTTCTTATTTGAGCTTGCTCCAGCAGATTGTTTATTATTCACAGATGTATAAGCCTTCTGGTATAAAGGTTAAAAAACCTAGAGTTGCTGGTCTTGGTCCTTTCTTGTCTTCCCCTATGGTTTCTTTGATGGGGCAGCTGCCAATAACTCTGGTGGGGTTGGGTTCTATTTATACCTGAATGAGTCCCATTCATTTGAGTTTGCTTTGGGGGAAGGTACTTGAACTAATACCAAAGCGGAACTGATAGCGCTGTGGGATCTTTTGCATATCACTCAGTTGATGGGTATTCCACAATTGAACATTTTTGGGGACTCTACTATCATCATCAGCTGGGAAAAGGGTATTGCTGCCTTGAATCCACCTGCTCTCAGTCATTGGTGTATGGACACAAGAACACTCATCTCTTGTTTCCATCACCTTTCTTTTTTCCATATCTTCCGTGAACACAACCAACTCGTAGACAATCTATCAAAATTTTCCCTATCTTTGGCTCCATGATGTGGTAAATACTCTGAATTTATTGAAGGCCTTTTGGCCTCACATGACTCATTTCAGCTCTTTTGAGCTTGATGCAAGAGCTTAATCTCCTTTATTTTTTGTGTGCACCTCTTTGATGATTATGGAGTGGGCACCTTTTGATAGCAGCTCTGTTGTTGTTGTGTTCTCGGTTTGTTATGGACTATTGAGTTGGTCATCCCCCCTTACTTTATCATGGTATGATGGTTTGGTGGTTGCACTACTAGTCTTTCCCCCTGGTTAGCTCTTGTGTAGTGGGACTAATTCTTAGTATATGCAGATAGGATCACCTCCATGACATAACTTGTATGTATCCCTATGAAAGGGAAGGCACATTAGATGCACTTTGATTCAGCTTAATGAATAACAAGGACATGCGTTTTTCTTCCTGAAAATTTTATAAAAAAAAAAGGAGCATTTTTATTCCGTATAAGAACATCTTTGAAACTAACCAAGGAAAACTATAACTATTGAATCAAACCATAATATAGATAGGGTTATGTTACTTTCATTGCAACTTTCAAAGAGGGATTTACTACGATGTTAAATTCACATAAAATGTAGTAGCACATGAACTATATCATTGTCACTCCAATATGCTTCTAATATATGTACCAAACATTGTTCAAGTCGTAAGTTTGTCCAAATGTGATCAATAACATGTTTCCCTTTTCGCAAAAAAATGTGTTGTTTCTTGCACTTCTAGTGATTGCATATATCATTGTAACAATTTTCTTCTTTGATTGTTTGCATATATGTAAATGTTCAAGTCACCCATTACTATGAACGTGAAATTTGTTTGTTAAGATTTTGTTCTTGCTAGTTCGATTGTATCAATTATTGTCAAAATAGATGCAAAAGGTACAACATAGATTGAATATGTAGATTGGTTGTTGAACATGTCTATTTGATGCAATGAGTTCAAATTTATTTTCATAATAGTTTTTTGTAATACCCAAATGTTAAGCCCCAAACTTATGATCTTTCATGTGACTTATGTTCTTTTGCATTATGGACTTATGATATTTTATATGATTGTGGAATTATGCTCCTTTGCATGATTAATGCGATTAAGGACTTATGTTATTGTTTGATGATGTGACTTTGGCACTATTATTAATGTTAATGTTATTACTAGCATTTTTGTTGTCTGTGAATGTTGTTACTAATGATTAAATGAACAATTAGCTCAGCAAAGGAAACTAAAAGAGTATGGGGGACTATGGATTCCACAAATGGAGGGAGAATGGGGACATCCCTAGCACCTTATAACTTGTTGTTGACTTAATTTTGTCCATCCCAAATCATATTTGCACCTTGGTGACATTAATAACGCTGGTCACCCAAACCTTCTACAACAAACCCTATTCTCAATATTTATGGACTATGGAGTTAATATTGCATCTTTTGCACACCTTAGTGGGCCCCTCTTTCCTAGGGAACCCTCCTTGGGAAGATATTCCCTCACATTTATGTGTTTTTGGTCATTTATGAGCCCTTTTCCTAGTTTTTAGAGGTTGTACGTTGTTTTCTAGCTTCCACTCTTACATTATGGATTGATGATCCTATTTTTGTTCTTCCATGATATTTATGACCCTATTGGGTGCCTTCTATCACCTATTTCTCCCTCCTTGATGTTTTGTAACCCCCTTTATGCATTAATGTGCCTCCATTTGCTCTTCATCGCTGCACTGCTTAGTTTTTGGTAACTCCTCCTTATGGTGCTAATTTGGGAAAGGGAATCTTTTCACTAAGCCACCACTCCACTAATTTAAGTTAAGTCTCCATGATGAAGCTTAAACCTTGCCTCTCTCTAATTTGAGTTTATCCCTTTTGATTAGAGTTGGCCTCCTTGTGGTATAAATTCACATGCCCTCTCCTTGTTGAAGTTAATCTTGAGCTTTGGACCATGAGACTTGTGCTATATATCCATGTTGGGAATGTTGGTAGGATTAGGAGTGTATTGAGACTTAGAGTTAGTCTAATTGTTTTCCCTTTTCTTCCATTATATCACTCTACTAGTCCAAGTTCTCACATAGGAAGCCAGGAAATGTGAATGATGAGCTAGGTCATATACCATAAGCAGTGAAGACAGACAATAAATTAGTAGTGGGAAGCATTGTGTTTCTCGAAAGAGGTAGTTCTGAGATTTGCTATACTAAGTGTTCCTCTACCTATGGATCCATAACCTTAGCTCGGGGCTGACATGTTCAAGTGAGGAAGGCTTGACGATGTCTGTGGTTGGGAGGAAAGTCGTCATGTTGCAGCCAGTTGCCCATATCTCGAGATAAGTATTTCTCATATGATTTTATTTATGTTTTAACATATTATTATGATGATCGTGTGCAAAGGTGGTTGAATTGAATTATCTATATGCTTGATTATTTTCTTTTCATAATCTTGTTACAGGAAGAATGGACTCTATAGGATTTGAATCTGAGATGATATTCATTTTTATCTTCTTTCGCTTCTTCAAAACTATAACTATGACTCTACGATATTGGGAGGGGCACAACCATATATGTTCATTTTTGTGATTTGGTACTTATTCCATTGTGTCCATAACAACATTTTCAGTAAGTATCACCTTTCATTTCATCGAAAAAGCTTTTCGGATGACCAAGATATGTCTGTTTTGGTCGAGCAGTTTTCTTGGTGCCAAGTTGAGCGCACCAGTTGTTAGATTGGAAATGTTCTATGCTTGGATATGATACTATTTACAAATATTAGTTGGGTTTTGATAATGTAACATTGATTGATGGTTGGAGGGATGCAGCCATGCAATCTAAAATATATTAGTGAAAAATGGTAGTAGGGGACAACCATTGGCAGGTGATTTTGTGGGTTGTGATTGCAGTCGATGCCTTTTGTTTTTCTTTGGCTGTGGTGTACATGTAGGTTACAACCTACATATGTTTCTTGATCTGTGTTTTCCTTGGTGTTTATCTTCACTGGAATCACACACCGAACAACACCACAAAATAATTAAACCTGCAAACAATTAACGATGCAATACTTGACAATTATAAACTAGGTTTTCAATAATCTTTACGAAGTATAAGAATTTAATGTAGGGCCTTAATCACACTATGATAATAGATACTTTATTCATGCACTGAATACAATTATGAACTTAAATTTAATGTTGATATAGTCTATTAAGTGTTGAGATTATATAACTAAGGGCGACAAATTATTTAATTAAGTAACACAACCTTAGTAATGTTAATTAAAGTTATAAGTTTAATTAATCATTTAATGGTTAGTTCTCTGATGCAGGTGTTCAAGGTAGAGTTGACGGAAGGTGCATGAGAGACATGGCATGTGTTAGGGCAAGTGGCATCCCCTCCCCCACATTCCCCTAGGCTTAAAATTGTCATGCTTGTCCTTCCTGCGGCATTAGAAGGAATCTTACGCATGCAAATTGATCTTCAATTTGTAAAATTATTAATTTGTTGCTCTGTCATGTTGAGAATCACATGGCTTCTATCCTGGAAGGACCGGCTAGCCATGTTTCGACGTACCCGGTCTGGGCACTTGAGGGCTATCCACATGCAGGAAAGGTGATATAACAGGAAGAACTCAAAGGAAGGCTCTCCATGTGCAGGAAGGCGTTATGGAATTCTCACGCAACAGTCCATAAGGAAGTCCCTTGGATCCCAATGCCTACAAATTGGGGTTGGTTTGGTTTACCCAGACATAATTTTGGTGAAATCTTGGCTCAAGAAATCTACTGTTTTGCATCCCAATGCTCAAGGAGGTCCTGGATGTCTCCCCCTATTCTTTCGGCCATGAATTTTTGCGGGAAAGAAGCAGAAAACATTGACTAGGAGGCCCTTTTTTGCCAAGAGACCCCGACCCACATACGCGACTCCATTGTGGCTATGGAAACTGAAATATTTGGGGAATTCAGACTCCGGATTGGGATAGATGTGGCAATTTCCAACTACTGGTGTCTAAAGTTTATCCTCTCCAGACATATGAGTGTTGTTCAGGTTTAAGCACCCTTGTATCCTAGGGTCTGGGGTTACCAACTTACTACTAACCTTGTAGACAATCAGCTTTACCAGAGAATGGAAAGGGAATAGGAAGAAAGTATTGACTTACCCGATTACCGACAGTTGATCCAAGCTTGATCTTCTCCCACTCCTCTTCTCTCCAAAGCTTCCAGGGATGTACCTATTTCACCTATAAAGAGCAAATTCTCCAAGTAATATTTCATGCATGTATATATAAGAGGTTATATAAACAATATATCAAACATATAATCAAATACATTCATTAACCACAATACATGAAATAGACTCAACACAATGTTGGAAGAAGAATTCTCTTTATTAACAATCAGTGAATGAGATAAGAGTACAACCCAGCTTCTGAGACAAGGAATTTGATTTCTGCTACTCCAAAACTTCTAAAGATATACCACCAGCATAACTTTGCTCTCCAATATTGATTGATTATTACCCACCCCAAGGCCTCTATTTATACTTTGGGAAATGGAGTAGTTTTGAAGGCTGGGGTGGTTGAAACAGTTGGGATAGTTAAAGATTAGGGCCCAACTAATTTCAAATAATCACGTTTTATATTTTATAAAGCCAAACTAAGATGTACGCAACTATTGATATAGGCAACCCGTGTATGACATGTGAGTTGCTCGAAGGAAACCAACGTACGCTGGTGTACGGGGTTGCAATGCAGATAGTCGCATACAGTACATGAGTTGCAATGAAGATAGTTGCGTACGCAACTCAACACTTAGAAAAATATATAGCAAGTTGGTTTAAGAGGTAAATGCATCCCAAGTCATGCCCATCTATAGTGCTTTGGAAAACTTCAATCCTAGTTTGTCCTTTTGTGTACCAACATAAAGAATGTCAGCACTCAGACGGAGAAGTGCCATTTGGGTTGATAACAGATGCCCCCTAATGTGTGAGGTCAGAGGGAAGCGATGGTCGAAATACATTATAATCATTATCTTAGAGAACTCAGAGGTCCAATGGACCAGAGGAAGTACCTGAAACAAATACATGGTAATGTCATATACAAAGTCATATCTGAGGATGCCATGTTCAATATACTGGAACACTAGCTCTTTTACAATATTTGAGTACATCATATGATACGGGTTCAAGACCACGTATATTACAAAGGTGGATCGGAGCCACAATATACAATAATGATGAGTCTTCAAAGATCTGGAAACTGTGTAAGTGAACACAACATAGTCTTGCGCAACTTAGATCATAGATATGAACCTAAGGTCTTCGTCAAAAATCCAAAAGAACCAGTACAATCCAGGCCATGTGAATAGATGTGTTGAAGTCGAACATGGAGAGGATTCAACAGATTGTTAACCAATAGGTGATAATTGACAACTGAATCAAAGGAATTCACCAATAATGAAAGTGAATCCTAAGGTACTATCGTCAAAAACTCTAGGCCTTCGTCGTCGGGAAGTGCTGATGAGAAACCATATTATGATGAGGAAGGCAATAGATCCTCCAACGGATCACAAGAGTGACTAGGAACTGGATAAAGGAAGGGATACACAAGTAATAATAGATAGGACAATGATGGAATCAGGATACAGATCAGATGCAGGGCTAAATCCTTGAACAATGAGCACGGCACAGAGATGACCCAAGGTAGCTTTTAACTTTGCAGATAAGACAACTAGACTTATTTGTCATGTAGGAGACATGGTCAGATTCCCCAGGTATAACGGACAAGAGGAGTAGTAAGAAACTCAAAGTGATAGCTGAACTGAAAGTGAACACTGAGACATGAGTATCGAAAAGTACAAAGAGTGCTATGCTCAAGGAAGACATGCTGCCACCAACTGAGAATCAAAAGAAAACTTCTTCCTTATCTTTCTTGTTAAATTTTAACAAGTCTAGGAAAGTCAACTCAAGTCTCTCTTCATTTTTGACAAGCTTGAAGAGAAGAGGGAATAATGCTTGATAGTGTCACTGATTCGTGGATTTTATGAGCCCGAACTAGTATATGCTCACTTGGTGTTTTCATATTTAGAGAGTCTGAAAACTCCGAAGAAGACTCCAGGGGTGTCCTTTTTCATCCAATTTAGTTCCTGAGGTCGGAAAACTATAACATACCACAGAAGAACTCTCTTAACTTTTGTAGAAGAAAAGGTGAACCTTTTTCGTACTTAGTCAGGGAGGTCCGAAAAAGGTTAATTAACACCTACCCAATGCTCCTTCGAGAGCAGCATATAGCTTGAGTTTTACGAGTGTGAAGGAAAACAAGATCACTTGGAAAGATCCATTTGATTACAAGAAATGGGGCTTACAACAGTAAACTCGATGTTTTGTTCTTGTTGTTTAACGAGCATGACAAAGACATAAAGTACACTCATAATCTTTTTCATGTTTAGGTCCAGAGCATGAAAAAGAGAAAACTGAGCTCATGCTAGATGTTCCTTTTTCGTAAATTTAGTCCCTCAGGTCCGGAAAAGTGATAAACCTATACCTGAGAATACTCTTCTCAATTCTGTAGAAAAGAGAGTGATCCTTTCTTGTATTATTCTACATGGTCCGAGAAAGAGATAACCTACCACCAATGTGGATGCGCATTCACATATTCTTAACGAGCCTGAATGGACAAGTTTACTTGGCAATCAAGTCTATTTTGAGGAGTTAGACCTCGGCCTTAAGAAACTCCATAAGGGTGGGGAATCTTATAAAAGGATAGCTTGTAAAAAGAGACCAAAACGAGGCTCAATTTGGCGTGAAAAATAGCTAAGGAGACTCCCTTGAACCTATGACAAATGAAACATGAGTATCAAAAGACAATAAGTGGGTTCTAATTGAGGATACTCAAGTAAGGAAAGCCCTATCCACAGAAGAACAATGGCATAGACGAGGTACTGATGGTTAAAATACCATAGTCCGTGGCCAAAGTGGTAATTCTCGGGTTAAGGCGGATTAGGTGTGAATGCAAAAATGCATGTGAATGACTGAAATCCTATCCTATATGAGTGAAAAACAACTTCAAACGACATTAGACCTATTACATTGAAGAAAAAGACATGGTATTAGTTTGATTTTTATAAAAAATATGAACTATAGGTTAAAACCCACTTTTGAAATAATATTTCTATAAATAGTTCAAAATAGAAATAAAAAACTCACCATTTGAATTTTTACCCAAGATAGACAAGTTTTACGTCTGCCTTTAATTGCTAATTGTGGACAACTCGGTGGACAATTCTCAAAACCGCAAGTGCCAGGTAAATCTACACTCCATGCTCTTTCATTTGTTCTAAGCAAATTTCCATTTTTGGCTAAAATTTGATGTTTTCCACCATCCTCAAAGAATCCACACTGTGTACATGGCTATGGTATATCAACAGTTGCGTACACACGTTTTGTACATGGGTTTCCCAAAAGCAAGTCGCGTACACTGCGCAAGGTAGGAAAAAACTATGTAGGGCCAAAAAACAAAAAATTTCTATGAATTTAATGTTTGATAAATGGCTTGTTACCAAATTGAAACATGGTGCTTGAGTGGAGGGAGAGGGAGCATGAAGACATGGACCAAGAAGCTCTACAGAATGCCCCCACGATGAATGCTTTGCAGCAAACTGGGTGGCTAAAATTCTTCTGTACCTCAACTATGCGATCCAATTTCTGCCTACTAGAGTTTATGATAAACTATTGGGATCACGATCTTGGTATCTTTGACCTACAAGGTGAGTTTCTAGAGATTACCTTGGAAGATATCTAATTCATCTCCGGTTTGTCACGATGAGGAGCTCCGGTTAAATTGGAAGGTACCGGTAGAGGCGGTGACCTTCTAAGTGTGCAGAACTACATTGATGCGTACTGTGCGCCCGATACTCAAAACAGGGGTAGTTGCATCCCTATTGTTCACATTCACAGCTTGCCATTACAGGTGTTGGCAAGTACTGTAGTGAGGGTTGCAAGGTCATCATCACTTCACCTTGTGACTTGAAACCAAATGAGACTTGCAGTGGACTGTCTACAGGGAGCCCTATATGACTGGTGTTCGGGAGAGATCCTAATAATGACGAAACAACTCTTTGATTGTAAAAGAGGCCGATGAAAAAACTTTGGTTATTCTAGCATATTGGTGGCCTTTTTCTTTGAGAGGGTGCCCGGTTTGAGTCCTGCAGTACCACTACCAGTTCGTTCTCCCCGTCAGCCTAGACTAAGTAGGTGGGGGGAAATCTTCCTCCGCCAGGGAGGCGGTGGATCAGTTCAGAGTGTATACGACAACGAATTATACTTATGGTGGGGGCGACAGCTACCAGCACTGGAATAGTTTCCATATGCCAGGATAGATTTTCGAGGTGACACCGACCTTGTCCTCCCTCCTGGAGGAGCATGGGGAGCATTAGGTATTTTTTGTTTTCAAGTTTTTAAATTTTTATGAATTTTAGTCATAAAGATATATACATGTGTATAAGAGTTTAAAATCCTTTAAAATGTTAAAATGCAGATATTGGACCAGTCCGCCATGCTGGGCATCCATGTATGTATGTGTGTCCTGTGGCGGGAGAAGACCATGGTTTGATTAGGGCTCTTGAGGGAAAGATGGTCAGGCTTACCCAAAGAGTACCTACTTTACGTATTGAGCATATCCCTACCATTATGTAGGAGCTAGTGGTTGGTATACCACCTGTCTGGATACACCTTATGAGGCGGGTAGCTAGAGCAGTACTTGTGTACATCGACGTCGTTGAGGCTTCTGCAGCTGAGGAAGCTGAAGAAGCCCGAGAGCAGGGTGATCAGGATGATCAGGGGGACCAGGGTGGTCCAAATGACCAGGGTGGACATGATGACCAGGGTGGTCAAGCTTAGACCTAGGAGCATTTTATGGACTTCGATCCATTTTCTGTATATTTTTTGTATATTATACAGTTATGACTGGATCTGAG